>VZRU01018358.1:208230-338925 GCA_013398155.1 Pedionomus torquatus | reverse complement strand
TTCCTCCAACTTCAAGTTGTCCCATCACAGCACTAGTATTTCTGGCATTCACCATGCTGACATTCTCTTATTCCATGATCTTACGTGCCTGATGCAGGCTGGCAGACTTAGATATGACCAGTTGCATCTGGTAGTTGAGGTCCCAGCATGATTTATGCAGAAGTTGGTAAGTTTATGCTTGGCAGATACTTGGCTCACAAGGCAGATAATTCTGAGTCTCACAACTGAACTGTGATACCACACAGTTTTCCCCTAACACATAATCTTGTATCAGTAAGAAGTATGATCGTCACACAATCCACTGCTACATCCTATGACATACTAGATAATTCCCTCCTGCTTTTTTTTTTTTTTTTTTCTGTGGCCTGGGACAACTTTTGAAAGGCTTGAGAGAGGAACCATTTTAAGCATGGTTTAGCATGAAATGGGATAAAAGTGAAGTAATGGTTGAACTGAAGCCCCCCATAATGTTAAACCTTTAAAATGTGATTAGAAAAGGCCATCAGAGCAAGGATATATGCACAGATACGAAGTCGAATATTTTTTCCCTTGTTGTGGGTGTGACAAAGTCCCAGCTCATACCCACCCGTATCATATTGCAGCCCCATATTTGTTTCTGGTTCAAAATGAAAATTAGAAACAACTGTTTTGCAGTGATAGTAATCATCCATTGCCAAGGAAGAAGGAGTTTAATCATTTACAGGATTCCTTAAATTGAGACAGGATGCTTTTATGCTCTAGTAAACCGCAAGTTATTGAGCTTGACAGTACTCAGTTATATTTTAGGGGAAGATGATATGTTACACTACAAGAATTATTGGTGAAATTTTATGGCCTGTGTTAGGCAAAGATCAAACCATATGATCCTTATGTCTTAAAATCTGCCCTTTGAATTTACAGCTGCTCAGGAACAAAATCTTGACAGAAAATGATGAAGAGAAAGAGGAGGGATGAAACACAGATCTAAAATGTTTTCCTTATAACAAAGCACCACTGTTTTCCCATTCCCACAGAACAGGAAAATCTGATTGTCCTGGAGTTGTTTGGTCCTCAGACTCGCTTGCAGTCACAGCCTAACTGAAAATGTCATGCACAAAAAAACCCACAAGCTGTGAATTCTCTAGCACTTTAATTTCTGCCAGTTGAAAGAAGTATTGCCTACGCCTCCACGGTGTACATCCCTCATGTCAAGCCATATAGAGATTTACCTGCCTGTGCAGTGACTCTCTAAGCAGATAAAGAAATAGTGTCTTCATACATTTGAGAAAGTAGGCTCAGAATGATTGTGTCACTCAAAGTTGTGAACTTTCTGTCAGAGCCAGGGAATAAACAGAATTAGGCATGGATCTGTCATGCTGCTGATGGTAGGATTTTCCCTCCTATCTAGTTTCTGCCACCCTGTCTCACATCATGGAGCACTTTACCAGAGGAAGAGAAGAAAACTAGACTGAAAAAGACCTGGCACACAGTAAATCTTTCCTGCTTCCTCCTGCTGAAACTGTAATACTACACTGAGTTCAAAGAGTGGGAGTACTCTGTGTGCAATGCCCACCAAGTGAAAAGGAGATGGGCAGAATGGATGAGTGAAAATGGAAAATAATTTGCCATACAAAATAAAAGAGAGGAAGCAACTTCTGTCTCTTCAGCAGTGCAAAAGATGCCATAGCCCAAACACATTAATTGTTTCTGCGTTAGGTTTTAGCTGTATGTCACATCCTTTTTAAGATTAATTGTACATTTTCATAGTAATTCAACTTTAATTCTTATTTTTCACTGTTTCAGTCTAGGTTTGGGACAGTTCTGTTGCATGTGAGTATATGAAGTAAAATTCTAAAAATGTGTCCTGATCTTATTTCATTAAGGTTAAAATCAGAGCTGATTTACGTTATATAAACTTTGTGCCATGTAATGATAATCAAGTCATTTTAATCTATTCCTATCACTGCAAAGAAGACTTCTGCATATTTTTTTTCTTTATGTATTCACTGTAGAGCATGAAGCACACAAACAGAACTGCTGTAATATGTTAGGCTTGCACTGGCAGTTACATGGCTTGGTAAGTTCTCTTAAGAACTCTTCTCTCTCTTAGAAGTTGTTTGTAAGATTATGACAAAAGAAGTACATTACATGTACTTGGAACAAATGTCAAAAACATGAGAACACAGCACCACAGCGCTTGGTATCATTATATCAATCTGCTCTCTTGTGCTCACATGGAAAAAAGAAACTTTCTGTCAGAAAGGGAAAAAGAGTTTTTAATCTTTTTCAGAATGTTTCCAGAATGTTTATACACAATAGACACATCAGATGACTCCACTGCAGAATTGTAGCAAAAATGTTCTTCCATCCTTTGTCCCTTTCCTTCCAGCTGTCTTTGTTTCACAAGCCAGTCATGGCTGGAGAGGCATCTACAGTGTATTTCAGAAGAATAACAGCTGAAAACTCATCACTGATAAGAAAAGTGTCAGTTCAGAATACGTAATAGATTAGATGTCTGACCTACTAGCTGAGTATGGCTGAAAACTCAAAAAAGTGATAAAGAATGGGAAACCTGGAGTGTTCGATAACCTTCTTTTAAAAAAGCATGAAATATGAACACCCCTCAAAACCATGCTTTAAGATAACTGACGGGACTACGGACAATGCGAGTTAGTCAGTAAAGGAATAGTTTGAGAAGGATCAATCTGTCTTTCAATATTTTTAATAAAATTATTCTGTCCTATGAGGTATTTCTCACTCATGTCTTGCAAAGCATTTTGTGAAAATGATTTCACCAGTAGTGATTTAACTGAAACTTACTTAGTATCAATACCTGATCTCACTTCCTTGGTCTTCTCTACTGATACTCTTAATGTCTGTATTGAAAGCAACAGGTCTTCAGTTAAAAAAAAAAAAAAAAAAAAAAAAAAAAGAAAAAAAAAAAAAAAAAAGGCTAGCAAACCAAACCAAAAGCTTTTCTACCAAAGTGTCACTTTCCTGAGCTCAAGAAACAGGTGCTAGCAGGGTCTACCCATCTTTAAGTTGTCAGCAGAATTTCAGTGGGACAGCAGGTTTTACTAAACATTTCCTGATGTACAAAATGTGTTCATGTCTGTGCAATGGACCATAATTCATCATGTATTGCTCAGGGTCCAACATATGAACTATTCAATACAACAGCAGTTCATTATAAGGCATTTTGAGTGTAATTACGTTTACCCTGATTGACAAAAGGAAGATGAAGGATCTCATTTAAGGTGTGAGAGCACAGTAAGTAGAAATGCTTCTGTGCATTCTTCAGCTTCAGTTTCAGCAAAGACACCAGCTAATAAAATTCAGATCATCTTATATGATACATCATCTAATTGCTGCACTCCATCTGTTGTAATGGGAATTAGATAATATACTGTATAACAAAGTTGGTAGACTATTGGTGCAAATGTGCTTTTTTTTTGATAGCAGCCCCTGGAAAGTAATTTTTCAAATAGCCTCTTATTAAATAAAGTTATTTTGAAAACAGCCTGCTTCCCTGCAGAACTGTGTGGATCTCTGAATTTACACACCCATGCTGAGCAGCAAATTGCATGTGAAAGCATAAGAACATCGGCAATTTAAGCTCAATTTATTCCTTAAAGGAATA
Organism: Pedionomus torquatus; assembly: GCA_013398155.1. Classification (NCBI taxonomy): domain Eukaryota; kingdom Metazoa; phylum Chordata; class Aves; order Charadriiformes; family Pedionomidae; genus Pedionomus; species Pedionomus torquatus. Next base: position 335,306 of record VZRU01018358.1, on the reverse strand, counting down.
GTTATTTCACATGGAGTTGCATGATTTTCCTCACTAGTAAGTTAAATACACCTTTCCTGATCTGACTTGGCAAATGATGCAATATTTTAGGGAAAAACAAGTAGGTACCAAAAGAAGAACTGGAATTTTTGCTTTGATAGTCTCTCAAAGCCTTAATCTACTTGGAAACTGTACCATAAGGCCTGCAAAAGCCACAAGCCATTGAAAATAAGGAAAAATTACCAAGGGTTATCACAGTGAAAATAGCGATCTGACCACATAACTGTCGGGAACTCGGTACACTCAGTTCTCAAATAGGCATGGCTGAATCTTCAGCAAAGATTATGTTGCATCCTAAAGCAATCTCAGGGCTGATAAAGCAAATACAGTCACAGTGAAAGCCATATGATGCTATAATCATCAAGAAGAAATTTCTCTGTTATTTTGTATGAAGTCCTTATGTGATTGTGCAAGATGCAACATAATGCACTCCCAGTTTAGGATGCTAGTAGTCCAGAACAAGTAATTTATGAAATTGTGTCATTTGCAGGCCTATGCTATGAACCTTTTGTTACAAATGTAAAACTCAGAAAACATTTCTTCTTGTATTTGCATATACTGATTTATTTATTTATTTATTTTTAAAATAAATGTCAGAAAATTTGCATGTGACTTAGAAGTGTAAAATTTTGCAGGAACATTGATGGTGAAGTCGTTCATAGCAAACTATTGCTGTCAGGCAAAAGAATTAGGGAGCATAAGGTATTTTATAAATACATCAAAGGGAGGAAGTGCAAGAGAGAAAACTGATCCCAGAATAACTATTCAAAACTAGTTATGGGAATGCATGTTTCTAAGAAAAAAACATTTCACAAGGGAGAGAAGTAAAAACGGTAAGATACTGAGAAATACTCTCAGTTTAAAGTCTGCCTAACCTCTTCAGTTGGTATGCACTTCAGACATACCCATCTCATCTTGTAGGAGGAAATTGTTTAATAACAAGGTAGTGTACAAAGTTTTATGTTACAGAATCTGATCAGTTGCAATCCAGACATCCAGCAGAGCAGGGCTCTTTGGCTGGGAGTGGATTTTAAGTTGCAAAGCTGATGTGCCAGCAATGTGCCTTTGTTGCCAAGATGGCCAAAGGAGTCCTGGGCTACATAGGAAAGACTCTGGCCAGCAGGTCGAGGGAGGTCATTCTCCCCCTCTACTCTGCACTGATAAGGCCACAAACGGAATACTGCATCCAATTCTAGGCTCCCCGGTTCAAGAAAGACAGGGAACTACTGGAGAGAGCCCAGCTTAGGACAACAAAGGTGATTGAGACATCTCCTTTATAAGGAAAGGCTGAGAGAGCTGGAACTCTTTAGCCTGGAGAAGACTGAGGGGAGACCTTATAAATGCTTATAAGTATCTGAGGGGTGGGTTGAAGGAGGATGGAGCCAGACCCTTTTCAGTGGTTCCCAGTGACAGGATGAGGGGCAATGGGCACAAGCTGGAACATAGGAAGTTCTGTTTGAATATCAGGAAAAACTTCTTTATGGTGAGGGTGACAGAGCACTGGAACAGGCTGCCCAGGGAGGTTGTAGAGTCCCCTTCTCTGGAGATTTTCAAGACATACCTGGATACAGTCCTGAGTAATCTGCTCTATGCAATCCTGCTTTAACAGTGGAGTTGGACTAGATGATCTCTAGAGGTCCCTTCCAACTCTGACAATTCCATGATTCCATGAAAGAACAAATGGGAAGAGATGAGGGAAGATACACCAGTACCAAAATTCCCTCTATACTTTCCTGTTAGCATTAGGATGTGGAAGAGAAAAGGAAAATAAATATGCTGCACATTGATTTATTTCTTTTAAAATGGACTCCCTCAGCTCACAAGAGGCTGGGAAACTGTGAGTGAGGCTTCTGGATGACATGGCTGGCAATGCTCCTGGGTCAGAGGAAGAAGGATTGTCCTCTCTTGTCCTGTTTCCTTCCAGTGCTCAAGCTGTCATTTCTCCATGTATGGAGCCTAGTGTCTGCACCCTGGCTGATCGTGGACCCCAGGAAAGCTGTGAACTGAGTATTGATTAAATACAGAATAAAACAACCATCAGCTTTACAGTAGTTCATTGTTTCCTCATGCCGAAGGTGCTATTGCACAAAGTTTTTCAGTGTTTACCAACAGTCATTTTCCAAAAACAATAGCAGGGGGGTTGCCAAGTGTACAGAAGTTATGCAACAGCCTCTTTATTATATTTGCAGAACTGCTTCGTTTCACTCTGCAAAGGATGTGCTTTGTGTGTGAGTTCAGAAAAACATGCAGGATTTACTTTGGATTTTCTGCCACATGTTAAGTCATCTGGGCCGCAGTTTAGAGGGTTTTTTTTTGTGGCAACCAATGACATAGAGTCTGCCATCATTACGTAATATAATAGAATCTCATAGCTTTGTTATCACCATAGTATCATGTCTTGAAACATTTTCAAAGCAAAAACAAGAAATAAACTGACACGTGTTAGAAGCCTCTTGTGACCATGACTTGCCTCTATATGGGTCAGTGAAGTTGGAATATTTATATCCCTCACTTAAACCACTGGAATAAAAGACAAAAATTAAGCTTATCAAAGCTAATGAAGTCAAAGGAATAGTTAATAAAGTTTCATCCTCTCCATGGACAAACCATAGAGGAAAATGAGCAATTTTTGCTAGTGTCTTTTAGGGCTATTTGCCCACAGGAGAAATGAAAACTGAGATTATGGAGCTCAGGGCTCTCAGGCTCCAAAGAAGATGGTACTTCAACATCACAAATGCTCCAGAATCACAGCCCATCTTTGTGTTCCAACACAGAATCACAGCCCATCTTCGTGTTCCAACTTCTCTGATTTAATGCAGCTTTTTTCCCAGTTCTGGATCCTTCCCATTCATGGTTTCTTGTACCCATCATATCATTGCATCTGTAATATTTTATTCGCAGCTCCTCAGGCTTGTCCTTTTCTAACATATATTTCTTGATTTTCTCTCAGATTTTCCTTTTAGTCCTAGACTACCTCTGCCACTGCCAGCCCAAGTTTCCTCTTCCAGACGTTTCCAGTCCCACACACATTCCCTGGTTTTCTTGTCTCTGTCTTCTTGCCTAGTCAGTCCTAGCCCTTGAAAAGAGCTGAATTGTTTTGTTTGGGGTTTTCCAGAAGAAGAATTCAGCCTGAGGCAGCTATGAAGTGTATGGAATTTCAGCCTAAATGGTTAAAGTCTGGCAAAGTTTTATGCAACATAAAAGAAGGTCTTTAATAATAAGCAGTGCTACTGGCCAAATCTTTATAAATCCTAATCTGGTTCCCTTTGAAGTCAGTGGTAAAAGTCCCAATGGGACCATTAATGTTAAAGCGTTGTAATACAGTAAGCAAGTAAGTACATGCTTAAAGTGCTTTTGTGGATTGGACAGCAATTAAAAATGAGAACGTACCTCTAGCTACTATGAACATGAGTATATCATTTGCATTTACTACTTTCACTTCCATTTTATGAAAGTATCCAATGAAATCTCTGAACTTTCTCTTTGAAATTTCTCATTGAATAATGTAGTCACCTGTGCTGAACTTCCAAATCCACGGAAAAAGAAAAAAAGTGATAAACTTATGTTTCTGCATATGACATTTTACATGGCTTTCCACTGCACTTTAAAAAGTACAGTTCTTTGTTGTGGCTGTGTTGGGTAGCAGCATTTCAGTTCGTAAGCATTTTGAGCATGTGTTCAAAGTAGCATGGGAGAAACGAACATGATCTTTTGACTTTGTTTTCATTTGTTATTCCAAAGAACATGAAGGACTCTTTCATGCTTTTGCTATGGAGTACAATCCTTTTGAAATTCTCATACAGGGCAGGTTACAGTCTAGTAGCCGTTGGCAATATGGCCAGGATACAAGACCTCACAGAGAAAAAGGAAAAAAAAAAAAAAAAAAAAAGAAGAAAAAAACCCCAAAAAACAACAAACCCAGTGATAACACGTTGTAAGGCTGTGACACACTGCCTGTTCAGAGTTCAAAATAATGAAGGCAGAGCCTTGTGAATCTCATGGATTATGTAGATGCAGAGCCTCCTTTTGAGGAGAAACCCCTCAAACTCTACAATCCTCTGTACATATTCTATTTCCCAAACTGTAACTCAGACGCCATGGGTAATAACAGCCAATATTTCCCCCTATTTAATTCAGTGATGAGATCTATTATGCTGTCTATGGAGTTTTTGCTGTACTACCTAGGAAATCATCCTGTAAGCCAACCACATCACATCAGGCGGCTTTGGAACTTTCCAATTAAAAAACACCACCACCACCACCACCACGTCCCAAAATAAAAACAAAAACCAAATGCATTAACAAAAAACCTCCAAAAACTGAACCCACAACAAAACAAAATACAACCTTCTTCATTTTGTTTCACATTTACCTCAGATACTATTTTTTGGTGCATGTCAGTTAACATATGATAATCAAGGTCATCATGAGATGTAAATTATGTGGTCATGGAAACAGCATTAATAGTATCCAGCAATTCTTGGGTTTGATTTTTTGGTTGTTTTTTTTTTTTTTCCCAGATAGAAAATTCAGTTTCTCTGATGCCCTTTGGGAGTAACAAACTGCCTTTATTTTTTATTCCAAATTCCATTGTGACTCTTCTCAGTACCATAATTTATAAGAATAAGTAATTTTCTTTACTACTCATTGTTGACCTCTTCCACGTAGGTTTTGAAGTCTGAATGTCTTGTTTCTGATTTGACTTTAGCACTGGAAAACCCATTAGCAAGGTTAGTCTTATTCATATTGGTGTAATTAAAAATCAGAACTGTGTCCATAACCTTTGCTGCTTGTGTAGAATTTCGGTGTCTCATTAATCAGAGCACAATCCTCTCAAGAGCTTTCCTCAATACAGTATTGGTTCACTTATTTCTGCCAAATGAAATTGTTTCCAGGTTAAGTTTGTGCAAATTTTTAATTAATTTTCTCATTTCAGTTTCTCAAACATCAGAGTACAAACTGAATTATTATTTACTTTCTATAAACTGACCAGCTGACTTCTGATATGTGCACATATTTTTTTAATGTATGTAAATTTCCATGTTGCTTTTTTAGAGAACTGTTTTCTCTGCTCTGTTTTTCATTGCCAGTACTTTCATATTCCTACAAACAGTTGATCTCTTGTTCTGTAACAGGCTTCAGATTATTTTCCTAGCTGTGTAGTAAGTAGCTCCCCTCATTAGGTGTCTGCTCCAAAATTACACAATGTACAGGGCTGTTATTCTCCTCTTTGGAAAGGACCTATTGAAATTCAAAAGTTCTCACTTTCAACACTGTTGCCAACAGTGCTACCACTGTTTAGACAGTGGTAGCTTTTTTTGGGAAGATTTTTCAGTCATTATTTGCTTCTGTGATAGAATTAAATGGAATTGTTAAAAAAAAAAACACCGAACTAGAACGATGCCAGTTCATTTCTCTAAGTTGATCCTCCCTTCTCTCTCCACCCGTTTCTTTTGTCCTGGGGCTTTTTCCCAGACATCGTGATCTTCTCGTATTGCCATGATTCTGCATGTATCTTTCTTGCATAGAAAGATGCCTGCTATTCTTATGCCTTTATGTTGCAGGGCTAACACTGCCTTCTGATTAAGTGATTCATAATGGAAACAGATACTGCTCTTCCCTGCAGTATAACATAAAAAGGGAAACATAAATGCTTCTTATACCTTTCATGGTAAATCTGACCAAGTAACAGATAAAGATGAACTATTAATTCTCATGGCAATTGTAAATGGGGTTTCCTTAATTATATCGTATTATACAGTATTATAGAATTGTGCAACACAGCAATGAGGAAACATCACTAACATCAAAACACAGTAACATAAATGCATGCAAACATATAGGAATGTCTCTCACATGTTAGTGTTCTGCTAATTTGCAGGACATTTATTGTGATGTCATTAGGCAGATAATACACGATCTGGCATAGATGCTGCAGAGGGATCTTCCCTTCAGCCTGCTCTACATAACCATTGCTGTAGGACTGAGCTAGGATCGAATGAAGCCAACCAAAGTTCTGAAATTCACTTCCCCAGAAGCAAAAGCAGGTCCAGCATGGCACATATAGGTAGAGTATAGACCCCAAGAGTATATTTAATATTAGAATTTTTAAAAGGTAGAAAATAGTATAAAACCTGTAGTAAACTACTACACACAGTAAAGTTTGTTAGAAATACAGAGTATTTATTGTTTTCAAAGAAAGGAAACTTGATCTCCCAGTAAACTTGTGGAATTTAGACTTTTAAGATGGTAGTGAAACACAAATATTTTCAAGTGTTTATAGCCCAGGCCTGGAAAGATTTTTAAGGACTTAAATGATTGGAAATTAGATCCTGAAACACTGTTCAGTTTAAATACTAGATGTTTACAGACCTGACTGCCTTCAGTTTCAATACATGTGCAAGTACCTCTATATGGTAAGGCCTACAGGACTGTAAAACAAATCTCCTGTGTTTCCAAGTAGTTTTCTAATGGGTAGCCACCTATATATAATAATGTACATGAAGACTTGTCAGACAGGCAGACCTATGAAAAGCAGGCTGAGAGACATCACACCCTTTGGAAGCTCTCAGTTTGAATAGGATAGCACTTGTATATGCAAAGGTGAGTGCTGAAAACCTTAAAGTAATTGTCATTCTAGTAAAAACAGAAATATTGACTAAATTCTCTTTTTTTCTCTGTGGGTAGTTGATACACATTTGGATTTTAATATGTGTTTCAGCATTTTTCTTACTAGAGATGCTTTCTAGTGGTGAAAAAGATACCACAGGGAAAAAAAAAAACAACAACAAAAAAAACTAAAAAAAAAAAAAAAAAAAAAAAAAAAAAAAAAAAAAAAAAAAAACAAAAAAAAAAAAAAAAAAAAAAAAAAAAAAAAAAAAAAAAAAAAAACACCAAACCCCAAACTGTTTGCATCAGTTTTCTGACCTTTAAAAATAATTTCTAACTTTAAATTTTTCAATTGGGAAACAACTTTAATGACATAACTCTGAAAACGTACCATATAGAGAGTGAAAGTAAATCAGTTTTGGATCTTGTTTGATCTTGATAATCCCTCAGGAATGGACTAGAAACTGAAGAATATATATATAACAAAACCAGAAATGTTGTAAGAGTTGAAAAGGTACTACAGCAAGAAACAAACAAACAAAAAGCAAGTTTAAAAATCTTCAGTAAGAAAAGGTGAAGAGTTTGCAGACATATTTTGTCCTCAGAGACTGAGTTCTTTTTTTATCTGTGGAGCCCTGGTACCGCTGTCTATTGTAGCTTTTATTCAACTCCTCTACCTGGTAAGCCTGTTTTTTTTTTAAATGTTCAATAAGCCAGTGATTGGGATGTCAAATTAAAAAAAAAACAAAAAACAAAACACACCACAAAAATTTATGAGCCTCTTGTTTAAGTAAAAACCATACATATTGACACTAAAGCTCTGCTAGTTTGACTCACGTTAGTTATTGCATGTCAATGTAGATAGCCTTTCACTGCTTCTAGGTGTTATATTCTGCTGTTTGAGTGTGATGTCTGAAGCTGAAAGAGTTGAAAAGGAGAGGAATATATTAAATGAAAATGTCATCAATGTAAATATACTAACAGCAAGTATACACTACTTCAGCACGGTTTTTGACACAGTCTCTCACAGCATCCTTGTAGGTAAGTTTAGGAAGTGTGGGTTAGAGGAATGGACAGTGAGGTGGATTGAAAACTGGTTGAAAGACAGAGGGTAGTGATTAGTGGCACAGAATCTAGTTGCACGTGCATAACAAGGGGTGTTCCCCAGGGGTCAGTACTGGGTCTAGTCCTCTTCAATATATTCATCAGTGAACTGAATGAAAGAATGGAATGTACCCACAGCAAGTTAACTAATGATACAAAACTGGGAGGGGTGGCTGACACATTAGAAGGTTGTGCTGCCATCCAGTGAGACCTGGACAGGCTGGAGAGTTAGGCAGAGAAGAACCTGATGAAATTCAACAAGGACAAGTGTAGGGTGCTGGACCTGCAGAGGAATAACCCATGCACCAGTACAGACTGGGGGGTGACCTGCTGGACAGCAGCTCTGAGGAAAAAGACCTGAGAGTCCTGGTGGATAACAGGAGGAGCAGGAGCCAGCAATGTGCCATTGTGGCCAAGAAAGCCCATGGCATCTTGCAGCGCATCAGAAAGAATATGACTAGCAGGTCAAGGGATGTTATCTTGCCCCTCTACTCTGCCCTGGTAAGGCCCCATCTGGAGTGCTGTCTCCAGTTCTGGGATCTCTGGGTTAAAAAGGACAGGACACTGCTGGAAAGGGTACAACAGAGGACTACAAAGATGATTAGGGCCCTAGAACATCTCTCTTACAAGGAAAGGTTGAGAGACTTGGGTCTTTTCAGTTTGGAGAAGACTAAGGGGAAATCTTACCAACAGCTATAAATATTTAAAGGATGAGTGTCAAGAGGAAGGGGCCAGTCTTTTTTCAGTGGTGCCCAGTGAGAGGACAAGTATATGGGCACCAACATGAGCATAACAAGTTCTATCTGAACATGAGGAGGAACTTCTTCACTTGAGGGTGGCAGAGCACTGGAATAGGCTTCCCAGAGAGGTGGTGGAGTCTCCTTCACTGGAGACACTCAAAACCCGCCTGGACACATTCCTGTGCAACCTGTTCTAGGTGGACCTGCTTTGGCAGGGGGTTGGACTAGATGATCTCCAGAGGTATCTTCTGTGATTCTGTGAAAAGAGAGAAAAGCTAAAGTAGAAAGAAATCTGTAACAAGATGAAATGAACTTCCAAATGAAATGAATTCTAGCTAAGTGATTTAAAATAAAACTGAAAATAGTATGCATTTAAATAGTTTAATAGCTCTTTCAGTCATCAGCTAAATGAATCCATGGTCTAACAATTATTTTTCTTGATATATATCTTAAAAAAACCCTTACAGTTCATAATTTAACAGTAGGGTTAAAGTGATATTAAGCATAATTTTTTATCACTAGGGTTTATATGAATAATTATACTGTTTGTATACAGTGCTTCTTATTTGAGAGTTATAGACGTATGCAGTGTCCACTTAAAACTACTGCCATGCAATCTTTTGTGGTTTTTTTTTTTTTTAGTTACTGTTATCATAAATCTAAGTTTCTATTGCAGTAACTAAAACAGAAAGAACAAAATCCTTTCTTACAATTGTGTTTCCAGCTGTGTTAAATGGAAGAATTCCTGGAAAGTCAGTAGATTATATTCAGACCACTCTGGCAGTGTTTCGCCCTTCCTGTCATGCAGTTTGCTGGGTTGCAAGATCCTAATTGTCTGTATAAACATGCAGAAAACCAGTCAATACCTCCTCATCTAGAAAAGGTAGGTTTTTTTTTTTGTTGACTTTTTTTGTTTGTTTGTTTGTTTTTGTGATGAGGAACTGGTATATGTGGCCATTTTCACAGGACAGAGTGGCCCAGGTACAGGCACCTTGGTGCCCTCTGGCTTTCTGCCCGTGCGAACGGTGCTGAGTGAGCTGTGAGCTCTGCAGCCGGTGCAGATACCGCTCCTTGAAGACTAACATTCCCAGGCGCTTCTGAGGAAATCTGCCAAAGATGACTGTCGCTAAAGCTGCGTCCAACCTTAGTAACTCCAAAATATTTTATTCAGATCTCAACTGAGATACCAGGGAAAGGAGCTTCCTTTGATTAACAATGTCTGGTTTTTACATAATCTACAACAGGAAGCTCCATACTTTATTTCAATGCACATGTAAACAGAGCAGCAGTTGCTGTTATCTGCAGCTCATGGCTCTAACTTTTTAACACTATTGTAATCCAAAGTCTTCCAAACAAATCTTCAAACACACAGAAGTAAAAAAAATAGTACTGCTGGAAAAGAATGTTGTTCAAAAAAAAAAAAAAAAAATCAACAAAGTTGGCCTTTTCCACAATAATTTGAGCCTCTACAAACAAGAATGATTAGAGTTACACTCAGTAGACTAGATTACTAGATTGTGTTTTAAGTAATTTCATTTTGAGAAGTATTTGGGTTTTAAGGTATTTTCCTTTTACATACTCTAGCTCTTCTATATGCTCCAATTCTTGGGTAAGACTTATCATGGATGAAAATCATGGAGTTCTAATACATTGCAATGTGGTTGCATTTTACTAACAAGTTTGATTGTTCTCCTTGCAAGCTTTTTTTTTTTAAAATTTCAACGCAATATGAAATAGAAAGCATCCTTTCTTGGCCCTACTTTTTTAGTAAGTACGTAAGTGGAATGATTTTGTCATTCTCCTTTGTTGTCAATGTAACCTAAAATTATTTTGGAATGGGACAATGTAATAAAAAATGTTTTCAAGAGATATTTTACTTGAAATGTGTTGTATCAAAAATATCTTTAAGTGAAACGAACAGATTAAAGGGTAGAGAACATTTAGTGTATTCGTAAATTTTTATTATTGTAAAGTCCAGTTAGTCTTGGTCTAACATGTACTTTTTTTTTAATAGTTACTACTGAAACACTCCATTTGAAGTCCACTCCACTAAGAAATGGTGCAGGGAAGCTGACAACACAGTCAAAGATGAAACCCAGTAAGAACTAGATGTGTCAAAGCCTAATGAAACGGGATGCTAGTCAATACAGAAGTTGGCGAGAAATTGTTTGGAGTCACTGAACAAGAAAGCATGTGTGTAACACTGTAATATAACTCTCAGATGAACAGCAAGGGAACATATAAACTGTCATTTTCTACATTCAATAAGCAAAATGAACCATTTTATTCTGCAATGTTTTGATTGCCAAAAAAAAAAAAGAGAAAAAGCAGAAATAATTTTGTAGTCCACCTCTGAATTTAAGTTATAATCTAAAGTCCGTTTAGACTGAAATCACAGAACATCTGGAGAATAACCTCAGGAAAAAAAAAAAAAAAAAAGTGCCTAGCATTAGCAAATAGGTTTTATATTGGCTTCCAGCTGCAACGTATTTTCATGGAAAAATTCCCACATACATCTGAGGAAGTAGCCATGTGGAAACTTTAAATACTTCAGGTAGGTCTTACTCATTATTTTAAAGGGAAAGGCCTTGCTAATTCCCTAATAGAGACACAAAAATTCTACCTTACTGTCTAAGAATAGAGGAATTTTTCAGTTAGTGCAGAGGAGAATTGCTTTAATGAGACTAATGGTCCGTGGACACATGGTAATTTTTTGCTGCCAGAAGCTGGACTGGCTTCAGCTGTAGCATTCCTGTGCTGGGCGATCTTGGCCCAAAGCCCAGCAAGCAGCCACCGGCCTCTTACCCCAGCAAGAGCCTTCAGATCAAATCCTCTCTTTTACAGAACAGGGGTGCACTTGAGGAAGCTAGCAGTTGTAAATATCCTCCAGCTTGGCCCTAGTGAGTTCTGGAAGGTAAATGGATTATGGACAGTCAGTCAGACTTCAGACCTGAGAGCGAACACCCAGTGACTTCGTCCTACTCTCAGCCATTCCTGAACAGCTTTCATGTGTCCTTACTCATGGTTCAGGTGCAGGAATGAATCATCACTCGTGCCCTGAGGCTGTTCTCTGAAACTTTGCCAGGAGTGAATTTGCTATGGTATCTCAAAATTTGCTCCTGTCACAGAGGCTGATTTAGGATTTAAATGAGGCTTGCAAGTTGACAGCAGCCCCTTTGCCCCCTGGCTTCTCTGTTCAAGACTAAACTCAGAGACTGTACAAAGTCTGGCACAATGCTAAAATTTTTCTGGCTGTTATTGCCTTCTAGTGCATTTCCATTTTCTAAAAATCCCCTCTAATATGGAAAAGAGCACAAAAATTATATTTAAAAATGTCAGTCATAACTGTTATCATGTGTCAAAAGGAATATGACAGCTGTTGCATTACATAAATTATCAATCATTATTCTTTTAAAACTGGAGTCTTGAACAAAATAAATCTTAATTGTCTACATTTTCAATTCCTTTTCTGTAATGTATTTGTTCAGAGATGGCAGGCATTATTTTATCAAGGGATGATATTCCAAATTACCTACAAACTAATGACTAATTTTATTCCAGTAAATTTGCTGAGTTTATGGTTTAGATGCATTTTTTGACTCTACCTGTCTAGTCCCCTTTGGATGATGAGTGGCTTGTCTGTCTGTTTTGCTGAAGATGAAACTTATTCAGCCTGTTGTATGATATTAATGATCTGCCTGTCCATTCTCAGCAGAATGAAGAGTACTGCTGCTCGTTTCCTAGGTGGCTATCTCTCATTTGCATGACAGCAAAATAGGAATGGAGAACAAAACCCAAAAAATTCTAGGAAGCCCATGGGAATTAACTAGGAGAATGCATTTATTTATGTTTTTTTAAAAACACCTGTTTTATTGGATCTCCCAGGAGTTGTAATACTACTCAGCTCTGGGGCTAATGAAGCTCCCTTGTGAATCATGCCATTTCAGCTATGTGGGGCATATCTTGATTAGCATATGTTTCTTCTAAAAATACATTTTGAAACCCCCAGGACTTGCCATTTGTTTGCAAGCCATACTACTCTTTCAACCTTGCATCGCTGATTTTAGGACAAAAACTTTACTTTAAATCCTTGTGGAAGTAGGTCTAGCTTTGTCTGCAATTCCTATCTGCAGTGAAAGATTAGAAAGAGCAATAATCCCCTCCAAAACACAGCAAAACCAAGGCATTTTCTCAATGTGAAAGTGAAACAGAAGACTGTGAGCTAGTCTTGACTTTGAAGATAATCTAATTTGGGAGCTCTTGGGAAGCTGATGTTTTAACCAGAATTTAAAAAAAATAAAAATAAAAGCCATCTTAAGTTGTGAGCTCCATTCTTAAGCATTCATGGAGTCTGTAGAGGCAGCAAAAGTACAGTTACCTGTGCTTCTTTCCAGAAAGTTCTTCCATGTGATTTCCCCATGTTTAGACCCACCATGGTTGGTTATGGAACATTCTTGGCAGCAGGACAGTGCAGTGTGGTTGCACAGCAGGTTCCTCAGTGAAGAAAGCTCCCAAACGTTGCTACCACTGAAAGATAGTATGCTGCAAGTGAACATGTTGCATTTCCCTTTCCCTGCCTGACATGCCCTTGTTCCTCAGCCAAGTCACTGCGAGGCAAAAATGTAAACACAAAAGACATCCTCTCTTGACATGACTCATCTTCCTTTAGTCCTAATCTAACCAACTTTTCACACTGCCTAATACATCTTCTTCATGCCCTAGGAAAATGAAAAATTTCCTTGTCTTATACCGCAGGTATATGAGTACTTCAGGACTTGCCTTGACTAAAATGACGTTGAAACAATATCTAATATTTGTAGATGTTCTTATTGCAACTGTATTTCTGCCCAGGTTTTTGTTAAAAAAAAAAAAAAAAAAGTAATTTGAAACATACTCCTCTTTAATCTGGAAATATTTTGCTAGCAAATTTGGTTGGAAAATGGTACACAGGAGAGTATTACACAAAATTAATCAATACATTAAACTATGGTCTTAATCTTGTAGCGAAACATGAAATGAATTATAGTCTTTTTTCTTTAATAATAAAGATAAAACATATACCATAGTTGTACCATCTCTGTCTTTCAAGAGGATGAACCATAATGGAAAAGGAATCTTTAGCTTACCTATATTGTTTCTAAGTATCATATGAGCAGTCTTCAGTAATTTGATTAAGGTTTTCATTTAATTGCTAGTTTTGGGTGGGCAAACAGAAGGCCCCTGGTAGCTGTTGTGCTGTTACTGACTTTTCTTCAGGCTAGAAACCGCATTCCAAGAGCTGACTTCTGTTTCAGACACTTACTCCTGTCTGCTCTTGGTAAACCCCATTGGCATCATTTAAAAAGTTTCATTGACATTTCTGTGGTTCTTCTACCCATTTCCTCTAGCCCTTTATTTTTTATGCAGATTAGTCTTTAATCAATTAGCAGACCTTTTCCATGTACAAATCAGACTCAAAGAGTCTCCAAAGGAACCAAGCTTTTTCTTTACATAAGCAGAGCTAGGAGTGTCTGAGACAGAAGCAGCAATGATCCAAAACCATTTATGAAACTGGGAAGAACAAACCTGGTACCTCTCAATGTCTTTATGAACCAGTTCTCAGAACATTTCGGTTAGCGAAGTGCTAGGAATTCTGAGTTATTCTCCCAAATGACTGTCAAAGCCACGAAACCTTGCACATCCACAGTGGACTTGCATGTCTGTGCTAAGGGACAAATACAACTCTGTAATATTGTTAGTGGAAATTACTAGCTAACCTCAGACTCATATCCTGCACAGATAAATGTGAACCCTGAAAAACACTTCAGTTCTCTTCAGTGGAGAGAATGGAAACCTTCAGAAATAATGTCCTGCAGCCATATAAAGAAAATGACATAGACTCATTTGAAAAAGAGTTGTACTTCTAAAAAACGTCCTTCTAACTCTCATTGTCAATTCTTTCTTCTTTCACATCATAAGGTATGAATAAATTGCCAAATAAGTGAAAATAGATGTGTTTCCAAAAATGCTGCAGGAAATTAAGAGTATCTTGACGGAAAGGATGTTAACTTATGTCAATATGACAAAGGAACAGAATTCATGTTCGCAGTTTTTGCTAGAAATTTGCACCATGTTTAGGTCTTACATGTGGATATAGTAGATAGCGAATTTTACAGTTTGTGGAAAATTCTGACTAGGAAAAATGTTACTAACTGTGTGAGAGAGAGTGGAAGTTCCCCTTGCTGAGCTTGTGCTCTCTTGCTGAACCTTTCATCTTCTGAGTGACTGAAGTAATCTGGATGAAGTTAAAAGCAACCTGATCCTGAATTTTTGTTGATCTATATATCTATTATTATTAATAATTTTTTTTTATAAAACAAGTCCTCTGACCATTCTAACCTAGGAAAGGCTAGAGTTTCCCCTGATATATGTTATATTTTACTTTTGAAATTAAAATAAAACACTGTGGAAGTATTGGATTCTAGCAAAGAAAATCCCACAGAAAGCAGTACTCTTTACAAACTTTTGAAATATTATATAAATTATTTAAATTTCTTGACTCATTAATTTCCACATATTTTGAAATCTAATATAATATGTTTTGTGTCATCAGTACATTATTCCTAAAGCAGAGATGATATAAAAGTTTTAAATAAAGCTGAAATTCTTAAACTTTTTTTGTCATTTTCACTGAAAATAAAGAAGACTTGCCTAAAAGCCTGATTTTCAGGCTTAGTCAATTAGTTTAATAGCAGTTCAATTGCCTCTCTTGGATGTGACCAAAATAATGTCAAATTTATATTTAATTTAAGATCATCTTAGATCAGTGGAGCATTTTAGATAGTATACTTCTCATAGGAGCTTCTATAAAGCAACAAAGTATTGTTTATATGTATGTTGAATTTTAGGAAAGTTAAAATATGAAATATTAAAAAAAACCCCAACTTTAACTTGTGACAATCACTAGAATAAAGTAAATATGGTTTTACTAAATATGGTTTAACTAAATATGGTTTTACTAAAAAAAGAGGTGATGATATATACTTCTAGATCGCATTCTTATTATTAAAATCTCGAGGCCCCATTTACAAACCACAGTTACACAAATGCAACCATTTATCTAGGCAGAATAGCATTCCTGTAGTACTGTACACAGGAGAAAATACAATGGAGGATTTTATTGCAGTTGGTGAAGTGAAACATACCATATGAAAAATGTTTTTCAAAATGAATTACTTCAATTAATCCACTGCTATGTAATCAGCTGAGACAGCCAAACCCACAAAAGAACAAGAGCTAGGTCCACAAGGGTGTGGCATTGCCCAGTATCTGGAACCTCAGTTCAACCATCTGGTGTGGGAAAAGAAGTTTTATTCCAGATATAACCACAATGTCAAAAAGTTATTCTCGGCATGGTCCTGGAGGTGATTTGGATGAATGCTGTGACAGGTGTCTCTTCTCCTTCCTGCTCAAGGGCTCATCCTAGCCCCTCCCTGTGCACTTCTGGTGTTGTATCTTGCAGTGATGATTCCTGCTTCACCACAAGAGGACAGATTTTCAGAAAAGAGAAAAGCTTATATTTTAAGAATACATCTGTGAGTCAGCACCCTTTGCCAGCCCCCTGCTCTCGCAGCTGTCCGTCTTGCTTCTCCCCTCCCTGCCAGCGCTGCCCTGCCCGCAGGCAGCAGGAGGAAAGGGCTCTTTCACTGGCAGCTTTCCAGCCTTCATTCCCTGATAGCTCGGCTCCAGCCAGGCAACGACTATGTCACTGCTCGACTTCCCTCCAGCCAAGACCAGTAGGCATAGTTGGGGTGCACTTTTGCTGCAGCCGTGGCTGCCAAGGAAAACTGGGCCAAGCCAACTCCTGCCACGATTCTCACAGGAAACAGGTTATGCGATAAGACTGTAAAAGCGGTTCTGTAAAGGCTTGAACCAAAAATTCTTCCTATTGTCCAGGACAGCTGCAGTGAGATGGAATGCTGTTTATCTGGCATTACACTGTTAAAAATAAAAAAATAAAAAAATAAAAAAATAAAAAATCCCCAGACTCCTCTTGCATGTTTCTCACATCCCTAGTTGTGCATCATGCATCAATCAGGATGGGTAGTAGAATACAGTGCAGCAGCTCTCAGGCATTTCCTTACAAAGGCAATTTAAGCACTGTAACATTCTTAATCATCAGACAGGGGTGGTTACAAAGGTCCAGAAAGAGTCACTCTGATTCTGCTCTTCACAGAAAGGACAAAACAGCTTTATCTGTACTTGCCAAACAGCTTTTGCTGAAATCTCAAGTGCAGATTTTTCTGAAGTTATACATCACTGGAGCTAGCCTCAAGATCCCATTATTCCTCGAAGGTTTAGACAGACTTCCAGGCTACAGGTGGAACTTTCTGTCTATATCTGTTTTACTAGAATTCCTACTTTGACGACATCTGCAAAGGAGTTCTAGCCTAGACATGTGGAAAAGGTGGGTTGTTGATTTCAAAGTGATGATGGCTACAGACATGCTACTCTGTGGGCATCTACAGCTCTTCAGAGAACACTGTGTTTTCTGTCTCTGACTCCAGAGACTGACTGGATGGAGAGATTCTGGGCCTCCTTGTCTTCCCTGCACACCTAACAGAAGCATGAAACCATGCACAAATAGGAATTCTTAGAAAATATCCTGTCCCAGATCTACATTACATGAAACTGCTAGAGAAGTGGCTTCAGCTGCAACAGAAGTGGTTCTGAAGAGAGCATTAGCAGCCCACAAGCACGAGGAGCTGGTACATCTCCACCAGAAATGTCACCCCTGGGGCAGTTGGAAACTGTGAAAATGGAAAGACTCATAATGGAGGTCCCTACTGAGTCCAGAGAGCAAAGACCACAGAAATGAAGTAGGTCTGACAGCTGTGGGAAGTGTGCTTCTGCCCACTTCAGAAGCCGTTGTGGTTACTCTCATCAAACCAGAAGCACACAGAAGGAAGCTTTGGTTGTAAATGCCAATGAACACAAGCTGCTCGCTGGGCCCGGCCCTCCTGGCTCTGTGTTGGCTCTTCCCCTTCTTCCTCTGTTATGGCACTTCCTTCTCTCTGAAGAAGCCCACTCAGTTCTGCTATGAGCTCCAGCTTCCACATCAGCTAGGAAGTGCAGGGAGGAATTGGGAAAAGAAGGTACCCACAGGTTTTGCTCCATAGAGGAAGTTTAGAAAGCTCTGAATGCACATCTGTTTCTATGGTCCAAAACGATCAGTTCTAACAAAGTAGAACAGTTTCAAGAGGTGGATTGTGAAAAAGAGGAGATAATACATATAATATATATATATATATTATGTATATATTTAATATATATATAATATTGAAGTTTTGACTTCAGAATATTTTTGTTATGTAGGTTTTATATGTTTGTTGCAATAGTATGTAATTGTTTTTACCGTCATGTTGTTCTGTAAAATTTATTGTTCCTTTATTCCTCTTATCTCATATTAATTTTCATGTATTCTTTCACCATGGACCCTATCCACAGTGTATTTTGGTCTCTGTCTTCCTTTTGCCTTTAGATCAACTGTTCTGAATCCTTTCCTAGTTACATATTCTTTCTGATAATTACACTATACCCCAAATCTGCATAAACAACTGTCAAATGCTTTTCTTTTTTCACCATCTCTCTTTGTCTATAAGATTTTCAAGAAACCTACAGCCTTTCTTCTGCTTTGTAACATATTTTGGCCATTTTGTGAGCTAAATCAGTAATTTGTAATAATGTACTAAGGAGGAGATCCACAACTCATTTTCCATTTGTCTGCTTGTCAGTATTACATGTTTTATCTAGCTGGTACGTTTGCCACTGACTCATTAATGTGTGCAGCTCATATCATGTTAAACTAAATCCCTGCCAAGCTCTTCCCACCCTGATGCTATCTTGTGGTATTTTAGATTAATTGGAATTTTGGACTAAGTGAAAACCTGAGGCATTTAACTAACAAAGTGAGATTAACATAGGTTGAGTCTGTTATTGAGAACTACTGAACCAAAACCTCAGCAGTGTAGATTACTCATTTTTTCACCCTAGAGATGTGCTGACTATTTAAAACTAATTAACTTTACCTGCTAGCATAGATGGCAAAACTTTGGATACTTCATCAGTCCCTGATCCTTGTTGCTGTTGGATGTATCATTTGTACGTGTTGTTTCCTGATATGTTGTCTCTCTCTATTCCATAAATTATATGTTTGTTCCACTAATTATGTGTTCTTCTTTCCATCTCATCCGATCACAAAGCTGTTGCAAAGCATTCCTGTTGGACTAAGCCTTGCATCCAGAGCAGACACAGACTAAACATCTTTGCTGGTATATTTCCAAATACTTACAATACCCAGTCTAGGAGTGAAACCCCCATTCAAAAGTTGCTTAATTTATACAACCTCTTCAGCAGTCTGTTGTGGGCATAGCTCCATCTCCTACCTTTAATTATAACTCTGATACAAGTATTTAATTATTCACTGTTCCAGACTGTCAAAAGAAAAAATATCTGTTGCACAATGATCATAGCTGTTGCACAATGATCATAGCTTGCTGTTTGGTTGTGGAAAGCCAAATGACAACAATTATTTAACAAAGATTACTGGCAGATGCAAATATATTTTCAGTCTTCACAGGTAGTTTTAAAATTTAAGGGTAAATAAATATCATGACTACTGTGGGATTTTGAGGAAGAAGTTGCTATTACGTTCCAACTTTGTCATCCATGTCTTCTCTTTAACACCAGAGATGTTAAAGATCCATCTAAGGGATGGATTTCATTATCTTTTTTTTTTTTATCTATTTGTTAGACCAAAGCCAAGACAGTGAGCAATGTGCTGGCAAATTATGTGAACAAGAAAAATTGATGTAAAATCAATGTCTTGAAAAGAATAAAGTGGAACCTACTGCTTACTATCAAAATCATGGTTCACCCTGAAGTTGCAGTTGACATTTACAAGATGACAATTAAATTAGCTCAAGAGATCACAACAGACAGAATGAGCCTGGGATTCATTTGCACCGTACATTGCAGAAATGTACCTGTTAGGTATCATTTGCATTTTCTTTCTGGTTATTTCAAATACGGACTTTAGACTGAACAAAAGACAAGATTCATTAAGTATCAGGTTACATTAGTGAATTATGGTGAATAACCACATTAAGAGTTTTAACACCAATCTGCTTTATATGTGATTTTCCCATGGAAATACAATATTGGAATACCTGTACCTTGTTTTATTTTATTTTTGTTTTTGTTTTTTTTCCTCAAAACATTAGTAATTACGGGGAAATGTATTACAGATAGAAAAGGGGAAGGCATTAGCTGTTACAGTTTAATAGTTCAGAATTTTCTAAGCTGCCTGTATTGAAAGGCTTTCATATTCATACCTCCTGTATGCAGAGCTAACTCCAGCTGATTGCAGAGCCACGGTAGTTGGGAGTGGCAACCTCCACAAAGGGACCTGGGGCTTTTTGATCCACAAAGGCCCTGTGTCATCCTTTCAGTGCTGTGACAGGCTTAAAGGCCCAACTTTTTACTTAAAAAACCCTCATGTCAGTGTGCTTTTCCTGTGAACGTAGCCTACCTCGGGATCTGGATATTAATGATCTCACTCCTTTGTATGTCTGTCAAACTATTTGATGCCCTGGCATCCAGTATCACAGTGCCCACACCCCTGTGTGCTCAGGGCATAAACACAGTTCTTTATCTGGGCTGATGTCTATTGCTCAAAACAGAAGAGGTGAAATACCACTACTTGAAAATAATACCCTTAATATTAATGTTTCTTCCTCAGCTTCACTGAAAAGTTTAGTGATAAAGTCTGATCTCCAGAATCCTGTTAGCATGTCCCAAGGCAAATTATATAGAGAAGTACAATTTTGCTTTCATCATTTTCATTTGCAAGTATATTTTACATTGTGGTTGCTGATGATATGTATCAATGTTCTACAAGAACATTTTGTGGGCATACTGTACTTCTGAGGAAATTAAAAAGATGGAGAAAACTAGAGCAGGCACCATATAAGAAGGTCGGGCCCTACTTAATAGGTCTTGTAAGCACATGCTTAATTCTCAGATCTGCCTATGCTGAGATGTGTTTGAAGCTGTTTTCCTTTGAGTTAAACTATGTGATCACCCTCAGCCTGAAGCTTTCTGATCTAATGTTTAAAATGTACATCTTTTACTACCTATAGTAGTAAGGTTGTACTATAGTAATCTAGTAACTACACACATTCCTTCACCTCAGACATATTTGCACTACTATTGCTGGCTAAAATAATTTTAGATCAAACTTTTTGAGCAAAATGTAGCCTTTTCGCAAAACCCCTTTCATTACTTTGGCTTTTCATCAAACAAAAATTTAAAAATTGCAAAGAAAATCATAGTGAGGCAGTAACTATTAGTTTCCACCTTTTTTATTTTTTTTTTTCCCAGGGAAAAATTATCTCACAGTCCTATTATAAATTTAAATTTTCAAAATTCTTACAGAAACTACACCAATCCCAAAGTTGGCTTCTATCAAAGTTCCCTCAGAAACATGCAGCCTTATTCAAATGGAGTGTAAGGAATCTGTTTTGTCTGTATATTTTATTCTCACCACTCATGACTAGTTATTGCCATGTAAGTTTTAGTTAAGTCTAAAAGTTTAAAGTAATTTCAATAGAAATTATTATACCAATTTTGTTATTGTTAGTTTCCTATTCAAAACACTACAAACATGAATTTAGGAATAGTAACAATAATTAATAATGTCACTTAGCTATTATGCTAAACCATGTGCCAAATATTTGAGCTGATCGGTTTTTGAACAGCTATGAAAAATATTTTAGATATATTTTCTTACAATTAATGAATATATGGAATTAAAATTAATTATCAAATGACTATATGGACAAAGATAGTAACAATAACTATGTTTCATATTAATTATTTGCCTTTATTTTTTCGGTTGGATTCAGATATCTATTCTAGGAACAAAATCAAATCCTTCTACAAATGCATTTTAAAAGGGAAAAAAAAAAGACAACAGAATAAGCAAGATTTTTTATCATTGCTGTGAAGGGAACTATGGTAATTTTACTGGGAAAAAATGAAAAAAATACATTGTATATTACTAACTGATCTGAATGCTAACAGTTCTTAACAAGGTCTCTGTCCAGAAACTTCACATAAAATGTAAGTTGTAACCAAACCAACATTTCCACTGTTCATATTCTTAGAAAATAAAATCCCAAGTTTAAATACTAAGAAATGTTCAGAATCTATTCAACAAATTACATTTCTTCAGTTTCCTAAAAATACAGGAAAAAAGGTGGGGGGTGAGGTTGGAAGGGAGAAAAGGACAACTGTGCATTGTATTTTGAGATTCCTTTTTGGTGGATGAAGATAGCTGCCAGTTCTTGACACAGTATTTTTCAATTTCTAATGCATAAAGAAAGTTCTTATGAACCTGTTAATCTGTAAACAAAGCTTCCAGAACTTATTCTAGTAAAGGTTGGGACTAATTGCTTCATTCCATTGTGTAAGTAGCAATGCCATACTTTATTTTGCTTTAGTGTATTTATGCTACACTTTCAGTATACTTATTTTTGGACCTTAAACTTTGAGGGAGGGCATAGGAAGAGTTGAGTCGAGTTAAAATGTTGCTGGCCTCCAGCTAAAACCAAACTGAAGAGATGGAAGAGATGGACACCACTATGATGTTCCAAATTACTTCTGCAATTCCATATACTATGAGCATGGGCTATTCTTTTTTTCTATGGCAATTTTGAAAATAGAAAATTTCCTCAAGATGTCTGTAATCTTCTTTGTTCTTATTTTCAGCTATTCAAATCTTACCATTTGTACTGATGCTCCTGAAACCAATTGTATTCCTGTCTACAGGTATTATCTTTATCTTGTGATAAACTGGACTACATTGGGTCCTATTCTTTTTGAACTTTTATTACAGCACTCCACTTTTTTCCTTTTTTTTTTTTTTGTTTGTAAGATCATATTTAATGATAACTCTCAAGTGAAGAGTTCTATTCATAAAGGTAAAGCACATCCTGCCCTAGAGGAAACATTTTCTTGCAGTTAAAAAGTAATCTAGGAACAAAGCCAGTTTGATCTTCTCTGTTCAGAATAATAATTGTGATGTGGACAAATGTTCACTGGAACAAGTGGACTAAGAAAAGCAAATTTATTTCAGCCTTCAGATTATAATGAGTTTTTTGGTTGTAATTTGAAACAGAGATCCAGAGGTGAAAAGTCTGCTACAATTACCTAATCTATTCAGATCTTTCACTTCATATCTTCTCTTTGAACTCTTTTTTTTGGGACAGAAATCTCAAAGTTCTCATAGATTTGCATTTCTAACACTGACCAAATTATTTGTTTAAATATTTGATTTCATCAGTGAGTGTCACATGGCTCTATTCATGCCATCATATAAAAAATGAATTTTCTTTTGGTGTTTTAAATTATCCTGTCTTTTTCATTTTTACATTAATCTTCCTTCTCATGAAATTATAGTTTAGATTACTGCTTGAATTTAGTAGAAACTGTTGCTTCTTTTACCTCAACAAAGATTTTCCTCTCCATTTATCTTTTTCTTCATTGTTACCATGTCTATTTAATCTCATCTTCAAATATTTGGGAAATTAACGTCCCACTTTAGAGTTCTATAATAATCTATAATTCACTTTAGAGTTCTAGAAATATCTATATGTAAAAATTAAATTAAGCTTAGAATCTGACCTGACCTGTACCTTGATGACTGATATATATAACTAAGAATGTTCATTCTTGTTTTTTAAGTTGACTGATATTTCTCTATTTTTTTTATCTAGTGGAAATAATTGGTTTATTACAAAGTGCTGTGACTTTTTTTTTTTTTTTGGAGGCTGGTATAGAGTAAGAAGACATATAAAATGAAAATTTTCCAGACAGTCAGAATTATGTCTGGGTCTTTGTCTATGTCTCAGTCAGTGAATGTATCAGCAGGTGTCACTACATAGCCTGAGACTTGCCAGGAAGTCAAATGGATGTTTGATGCTAAACAATTTATTAGGGAATTAAGATGTAAAAATATTAAATTAGATTTGAGGTCATATTCAAGGATTATTTTCACAATTGTCATATTTTCATATTTTAACAATAAATGTAGCAGCGATAAGTTTGTCTTGAACATTTTGCAAGGTACCAGCAATACAAATGTACCACTAATGGCATACACAATTTTGGTATTTTGTTTAAAGTATACAGGTGTTGTAGATTTTGTGTAAGTTGAGCAGTGGAGATATGTACTAGCCAAAGGATGGAAAACATATAAGGTAGAGAAAAAAAATATCTCCTTTCTTCCAGCAAAAAAACCTAAACTATTATAAAAATCAGCAAACCCAACATTTACTTTATGGTACTATTACTCTCTTTATTGACTTCCCTGAGTTTTGCACAAGGCTCAAACCTAGATTGAGACCCTCTAGGGTACTGAGTGTCTCCATACCTATCAGCTTAGACTCCCAGCTTCTGAGGAAAGGACCGTGAGAAAAACGAATCAACACCTTAGTCCAATCAAGGACTTGTCGAGGAAAAAGCAGCCTGGTACTCCTCAGCAGCATTTGGAGGTGGAGGCCAGGTCCCTACTGCATGACTAGGAACTGACCTATAACACTCAGCCGTCCTATAAGAATGCCTGCAAGCTAGGCACTGCATCTTTTATTTTCTAGATATATCATGCTCATATTAACTCTTTGATTTAATAGTCCTGTAAACAGAACATCCAGTGCTGTGCTGAAAGGAACTAGATTTCAATTTGTTCTGCTCCTTGAGTCCAGACTAACAAATTCCATTTTTCTGGAAATTATTGCAACCAAATGTGCTGGTTCAGAAAGAAGTTAGTTTTTTGGAGGGGGTCTACTTTCTAGTCTTTTTACTGAAGCTGCATCTGCATGAACAAAATAATTCATTTTTTTCTTTAGTTTATGTTTGTTTTGTCAAATACAAATGATGGGAAGTGAATTTGCTGTAGAGACACTCAGATTATGACTCTAGCTCCTTCCTGAATTTCAGCTTCCTGTTGATGGAAAATTTATTTCTTTTAGAATGTTCACTAATTAAACTCAGTTACCCATTGACAATTTGTGCAGTTTCAGATTTGCTGTGCTGTGTACACTGCCCACTGGGGTCCAGGTGTGGGTACAGTATTTTGGTGACCCTGAAGAAATGCAGATGCTCTTCTGCCATGTGGAGGTCTAGCTAACAAGTCTGATGGAAGCCAGTTTACGCCTTTTCACATGGTGTTTCAGTTACTGTGGCTTCTGGAAGGACAAGATGGAGACAGCCAAATCACTCTTTATGTAACCTCTGGGTCTGGCACGGCTGGGTATGAGCCACAGGTAGCAAACCCACAAGACTCAAGCTGAGTCTCCCCAGTCATGCAAGTGCTGCGATTGCAGTTCCAGTGGCACAGAAGTTCCATCGAAGATCCCAGTACTTCTGGCACTGCGAACCAGCTTCTTCCATTAAATCATCCACTGCATTCAGGTTTCTGTCTTCAAATTTAACAGGGAATTTTGACATTCTAAAATACAAGACATCCTATCAACTCAGATACGTCATATCAAAAGAGTGTGCATGCAAACTGCACCTAGTGTGTGGCCATGGGCCGATTTTAAGACTGACAATATCTCATGTGCTGCAACATTAAAATTTGTCAAGAATTGTCAGTAGCAGACAGCCAGACATTCTGGGCTAATATTTTACAGCTGGCGCAAGAGAGACATATGTTCTGTGATCTTCCAGGAGATTTCACTTTTGTCTCTCCCTTGTCTGAAAATTACCATTTTATATTGAGAGCATGTGGTTACACAGAAAAACAACCTTTAGAAAAAAGGACTTTTTAAATTTATTTGAGACATGCAGGAAAAAATTTATACTTTATATTTGTGTATAAAAATACAGCATAAATTTAAAAAACCCAAGAACCAAGCACAAAAGCCTAACAATTACAACATTCTATGGATGAACCTTACTCTAAATAATTTCCGATGGCAGAAGGAGTTTCAACACCTGTACTCTGACTAAAATAAAACTGAACAATTAGAAAGTGAATTCTGATGTGCTAAATGAGGCTTCAGCTATTGCAGGCACACATTCCCTTATTTTCTTTATCAGCAGATGCTGATGTTACAAAACCATAACTAGCAATTGAGCACAGATGGTTATCTCTGTTCAGCACAAAAGCTCAGAAGGGAATAGGCACTTAAATAGAGAGACCTCAGTCACCCCTCTCAGTAAGTTTCCTGTTCTGACTTTCAAACAATATGTCTCTTACAGTTTTCCAGGCACATGCAATCTGCACATCCAGAAAGGTAACCTCAGTTGCTATTAACACAGACCAGGCATTAAATGAAAGCTGACCTCACCTGGCTGAAGCGCAGATTTCTGTGCTCCCCCAGGTCGATCTACCTTGGGCTTGAGTTATATTGACTCCCACTGGCACCCTCAGCACAGGGAGCTCCCTCCTCTCTGAGGACCAGACCACAGACAGATAACTACCTTTGTTTGTTGCTTTTTTTACTCTTTTATCACCAATTTCTGATGTACATACTGTAGTGCTGGCTGAAGTAAGGAAATCTTTCAAATGAAATTTCAAATTCCTCAGCTTGGGATAAATTGAAAAATATTTTGTCATTCAGAAATTTAATTTGCTGAACATTGAATTGTTGTGCAAGGGCCTCAACAGCTGTGTGGTAAATGACTGGGTAAAGTTATCTTCCTGCTATTCCAGGACAAAGCAATGGGAAATAAAATAAATCATGACCANGAATCAACACCTTAGTCCAATCAAGGACTTGTCGAGGAAAAAGCAGCCTGGTACTCCTCAGCAGCATTTGGAGGTGGAGGCCAGGTCCCTACTGCATGACTAGGAACTGACCTATAACACTCAGCCGTCCTATAAGAATGCCTGCAAGCTAGGCACTGCATCTTTTATTTTCTAGATATATCATGCTCATATTAACTCTTTGATTTAATAGTCCTGTAAACAGAACATCCAGTGCTGTGCTGAAAGGAACTAGATTTCAATTTGTTCTGCTCCTTGAGTCCAGACTAACAAATTCCATTTTTCTGGAAATTATTGCAACCAAATGTGCTGGTTCAGAAAGAAGTTAGTTTTTTGGAGGGGGTCTACTTTCTAGTCTTTTTACTGAAGCTGCATCTGCATGAACAAAATAATTCATTTTTTTCTTTAGTTTATGTTTGTTTTGTCAAATACAAATGATGGGAAGTGAATTTGCTGTAGAGACACTCAGATTATGACTCTAGCTCCTTCCTGAATTTCAGCTTCCTGTTGATGGAAAATTTATTTCTTTTAGAATGTTCACTAATTAAACTCAGTTACCCATTGACAATTTGTGCAGTTTCAGATTTGCTGTGCTGTGTACACTGCCCACTGGGGTCCAGGTGTGGGTACAGTATTTTGGTGACCCTGAAGAAATGCAGATGCTCTTCTGCCATGTGGAGGTCTAGCTAACAAGTCTGATGGAAGCCAGTTTACGCCTTTTCACATGGTGTTTCAGTTACTGTGGCTTCTGGAAGGACAAGATGGAGACAGCCAAATCACTCTTTATGTAACCTCTGGGTCTGGCACGGCTGGGTATGAGCCACAGGTAGCAAACCCACAAGACTCAAGCTGAGTCTCCCCAGTCATGCAAGTGCTGCGATTGCAGTTCCAGTGGCACAGAAGTTCCATCGAAGATCCCAGTACTTCTGGCACTGCGAACCAGCTTCTTCCATTAAATCATCCACTGCATTCAGGTTTCTGTCTTCAAATTTAACAGGGAATTTTGACATTCTAAAATACAAGACATCCTATCAACTCAGATACGTCATATCAAAAGAGTGTGCATGCAAACTGCACCTAGTGTGTGGCCATGGGCCGATTTTAAGACTGACAATATCTCATGTGCTGCAACATTAAAATTTGTCAAGAATTGTCAGTAGCAGACAGCCAGACATTCTGGGCTAATATTTTACAGCTGGCGCAAGAGAGACATATGTTCTGTGATCTTCCAGGAGATTTCACTTTTGTCTCTCCCTTGTCTGAAAATTACCATTTTATATTGAGAGCATGTGGTTACACAGAAAAACAACCTTTAGAAAAAAGGACTTTTTAAATTTATTTGAGACATGCAGGAAAAAATTTATACTTTATATTTGTGTATAAAAATACAGCATAAATTTAAAAAACCCAAGAACCAAGCACAAAAGCCTAACAATTACAACATTCTATGGATGAACCTTACTCTAAATAATTTCCGATGGCAGAAGGAGTTTCAACACCTGTACTCTGACTAAAATAAAACTGAACAATTAGAAAGTGAATTCTGATGTGCTAAATGAGGCTTCAGCTATTGCAGGCACACATTCCCTTATTTTCTTTATCAGCAGATGCTGATGTTACAAAACCATAACTAGCAATTGAGCACAGATGGTTATCTCTGTTCAGCACAAAAGCTCAGAAGGGAATAGGCACTTAAATAGAGAGACCTCAATCACCCCTCTCAGTAAGTTTCCTGTTCTGACTTTCAAACAATATGTCTCTTACAGTTTTCCAGGCACATGCAATCTGCACATCCAGAAAGGTAACCTCAGTTGCTATTAACACAGACCAGGCATTAAATGAAAGCTGACCTCACCTGGCTGAAGCGCAGATTTCTGTGCTCCCCCAGGTCGATCTACCTTGGGCTTGAGTTATATTGACTCCCACTGGCACCCTCAGCACAGGGAGCTCCCTCCTCTCTGAGGACCAGACCACAGACAGATAACTACCTTTGTTTGTTGCTTTTTTTACTCTTTTATCACCAATTTCTGATGTACATACTGTAGTGCTGGCTGGCTGGCTAAAGTAAGGAAATCTTTCAAATGAAATTTCAAATTCCTCCGCTTGAGATAAATTGAAAAATATTTTGTCATTTAGAGATTGAATTTGCTGAACATTGAACTGTTGTGCAAGGGGCTCAACAGCTGTGTGGTAAATGACTGGGTAAAGTTATCTTCCTGCTATTCCAGGACAAAGCAATGGGAAATAAAATAAATCATGACCAAATTAAAACACAGATTAACACCATATAAATTGAATTATATGGCTGAACAGGTTCCCTCTGATCCTGTCCTTTAATGAGGAAGTAAAAGCAGTTGGATTTAAAGAGGAAAGTTCAAAGACATCCTGAGATTCTCAGAAACCATTTGTGACTTTCTAACTTTTCTTTGCAGCGTCATGTGCTGTAACTCAGCACGGAAGCACTGTCTTTTAGGGATCATGAGTAGCTGGAATCAATGCGTCCTAGGCTCCCCCTTGGCACATTGTACAGAGCAACTATTCTGTGATATGGATCTCCTCAAATTGTAGCACAGCTTCTACTCCAAAGAAGGATTTATGTAACTGGTAAATGCAATTTCTATAGCTTGGCAGAGAATGTTTTCTGATGAGCTTCATGAAGGTCTAGTGCTTATTTGGTCTATGAAACATACATGCTTTATATATAAAATATATATATACTATTTATAAATAGTATGTAGTATATAGTATATATTGTGCATTGTATATTATATATTATAAAGATTACCTATGAAAAGGACAGTTTTTACCAAAATAGATGGAATGAAATATGTATTTTTTGTGGTACATAAGCTGGTCTCTTAAAACAGATGCAGTTGGGAAACACACAACTGTGTGAACATGGAAAACATCTACACCCTTTCTGGATTAATGTTTCAATAGTTCAGAACAGATGTAATTTGGACTCACTACATTTGCTGAATCAAGTTTAATCCAGCTTGTTTTTTTTTTCTTCTGCCAGTATTTTTCTCCGCATGTTATCTCTTTAAAATTCTTGGTTACAATGGCTGAGAAAAATAACCCTATATGTGAACAGATTGGTGAGTGTAAAGCACACACAATGCAAAAAGACAGTGGGCGTGTTGTTGGTGTGGCTGTCTCTCTCTGCCTACTTGAGGTAATTATTCATGCAGAAAAACTGGTACAGTTCTGCATGAATGCTATGCATGCAATCAAACTAAAGCCAGAAAATGGGATAGATGAACATGCTATGGACGATATTTGAATTGAGTAGAAGAACCAAAGGGGAATTTTCTCTAAATACTAGTTTTTAATGTCCACGATACTGTTAGCAGAATTATCTAAATATGAAAAAAGACCGTATGTTAACATTGCTTGACTGACATTTAAAACAGGAAGAGTCACTTGTGTTTCTGGAACAAGATGCTTGTAAACTAGTCATGAGGTGGGTAGTGCCGGGCGGTGACTCTTATATATTAATAAAAACCTTTGCAATATCTTTTATGATTAACATATTAAACACTGTATCATGTTAATGTTCTTTTCTCGTTATTTAAATAGGTCACTGTTTGGTGGAAACTAGAACAGAGAACTATGCAAATTCAATTACTGGCCTCAGGGTGCCTGTATCTTGCCTACCCACAGATTCTGTTGTGCTTTATTCAATATGGTTTTAGAACACACAAGGAAAAAAGCCCCTCCTAGTTATATTATCCACATTAGCCAGGGGATATTACGTTATATGTAGTAACGTTGTAGTATCCACAGAGGACTGGAGAATAAGGACTGTTTCTGAAGGTTTCCACCAGCTAAATTCAACATCTTCTTTGGCCTGAGGTATTTTAATTGGTGCCATCTATGCTTCTCTTGGGTGTAATTTCAGGTGTAACCTACACCTCTCCCTTTTTCAGAAATATTTTAACCACTAGGATGAATGTTTTTCTGTTGGAGACATTTGCCTGCAAAGGCTGTGACTATTCCATGTAACTTTATTTTCTTTCTGCCAGAATCATTCGTAAGAAAAATACCTGCTGAATCTGCATCTCCCTCAGCGCTGTGCTGCGGTGCCTTGAAAGAAGTTTGAATGACCAGTGTCATTTTTGAAAAAGAATAATAAAGGACTATGTTCTGAAAGACAAACTTTCAGGGTGAGGTTCCTGAGAACAAAGAGACGTCTTGAACAGCTCCAGCATTCTTGTACATAGCTCTAGATTTAAGGCACACAGGGTTTTTAGTGATCCCAGTTGAAATGTGCTAACTTGTATTCCCACACTTTCTGTTCTGAGTATTTCATATTTCATTCTATACCACCTGATTTTCCACTTACTCTATGAAAACTTGAAAATTTACACTTTTCCTTCACATTTTGAATGCTGAGTGCCAGCTGCAACGGGCTCAGCTGGTATTGTAAGCAAATTGTTTAAATGGAGTCTTAAGTACCTAAAAGTACCTGAAGGAGTTTGCAAACCCAGCAAGTGAAACTTAATTTTTATTAACCCAGTAGGAATAACATACAAGTTGTCACACATCAAAAAGTCACAGTATCTGACTGTGGGTATCCTTTTAGCCTGTGGCAAACACAAGCTAATAGAATTTGGCTGAACTTTCTTTTATGTTATGTCTTAATAACATCTACGAAGACAGATAGAGCAAGTCAACTATAGCTTGATTGCAACTCTGAGTTCCTGGAAGTTGGTGAATTGCAGCTTTGACCAATTTAAAACTCAAGAGAAAGGCTGTCATAATAGTTCTAGCAGATAAGAAAAGTGAGCATTTATTTTAGGAAAAAAAAAATCATAATTCTCAGTGTGAAAAAAATTAAATTACATCAAAAAAAGCACATTTTAATTTATTATATTATGATATAATAGGCGCAGCTAGTTGTTTATGCCTTAGGTTTGGTTTTGTATTTTTTTATATCCCCTCCACATATGTAGGACTTAGCTTGGTAGTAGAGAATTTCCTACTTTTTTGTCTCCAGCCCTTATCACTCTGAATTTTTCAATACCTTTTGGAGATGATTTTTTCCTCCTGTACAGTTGCTACTGATCTAGTTTTGATTTTTCTTTCAGACTTTCTTTAAAGGGAATTATCACTAAAAATACCTGGTAGGTATACCTGGAACACTTACTTCAGGTAAAGAAAAAAATTTGAGGTGACTTAATTGGTCAAAATACAAAATCCTTAGTACACTATAAAGTCCCTTGCTCTATGTGGTTGGAGGAGGTTTTCATTATTTGCAGATAAACAGAAATAGATGTCCGCTATAAGCTGCGGCTGTTTTAAAAACTTCTGAGACAGAAAAAGAAAAAAATATATTAAATTAAGAGTTGACAAAATGGTGCAAAATTTTTTTACTGCCATTAATGTCACTGCTAAGTATTAGTAGCAATGCCGCTGTGTAAATTAAAGGAATACTGTTGACCCCAGAATCTCAGACATGTAATGAAAGGTTTCAATGGTGGCTGGAGATTAAATGAACCCTCTAAATCATAAGGTGAGATGAAATATGCTAGAAAAGACAGACATTGCTTCACTGTCTCAGGGAATGCAATGTGTTCTCTTCTGGAAAGATTTACTTATGCACATATAAAGAAGGCTCAAGCCAAGGATGCTTAGTTTTTCTTGGAGAGACTGGCTGAAAAATTATCTCAGTATGGGCAGGGCTATACTATGTGTACTTCACCTCTTTTAAAATTACTTGAGTAGTATTGCCTTGATGATCTAACATGAACACAATAACAGTAATGATGTGTTTGTTATAACACTACTTGGGAATGGATAACATAACAAGATCACCATAAAGACCCAATCTTGAGAAACATACTTTTTTTTTTTTTTTTAAATAAATGAGAATGACAAGTATGGAGGGAAAGTGCCCCAGGTTGCCAAGATCTTGACCTAAGACCTGGGAGACACAGACTTGATTTCCTGCTGTCTTGAAAACTCCTAGTAAAACTTTTCCCTGTTTTTCTTCCCTGTATATAAAACAGTTGCAAAGACAAGTACAGTAATGAAGAGAAGCAGAACACTTCTTGAAATTATGGAAAAAAAATCTATTGCTACTAAAAGTATAAAATAATAAACTAATAGAATAAGTGCTATTACCTGTAGTCTGACATCTACAGCTTTCTAAGTTTTTGAGAAATGAAGCAGCTCTCCTAAGTAGGAGTCATCTTGATCATCACTTTCCTGATTTCATTATGACGAAGGGAACATAGAGTACACTGAAAAAGCAATGGTTACGGTAAGATAGAGTGCACAAGAAGGAACTGACTGAACAAAAGAGTGAATTTTGGATAATTGTAAGAACTGACTCATTTTCCAAAAATATGTGCATGATACATGATAAAACCCAATAGATAAATCACCAACTAGAATGACTGCAAACAAAACACTGCTTTCTTTCATTGCTTCATATGTAAAACTTTTCAGATAACATAAACCAGATATTTATGTATATTGCTACATCACAATTTATATCCAACAATTAATTACTAGATTGATGTCTTGCAATACTTTATAAGTAACCAAGAGAAAATCAGTGTAGCACACAAACATTAAGCACAGCTGTACAGCTGGGAGATTTTTGTTTTGTTTTGCACCTGTCTCCCTTTCTCCATTTCCATCTCATTGTCTGTAATCTTACCAAGGGCAACTGTACTTCATGTCTCTATTACTGAATTTATACTTTGAACTTATAGTGCTGCAGATGGCAGTACTATTGATCAAAGGATTGCTCAAGCCTGAAATGGTATCTAGAAAAAAAAAGATGTTTGCTTTAAGTGTAGACATGAAAGCAGAGAAGAAAAATTCACACTCATATCAAGTAGTCTCATCCAGGATTAAGAATATGTTTGTTGTTGAACACTGGGGACCAACTGGTGAATCATTTGGGGGAAATTAAGAAAACAATAAAAGAAATCCCATACTTGGAATACTTGGTATATTATGGCTTGAGGTTACTGATGAACTGACAGAAATCACAAATCTGAAAAATCCATTCTACAGAATCAGGTTCTAGTCATGGTGTTTTCTTAATAAAACCTTCTCTATCATATTCGGTAATTAATGAGAAAAAATATATAGATTTTTTTTCTTGGTTTTACATTGAAATGGTGCTAAATTGGTATCTCTGAAACTTATATGGTATATTCTTTTTGATTCTTATTTTAAATTTTAGTTTCTGAGGCTTGAACTAAGCACTATAAATTAAAAGAGAATTGTGAAGAACTTATTAAGAAATATTCTTATATCATGTTTGATCAAACCAATGACCTCCCATAATGAAATGACTGGGGAGAGCAATGGCTATTGTCAACGTTGACTTCAGCAAGGCTTTCAACACTGTCTTCTGTAAGATCCCCATAGAAGAACTGATGAAGTATGGGCT
Source organism: Pedionomus torquatus (assembly GCA_013398155.1). Classification (NCBI taxonomy): domain Eukaryota; kingdom Metazoa; phylum Chordata; class Aves; order Charadriiformes; family Pedionomidae; genus Pedionomus; species Pedionomus torquatus. The sequence continues at coordinate 301,591 of VZRU01018358.1, read as the reverse complement.
GGATGAGCAGACAGTGAGGTGAACTGAAAACTGGCTAATCAGGCCCAGTGGGTGGTGATCAGGAGTACAAAGTCTAGCTGGAAGGCAGTAGCTAGCGGTGTACCCCAGGGAACAATATTGGATCCAGTCCTGTTCAGTTCTTCTTAAAGAACTGATCTGGATGATAGGGCAGAGCATACTGTCAGCAAGTCCGCAAATGACACAAAACTGGGCAGAGTGGCTGCTACACCAGAAGGTTGTGATGCCATTCAGAGGGACCTTGACAGGCTGGAGAAATGGGCTGATAGGAACCTCATGAAGTTCAACAAGAAGTGTAAGTCCTGCACCCGGGGAGGAACAATGCTGATGGTCACTCAGCCAGAATTATTCTGTAGGAAAAGATCTAGGGGGTCATAGCAGACACCAAGTTGAACATGAGTCAGGAGTGTACCCCTGCAGATAAAAAAGCTAGTGATATCCCAGGCTGCATTAAACAAAGCATTATCAACAGGTCCAGAGAGGTGATCCTTCTTTTTTCAGTGCTGATGAGGCCATACCTGGGTTACTGTGTCTAGTTCTGGGCTCCCCAGTACAACAGTGACATGCACATACTAGAAAGAGTCCTGTCAAGAGCCACTAATATGTTTTGGGGAGTGGGGCATCCCGCCTATTAAGAAAGACTGTGAGCTGGGACTGTCTAGCATGGAGAAGCGAAGCACAGGTGGGATCTCATAATGTGTACAAGTGCCTGAGGGGAGGGTATAAAGGAGGCAGAGCCAAGCTCTTCTTTTCAGTGCTGCCTAGTGACAGGACAATCGTCAATGGGCACTGAAACACAGGCAGTTCTGTCTGACCACCAGGAAACACTTTGTTACTGTGAGGCTGATGGAACACTGGCACAAGCTGCCAACAGAGGGTTTAGAATCTCCCTTCTTGGAGATATTCAAATATCTGGGCAACTGGCTCTAAGTGGCCTGCTTGAGCAGGGAGATTGGACCAGGTATATCTCTCAAGAAGGCAATTAGAATAACCCTGTTTCTTCTTCCACTTCTTTTCTATATTAGCTTTCAAGCCAAGATCATCTGTTTGTGGACTGCCCAGGTTGAGGCCTAATCAATGTTTTTACTAGTTATTACAAGTAACATGGTGACAAATACTAGTGTCTAAAAGGCAGTATGAAAATTTGAGTTGGCAGAATGTAATTGCCTGTCCTGTCTCACAGTTCTTTGTGCCCCAGAACTGGTCAACCAACTAATTATTTTCCTTCAAAGAAAAGTGACACAGATGGAAATAATAACTTGCTCTAATAATTGAAGTGTAACAAAACTGTGACACAGGGAAGCTCTTAACTGCCTGTTCATGTAAGAGTTGCACTGGACAGGGCTACCAAGTGTCTTCCTCTCACGGACAGTCATTTTGGAAATATGCTATAGAAAAATAGATAGGACTCTTAAAAAGCTCCCTATTTTTCAACAAGAGCGCGCAGCTTTCCCCTGTTCTTATTTTCTGCTCTTATGTGAATAAAACCTCACAATTCTCTTAAAGCCAATTATCCATACCATCTCACTCTATACTTGGAGTGTGATTGAATTCTGTTCTCTTTCAACAATTTGCATGTGCCTGCTTATGTTAGCACAGTGTAAATATACAGATGGATAATATATATATATATCACATAAGATTGTCTTGATTAAAACGTACAAAGGAAAATGGTTGCTGACATTATGTGCCTACTACCTTTATAAGAAAATAGAAACATTTCACATAAATTAAAACTATCTTATATCCTGAATATTCTAATGGATTTTATTTAGTAATAGACTTCAAATGTTACATTGTGCTGGGCTACTTTGGTACTAGCAAATAAATTTCTATGTATTTATACGTTTTCCCTCAGAATATGAGACTGTTGCTTTTTTTCTCTTACTTGGTCTTTGTTTCACTTCCAGTCCTCTAAAGGACCCGTTCTCATAGCTCTTGCTTCCATGCTCTGCTCTTCTGTATAATGAACTGAGCTACCCACACCCCAGTCATCAGAAAGAGGATTCTAAAGGGAATTGGTCATGGGCCCTTTTCAAAAGAATAGCTATGTATTCCAGAAGAGCATGCTTCTTCATCTGAGAAGGTGAAACACAAACGTGTTCGTATAGAAGTGTTTAGATCATCTTTGCTTAAATATTTCCCATGGATATGGGCAACACTGGAACCGGTAATACTAACTTTCATATAAAGGAAGAACCAGCTATGGAATGTGTTCATGTGCTAGTAATTGCATTCATTTTCATGTGTGAAATTGGATCATATTCATGAAAATATGTTGAGCTTTCTGATTCATAAATTAAAAACTGCAATCATCTTTCAAACTCCATATATATGCATTGATAACTCTACCAGCTTGTTACCTGCCAGAATTCATTACAGAAGAAAAAGCTGGAGTGTTTAACTGAGGTGATCCACTGAGCACAATAGGTCCCAAATGCAAAATGGAATTTAACAAGTCCTAAAATAGTTTAGTTCTGGAATTTAGAAAAAGGGCAGAAGCTGTGGATACTTAAAACAAGTGCCATGTCACTGTCATAAGAGACTGAAGTCCTCTACTGACAGGAACAGTATTCAAGACCTATTCATAACTCTGTCACTTTGTAGAGCAGCCATAATACACATACCCACTTTTCCCAAAATGTCTAGACTTGGTGGACAGTGCAAGCACATCTACAGCTGTCATTCAGCTCCACTGCCAGCTCTCATTTTCTTTTTTGTTCTCAGTAGCCTGACACTTTAAAAGGTCATAAACAATGATTTTTTTTCCTTTCAAGATTTTCTGTAAAACATTTATTTTGGTGATGTTAGCTGCAAGTCAGTCTTAACTGTAGCATCTACCATAATTAAATGAAACACACTTATTGTGAGTAATTATTTATTTTTTAATGCTAGTAATCTTGCAAAACTTGGTGATGACAGTGGAGAGAGGGAGACACTATGAGTAGTAAAACACCAAGTTGTACATCATTTTAAAATTTGTGCTACCTCACTTGGCAATCATAAACATAGAATGAGGAAATAAGCAATTTAGAAGTTGATCTGGATTTTGGCCACATTTCAGATTTTGTTTAAGAAAGTGAACATTTGCATTTTTTAAATTAAAAAACACATATGCTAAACAAAAATACCAGACTGTGACCAAACTTTTTAGAAGCTTATACTTTAATGAAAGTTTGATTGTGAAGTTTCCTCATTTTGATCTATGAGAACCTCAATTAATTTAACTAATTAACATTACTAATTCAATCTGCCCTGAAATATGAAAAACAGACATTCAAATTAATACTCTCTAAAAAAATAGTGTACTCACTTTTTAACTTGATATATCCACGTTTTCTTGTCAGTCTTTATTTCTTCTCCTTTGCGCTGGAGATTCTTTTCATTAACAACCAAATTGCAAAAGACCCTCAGTTTTTGCCTGCCAATAAGCATTTTATTTTAATATTGTAGTAATGGTTAGTAATTCACTTGATATCTAAACTAGAGAATTCTGAAAAGCAAAATAGATGTAGAAAATCAGAGCCAGTTCCCTCCTGTTACAGTTTCCAAGACAACTAGACAAGATGGGAAAGTCTAATATACTTTTAGGTGTTTTAGATGGGGCAAACTGCAAAGAGAAATTGGATTACTTGTCCACAGTGAAAGGAATGGAATGTAATGGAAACTATATATAATCTCCAGAATTTCCAGTGTTTCCAAGAAAGTAAGAACCTTTCAACTTCAGATAATGTGAATGTATCCGTTTAATTTCAGTTATTAACTGAGTATTTATGAAAAGCCCCAAATTAGTTGGGGACACAAATTGAAACTAAAGGGGGCATAATGCTTTTTCTGATGGAAACATGAGAAAGTTTTTAGATATAATTGAAATCTAAATAATGATGTTTTAAAAATATTTATAAAACTGTAATTACTTTTCCCTGTGTAATTTCAGTTACTGATGTGCAGCATAGGATGATTAGCCTACCTGTACAAAAAAGTTTGATAAGAACTAATGATTTAGTTTGTGAACAGATTTCAAAGTTTATTTTTCATTTTCACTGTCACACTCTAAAATCAAAAATGTCATTTGTTTACTTTTCTTGCATATGTAAAACTGGAAATCAGTCAGAAGATACATTTTTCAGTCACATTCTATATGTTGGTGGGTGGGAATTTGGCTTATATGCAGAAATACTGAGAAAGCAAGCATCATTTCTTCACTTTCTGGATATGCTTCAAACCTAGAGTTTTCTCATTAAAAACTTGTTTGGAACAGATATATGTCTGTAAATTTGTTCTACTTTGATATGATCCTGTTTTTCATCAAAGTTTATTTCCACAAAATATTCCAAATGGTTTTAATCAGGTATCACACTTGACTTCCTGTAGGCAATCACTTGTTCTATGGAATAATATTAATTGACCTAAAAATGTCAGCTCAACAATATAAGATATGCCATAACCTGTAGGTAACACGTGTAACAAGTGCTAGCAGTTGCCAAAAATCTATCCTAATCAGAAGAAAGTAGGTACCTCTTATATTTGGGAAAGTGCCCGTTTTTATTTAAATATTCAGTACTTCTGAACTATGACCTTAAAAGACTCCAAAGAAAATTCTGAAGCAAAACAACCAACCTCACAGACTATCTTCAAAAATTCTGGACAGCAGACAAGTATTCCTGAATATAATTCTATTTGCATTTCTGTTGGAATGAAGTGATAAGATTAAATAGAAAAATATATATCCTNTTTTTTTTTTTTTGAAGGGCTAAATGTCGGTCTGTTTTCATTGGTGTAGACTTGGAAACAATGAGACACAGATGCAGTGGCTGTAACTTTTAAACTAGTAATTTTACTCAAGTAATCCAATGAGTCACACTATAATCTGCTAGATTTTTAAAATCTATTGCTTAAATCCCCAGAGTGGATAGGAAACAAGTAAACAAGGAATCTTCCAATTTAATGTTATTTCTTTCATGCTGTTTAAAATCCACCCCAGAATTCAGCAGTTAGCCATTGGCACAACCCCAGATCCAGCAATTAAAGTAAAAGGAGGGTGTGAACTAGGCGAAAAATGGCAGAAATTTTAAATCTGTTTGTTCTTCATCCAGTGTATATGCATCGTTTCCTGTATGCTTTGTTTAAGAAGGTTCAGGAGGGCAGCAGAAAGGATGGGTGCCAGGTTATGCTTTCTGGCTGTGGGTGGGTGATGCAGAGGTTCCTGGAGACAAGGAAAAATTACTTTGTCTCTGAGAACAAGTGAGTATGTTCAGCTGGGAAAAATTTCTGCAGGGCAGAGAGAAACTAAGAGACATGGCAAGAAAACACTCTCTAACACAAGAGGAATCTTCAAGAAGGAGCTACCACAACTATTAGAAGTAACTAAAATATAAACTGCAAAAAGACAAAGACACAATAGCTGCAGAGGGAGTGACAGAGAGAAGGAAGGAAGGAGCGGGTTAATTTTTTCAAGAATTCAATCTTGTCCCACTCAACAGATCTGATTTTTTTTTCTAATTTATATGAGGTAGATAAATTTGTGTGTGTACTTTCTACAGAATATTAGTCATATAGGTGGTAAACCTTGATGTTGTTCAGCTGGTCACTTCAAGGAAACTGTGGTGAAAAAAGAATTTCATCTCAAAGCAATGGCAGGCTCTGCAGCTGACATTCTGAGGGCTTGTTGAGCATACTGTATAATCAGACCCTCATATTGAGCTCATCTCCAAAAATCAATTGCAACACATCAAACGAGCCCCAGGATCCAAGTTCATGCCCTAAGAAGGACATCTGACCTTCTCACAATTTGCAGTTTTCAGAAAGCAGCAATGAAGCTCTGGAAAGCACAGAGCAACCCATGCAGTCTGAAAGGTAAATATGAAAACTTATTCAAGGCTACCTGAAGTGATCCCTGCTGGGTTTTTGTTTGCTTCTTGCTGATCTTCCTGACTCCATGAATGCTTTATCCACCTTGGAATGAGGCATAAGCATTTTGAGAGAAATGTCATTATTTTTTGCCTGATCAATTTGAGGGTTTTTTAGAGAATCTCACTGTGAAAGTAGTAGACAGACATTTTTCTCCTGCAATCAGCCTATAAAAATGCTGAGAGACCTTGATAAGTATGAAATATGTCATCTATTCTTGTCTTGGCATTCTCAGCCTTCGATGTAAAAAAAAAACCATGAAGGAAATAGGTTGCTACCATGCGAAATGCATTTCATTGGTGTATAAGAAGCTAGTTGGTGAAATGGAGCTCTGAAAATGCAGATAACATGCACTCTCTGGTAAATAAGAACACTCAAGAATACTAAATGGGTATAGATATTTTTTACACTCCACTAATTCTAATTCTTTGATTTCTGTTCAGTATTACATTATTTATCTGATTAATAGTTCCAAAGGACGAACTGTTCCTTTTAATTCCAAAATAGTGTCAAAAGATAAATAAGATTAGAAAGATGGTTAGCTTTTTAACATTGTTTACTCAAATATTGCATTACTGAATAAAATTTATAAAAATATAGTTTGAGTTCTACTACCATATTTCATTACTAATTCATTTCATTTGTACATGTTTCTCCTACTAATATCTTATGAAAGCACTAAGTTAAGGAACAGTTCAGTATGAAAACCAATACTCTGTCAGTCCAAACAGAATTTATCACTGCTGTTACTATTATGTGAATTTAAAATAAAGATGAATATAGCTATTTTTTGCCGTGGTCATACTTTACTAAATCCAGCTGTAATGTGATCCTTGAAAATTGGTGTACATGTATCAATATCCATATTATAAGGATTAATAAAAAAGCTAAAAATAATTGGACAATAATATCTGTGAAATTAAAGTAGTATGAAAGAGATCAGCAAGAGATGAAAAACTGTGGCTAAACCATGGCTTTGCATCAGTAATCCTCTAATTCAGGAGATGTTCTGAGAAAGATGAGTCAAGGGCTTTAAAATCAAGGTGAACAAGACTTAGCCTTTTAAGCAACAATTTCTTCATCAGTATTAAGTACTGTTATCAAGCCATAGCATGAAAGGGTGTGGAAAAACATATCAGAGAACATCCAGAAATCATGAGAAAAATCCATTGATTCCAAATTTTAAATTTCACAGAAGTATGTAAATGTGAATGTAATTTATTTCTCTCCCAACATATACTTAAGCATCTGTTACTGGTACTTTAAGAAATGACTTACCGATTCTATTTTAACTGAGAGAACATTTGGTATTCCTGATTGTCAGTGGGTCCAAAAGCTTTCAAAGTCACAATCACGGTTCTTTCATTCTTGTTCTTGCCCTGTGAAGGGATTAACTTTTGAAATTACTTCATTGTTTCTGTCACATTTTCTTTCTTTCAAAGTTCTAGACATACCAAGCCAATTTTATAAATTTGAAAGATTATCAGATGCCTGAACTTTGATTGTTCATGTTCTAAAGATATTCTCCTTCTCTGCTATATAGTTTGTTGAAATAGTTTGTGGAAAATCGTGGAACACTGACTTATCCAAGGGCAAAATGATGAAAAACTATGAGAAAAAAACAGCATTAGACAGTAGCCTGTGGTTATCAATCTGACATAGCTTCTCAAAAGCAGGAAATAATACTTGAATATTGCAACAAATTTGTGAGCCAGGTCACACACTTTCCAACTTTTGTTTGAAAGTCTTCATTTTTGATTTGTGTGTTCAGCTTGGTTTGAATTTGCAAAGGCCGCTGTATTATACCACAGCTCATTTCTCAGTTGCACGGATTAACCTGGCAGTTTCAGTTGGCTAGAGAGTCAACTACTAGTATGCAAGGAGTGAGGGCAAAAGGAAGATCTTATTTAGGAATTTAAAGTGGTTCTGGTCAGCATTGAGACCCCACTGGTGGAAGTGGAATTCCTGAAATAATAAATGAACCTGCAATACAGAAAACTTTGTCCGAGCCCTGGCTGTCAATCAATTTCTGTAGTCACATCTCAGTCTGAAAAAGAATTTAGCTCACCATGACCTTTCAGTTTATCTTTTGATCTGTGTAGTGTCATTTGATGGATAAAAGACTGTGTACAAAACCTTCAAAGTATGTATGTATAACTGTGTTATCCTCCAAAATACATAGCCAGAGCAGAATCGTAGAAGCCCGGAACAATTTCAAAGCATTTGATCCTCAGTGTGAATTGGGAATATCCAAATAATAACAAATTTCTGAACACTCCCTTGATAAGCATATAGATGTGTGGGATGCTAAGTCTCATTACAGATTATTTTAATAAAAATAAACCAGATGCAGTATCACCATATTAGAATGAAAAGTATGCATAATAAAACTGTGATTTTAACCATATTCTTAATTATTACAGTGATAACTATTCTCAGTTGCATGTTAGCAAGAAATATAAGAGCTTACTTAAAACTGAATTCGCGGATTCCTTTTACCCTTTGAGCAACAGTCACATCAGATTTCTCTTCATCTGGGATTATGGCCCTATTAAAAACTGTCTGCCTGAGCAGCTCTGTAAAAGTGCTGCAGAGATGAATCTGTAATGTTATATGATACCAACTACATTATCATAAAGGAGCAATAAGAAGAAAATAGACAGAATGATAGCCTATCGTACGAATCACACAATCAGTTTAGAAAGGAGTTTAAGAAACCAATACTCATCTGGGTCCTTCTTTCCCAAGTGCTGGATTTTTCTCTGAAGTGAATTTTCAGGTTCTAAATCACTCAAATGAAAGTACTTTATCCTCTCTGACTGGGAGTTCTGGTTATTTCTTCACCATTCATTTGTTCTCATGCTCAGCCTAAATTTACCTTTTCTTAGTTTCATACCATTATTCTCAGTCTTTCTGACAGTGCTTATAAAAGACAACTTTAGGAAACGCTTCCAAGATTCGTTTAAAATGAAGAGTGGAGGAATAAACTTTTTTAATGTTTGTGCTAAAAATGCCAGTTTTCAGAACTTCACAGTAGTGGCCTAGACAAGAGCTCTGAAATTTTCTTCTGAAATATATTACACCCCTTGATAGCAAAAATCCCTGCCTCCAGCTTCACACGCATAAATGTGCATGCACACCTCTATATATTTTCAGTAACCCCAGTATCCTTACTACCTGATAAATTTAAGGAAAATTTATTCTATCTATAGTTTTTTGCCAGTAATGAAGTATAACGAAATTGTTCATAAGGACAGGAATAACCAAAACAGCTATATTTTCCTTTGCAGTGGAAAAAGAAATATGAAATCCTAGTCTTCCCTTATTCACATTCATGTAAGCACATTTAATGAAAATAGATGTGAATGCTGGTTACGGTCTCTTTGTGATGCTTAAGTAGTATAGCAAAGTCAGAGAGAGTGAAAGTGGCGTCTTGGCATCTCTGACCCAAGAGGATGAAGAGTTATTTTAGCTGTTGTGAATTTCATGTGTGTGATATGTTTTGTCTATATTGCTTCCTATCCATTGTAAGAGATGTAGTCATAAGAAGAAATATGCCAGAAATACTGCTGACATAGAAATGCACGGACAGTTATTGAAACTTTGCTCAATTCAGAATATACTTGGGTCTGGTTTGTTATGTTGAGGTTAGGAATAAAAACAAAACCAAGTCACCACTCTCATTTGCTGCCTGATCTTCAGAAAACATGAAATGCAATTTATTGGATGTATTTTGCTTTATTTTTTCTTTTAAATAGCTGTTTACCATAACAAGCTCTGATAGTTACATTATGCACAGTGATTAGTTTCTCTTGCACTCTTTGCTATTGTACATCTGATTTGAGTTTGGGTGGAATTCTTTGGTGGAATCCCAAATTTTATTTTATCTAAGCCAAACTTTATATTAATTTAGTCAAAGTCAAACTTTGTTGTATGAAAACACACTTAATAAATCATACAGTTCCATGTTGTTGACATAATAACATTATCCTGATATAACTAAAATAGACTTTGGACAATGAGAATACGACATGTTTGTAAAGAGAAATTTGCTCTTAAAGTTTATGTTGGAAGAATATTGTTTGAATGCAAGTAAGCTAAATGTATTTCATGAGTGATATACACAGGTTTTGTTTGGAAAGAGACAGCGTAGACTAAAGTGTTTTGCAATTTTTTTTATTTTTGTGGCAATCCTGAAGGACCAAGACAGTTCAACTCTTTCAGAATTATATTGAAGCTAATAAACAACAAATAATTAAAGACATTTCTTATTTAGAATAAAAGAAAACCTAAACTTCTCAACTGAATTTAGTCACAAAAATAATTAATGAGTTAAGAGAATGTGTCAATATGATATATGCTGTTCGGCTTAATGATTAATTTCAACATAAATTTTTAATTTTTCATAAACTTAACTTCTCCCTGTCTCCACTGTATTTAGATTCAGTTCAAATAGCCATCAAGGGTGACATGAAGGTGTTATTACTCCCCACTAGTTTCTCTGTTTTGGTATAATTCAATACCTTCCAAAGTATTTCAGATTTATGAATAAATGTACTTAACCTTGGTTAATATTTAAAAGCTAAGGAAAATATGGATACAAACATGTTATGTCTGAACATGCAAACTTTCACTCCTTGAATAATGCTGAAGAAAACTTGAAAGCGATTTGAAGTGATCTTCAAGTGATTTGAAGAACAAGAGCAACAACAAAAAACCCAAACAAAACACCACACACAACTTCCCCTCCCCCCCCTAAAAAAAAAGAAAAAAAAAAAAGAAGTAGAGGGTATTTCCAGTTTCCTCCTTGTGTGCTTGTAATTTAGGGACAGAAATTGTTGACTGATCATCTTGTGTAATCTTCAGAGTGTTGGAATCAACATAGACAGGTTAAAGAGATGCTTTACTCCAAAAGTAGTTCAGATCAGCTGTCATTTCTGAAGCATTCAGCTGATGAGGCTGCTTCTACCTTGATATATCTTGCTTCTAGACTAACCATGAGGGGCCTGGACTCAAGAATGAGGTTTGACCTTTCATCAGAAGAGAAAGTTGCAAATTCTGTTACTTGTTTCTGCTGATAATTATTTCAGAGTACTTCTCATTATGCAAATTGAAAGAGATAGCAAAACAGATATTGTTTTGCCCTCACTCATCTGTAATGCATCAGTTTTGGTTGATGATTCTACATTTCTAAGGCTTTTTTAGAACTCAGACACAAGCATTTCTCACAATGTCAGAATTTCTGTAATAATACAGTTCTCTTAGGGAAGAAAAGGATTTATAGAACAAACTGTTTGTGCTTCAGTTGAGTGAGAGATCATTTTGCCCTCAGCTGCAAAGGTGAATCATCAAGCTATCTATTAGATGTTAACATATATGCCCCTAAAGGTAAAGCAAATTAAAACTAATGCATGCCACAACTCACTCAAAGGGCTCTTTCCATTTACAACTTTGCACTAAAAACATAGGTGAGGGCTCAAGCAAAAGTGGGTTGATTCAGTTCCACCTCCACAGTTGTTGTTTGTATTATCCATGTTTAAGGAAGCGTGGGGCTGAGCAAGCCAACAGAAAAGGGAGAGCTGTGGCTCTTGTGGAGCCAGAGCTCACAAGCCTCTTGTGGCTCTCATGACACATCGGGTGGGCACTGTGACCTTTTCTCCTTCTGCCTCTTCTTTTGGCATGACAAGGGTTTCTATGTTTTGCTGTTTCTGCTGCAGTGATGTCAAAACCTCAGACCCCTGGAAATGCATAGCCAGAGAGCAGGACAGTAGGGTAAGATAGTGCCCTAATCAAATCAGCATGTCAAATTATAGCAGTAAGGGAGAAACACCTCTTAACAGATTAATAAAAAAAGGTAAAATATGGGCCTGGCTGTACACAAGCACATACCTATGCTTTAGTGGCCAGAATAGTTGACTTCATTCTTATTTTGCTGTTATTTTGAGCACAAACTTTTTAACCAGTAAGACAACAGAATTTAGTGTTCTGAAGGAACCTGTAATTCTAGAATCATGGAATTATTGAATTTGGAAGGAATCTCTGGATGTCATATAGTACAACTGCAATTAGAGCAGGTCACTCTGGGCATGATCTACCTTAATCCTATTAGCGTTACCATCTCAGTGTTATGAAATGGATCAAAAGTCAAATAAACTTTATATACTCTTCTGTTTAAAGGATTTTTCTGCTTATGAATTAACCTTGCTTTAGAAGTAGAGTCTGCTAATAGCAAGCGGGTGTACTAAAATACAACAAATTATTTTCATGATATTATTTTATTCTATTTTAAATAATATTATATTGCTTCTTATGTTGGTATTTATATATGTGCAATGCGGATGGTGTAGGTGATGAGATTGCTTTTTCAGCTACCTCCACATTACATTCTTAGGCTTTTATCCTACTAGTAAAAATATTTTTTGAACAGGGTTCACAATTCATAGGAAGTGATTCAGCTTCTTAAATATAGGCATCTAGTGACATTTTAGATACCATAGGCTTGGCTGTTCTCCCTGCCTCCAGCTTCCAGTCGGGTCATGTATGATGTGCCACAGGTCATATCTGTCCCTCTCTGGACCTCTCAGATACCTTGCAGCCTATAAGATGGTGCTGACTACTTGTGTTTAGGAAGCTGGATGCCTCTGTGCTGGTTCAGGACTAAACATCAGCTGGCAGTCAAGCACCACACAGCCCCAAAGTGGGATGGAGGAGAGAATGGGAAGGTTAAAAGTGTGAAACCTTCTAGGTTGAGATAAAGACAGTTTATCAGGGACAGAAAAAGCTGTGTGAAAGCAAAATAATTCACTCACTGCTTCCCACCAGCAGGCAGGTGTTCAGCCATTTCCAGGAAAGCAGGGCTCCATCACACACAATGGTTACACCACGGCCTCTCCATCCCCTCCATATTTCCCCTAGCTTTTATTGCTGAACAGCAAGAGCTGCCTAACTGTCTCCCCTCCTAACTTTTTGCCCACCCTCAGACTACTCACTGGTGGGGAGGTATGAGGAGCAGAAAAGGCCTTGACTCTGTGTGATACTGGCTCAGCAATATCTAAAACATTGGACCATTATCAGCACTGTTTTGGTCACAGATCCAAAACAAGTACTATGCAAGTTACTATGAAGAAAATTAACTCTACCCCAGCTCAATCCAGTACACTCAGTAAAAGTTATAACTTGTTGGCAGGTAGCCAGCTTATACATAACTTGCAGCAGAATTAAGAGCTTCAGAATGAGATTCTCAAAAGTCAACAGGAAGAACAGGGTTGTCCTAAGTACTACGCACCCTTCTTTGCTCTTCAGTATGTAGTGGAGTCTTTCTGGGTTGTGAGAACTACATAGAAAACACAATTCCCATTTAAAGGAGGTAAAATTGGTACATAAGCCCTTACACAGATGCTGTTTTTCTGTCTGGATTTTCANCAACAGGAAGAACAGGGTTGTCCTAAGTACTATGCTGTTTTTCTGTCTGGATTTTCGAAGACCTCTGTGGCTTGTTTATTGTGCCATTACTCATTCTTTTAGAGAAAAGGGAAAGCACTATCTTGGCTATGTGGGTTTAGTGAAGTCTGCAGAATCCTTATGTTTTCTCTATTTGTTGCCTATATAAAAAGCATTAATAGTGTTAGCAAATTTTTTGATATAAGGGTTTTCTTCTTATCAGTCCTATGATAGGTGGGATTTTCTTTGTTGGATTTGTCTTTATTTACTTTGTTGGATGGCACTTGAGCTGCTGAAAACAGTTTATTACCTAAGAAACCTCAGCCTTCATTTAAAGCCAAAAGTTTCTAACCTTCCAGACTGGATGTTAGTTGGAGGATAAACATTCCCAGTAAGGTACAAAGAGTAAACAAACCCACTAACCCCTTATATGTGCTGTCTTCCAAATCTCATCGTTTGGGTGGGGTGGGCACAAGGTGTGGTACTAAAATAACTTTTGAGTGCCTGTGGCTGACAATACTGAATTGAAACCTCACAAGAAGAGTTTTTAATGCATTAAAACTTATTTATGAACAAAAAGAAATATTTTAAATTAACATATATACTTTAGGGTAATTATCTGTATGAAGCTGCAGCATGCTCTTTAAGTTTGTTAGTCATCTTTTCAGACAGTTCTCCAGCTTCTGTTTTTCTTCTTGGCTCATATGGTGAGTTCTGAATTTTGCTAATAGGATCATTGGGGACCTCGTTCCATCTTGCACGTTACTAATGCTGCATGTAGTTTTGTTCTTACTTGAATGAATGAATAAGCAAAAAAGTGCAAGGCATTCACACTTTTCTTTTCATTTATATCATTCTGAAGAATTATTCTAATTTCTGAAACTCAGCCCCAACTCTAGGGAAGTCAAATCAGGCTTCTGGGATATAGTACTCTTATTTCCTTATGCCTCGCCTCCTCTGAGGTAACTTCCTTCCTGTGGGATAGTTATCAGCTCTGTGCATGCTGTTCCTGATGGGACATTATCAGCATTTTAGAACTCTGGTAGTCCTGTTGTTTGTTTTATAAAGCTATTCCCCTGCTAATGCAGTCTTCAGTACTTTTCTTGATTACTTCATTGCTGTTAAGATTAGAAACTAAAAGGTAATATCAGCTTTATCATACAATTAATTGACGGCAATACTTGAAATGACTGAGACAGAATGAGAAGATGAAATACTCATGAAAATTCATAAGTTGAATGTGAAGAAAAGTGGATGCACATAGCATACTGAATACAATAATGTGCGTTTCTGACTTTTTCGATTACAAAGTGCCCATAAAATTACTCACGTAAATTGCAGTGCTTGCTTCTGAGGATTATCAAGGCATTCTTGAGCTTCAGACAACTTAGTAAACACACACATTTTTTTTTTATCTTTGTTCTTCGAAATTAATTAGAACATATAGAGGTTTGTGAAGCATCTAAATCCCATACGATAAAATCAATAAAAACTATGTAAAAATTAAGATATGCAGTGAATTTTGATTTGTATTATTTTAATTTGTTAAGCACGTTTTCCTCTTTAAAAAAAAGATAAAATTCAAGAAAGCTCATCAAAAGAGATCTGCTACTTGGGATGAATCTGCATTTAAGTTTCAATCAGAAATCTACTTGTTATCTTTGGGTTTCAGCTAAGAATAGAAAATTTCTAAAGGTTTTTTATCATCCAACTCGAAATACTTGATTTTCAAAACAGTCCAATAAAGCTTCATAAAATTCTGGTGGAAGTTTCTACTTGACAACCAATATGTAAATACAAAAAAAAAGATAGGAGTTTAATACGAGATCAATTTTCTAATGAAAAGCTGTCACAAGCTTTTCATTGACTGCAAATAGTGAGAACAAATATAAAAGAATAGTACAAACAGAAGGAAAAAAATCAGGAAGGACATAATGGGGAGCAGGTAACACTAAAGATATCAAAGAGCTTTTTATCTCTTTTGAATCAGTCTTCATGAAAACTAATATGATTATAGAGGACCAACCAAAAGGATAAAATTTCCACCTAGAACAGGCAAAGAAAGGGCTAAAGAATGCTAAATTCTCTAGACCAGAACATAGTTAAAGTCATCTTGAGATCACAGAAATCACTCTGAAACTGTCTCAGAGATAATAATGATTAATTCTGAGGAACAAAGTGCTAAGTAATACTTTTTTGAATGCTGGAAAAATGAAATACATTCCCTCTCTTTGGAAAGCAGGAAAAAATAGGAGCAGAAAGCTGTGAGCTGAGCATGGAAAAATACTGGAAAATAATCAAACTGTTTCTGAGCTTCTAGACAAATGTAAGCTTAATAAGACACAAGAATGTTTTGGCCCAACTTGTTACTGAACAACCGTTGCATAACATCTTCTACTGAACAGAAGTGGACAAACATAGCAGAAATACATCTAAATNATGAGTCACTGTATGAAACCCCCAGACCCCCCTGTGGTAAAAGAATAAAAAAAAAAAAAAAAAAAGACAATTGGCAAGACTTCTAATAATAAAAGAAGTCTAAATGAAACTGCTTAGAGGTAGGTTCATAATTAGCTGGATGATCAAAACCAGAAGTATTATCAGTGGTTCAAGAGAAAATAATACCCTAAGTAAACCAATCTTCAGCAGACACCGCTCCTGGAGGTGGACTGGCTAACATTTTAATTAATGAGAACTAGTTTTATTATTTATAAATAGAACTGGAAATAAATTTACCTATAAATACATGGAAGCCAAGCTACACTTAGTAAAGACAAATGCAAGAATCTACATGTAGGAGCAGGGGTACATATATGTATATATCTAATAGGGAGGATGCTACTCCCATAAAAAAAAAAAAGGTATGTGTTTTAAATTTCCATTCTTCCAATGAATGACTGATTTCATGTTGTTGTAAAAAAAAAAAAAAAAAGAATTGTACTTACAGTATCCTAGCAGTATATTTGCTATGTCATCTGTAATACGTCATTTGTAATCTCTGAGCTGCAAGTACAATGTAAACCAATTGGAAAAAAAAATTCACAAGAATGATTGAAGGTTTTAAAACCATGAATTATTAGAAAAGACTGGATTAATAGGGTTGTTCAAAGCCTACAAACAAAGAAGAGAAACATGCTAATGGAATTCAAGTACATAAAAACTGCCTCAAAAAGGAAGTGAATAATCCCTTTCTCATGTTCATGGTCAAATCAAAAAAATTAAAGAGCTTAAATAGCAGCAGGAGAGATTTGTATTACACATTGGAAATTTTAATCTTAGACAAGCATCTTTCAAGCTAGCCCTACATATAATTGGTTGAGAGAGGAAAAGAGGAATGACTAAGTAACTCTTGAAGTTCCTTCCAGCATTCTTTCCATGATTTTATGCTCCTTTTCTGAGGAGCAGAAGCTCTGGGGCTCAAAGACATTTCTTTTCTGAGTCAGAATATTCCATGCTGTCCTTAGGTGTTATACGTAAAATGAGGCTGTGATGCAGTAATGCAGTCCCAGCTTAGAGGAATGCAAAACTGCAAATACTGCAAATTACATTCCACATAACCATTCAAGGAATCAATACTTCAATATTTGTAAAATAAAGAAAATACAGAAAAGTTACTTTAAAAACTGGTAATTTTTTGCCTGATGTTTTTTATTACCTTTCTCATGAAAAATAATTTAATGAGTCACGGCTTTAATAAAAGCGTGAACAGATTAATGGCCAGTAGTAAGGAAAACAGGCTAGCTTTTGACTAACTTAAGAAAGAGTTTTGCAGAAAGCAAATTATTACCACCTTCATGTGTAATTTGATAGCGTTTATCGGATATCTCCAACAAACATACATGGGTGGCTATGAGGCAGACAGCATTAATAATTCTATAGTCAAGAAACATAAACATGAAGACAGTGAGAACAGACTTTATGTATCTTTATGTCTGTGCCCACAATGTATACAGAACAAATTTGATGAAGGAAGGGCTAACATTTGGCTTACTACTACCCTCAAAAGTAGATGTAGAATTACGAAACTGGATGGTTCCATTAAGAAGAAAGACATACTTTATTTGTGTTAAATGATTCAGGTGCATGAAACTGAAAAAAACAAAAAAAAAGTCTAAAGTAAGGGAAGAGTGTAGTAGGAAAAATGATTGGATTAACTTGATGAAGTTGTTTTGTATGATAACATGTTTCATAATAATGAGAATATATGACTCTTGGCTATGATTTTAATTAATTAATAGTTGCTTCTCTGTCTTTGAAGTTTTTGTTTTACAAATGATGAAGAAATGCAACTCATCCAGTATTTCTAGACAGTAGTTTTTCTCTTGGGAGTTTCAGGAGTTTAGTGACTCTTAAGAAGGGTCATTTCTTGCAGTATGCATTTTGACAGTCTGCACCTCTCACTGGACTTGGAACACCTGAAAACCAAGGAATCCAAACTCATAATTAATTTTTCAAAATTTTGAATTAATAAGCTGTTGCCTGGAGACCCCATTAATCTGTGATCAAATAGTCATATGCTAAGTGATAAACAGAGCATAGAAAGACAAATTTAAAATGGTAAGAGACAGATGGAACAGTTTATGCATTTAACTTCTGTATCTAAAAAACACATACCTCCTGCTCACACAGGCTGGTCATTGAAGAATTCATACGTACAGTTTTGTATACCACATGAAAAATTTATAAAAATGTACTGTATATTAGTCATGAAATTATAAAAGTCTATTAAAAAAAAAGGCAAATCCAATATATTTCTAAAACCACAGAACTTAAAACATTTTTACAACCTCCCAAATCAACTTACATTAACTCAAAGAAGTGAAGGTATTGCAAATAGTAAACCTAAAGCATGAACAAAATTATGGATTAATTTCACTTGGGGCCAATACTATAGGTTTCATAGTTACTTTATCTCAGATAAATCTTTCAACATTAATGGAGCTATCCATGCTGATGGAGATCAGATCTATTATACAAAACCTGACATGACTTCAGTGGACACCAGTTGCTATAATAATTATCCTTAGTTTGTTCTGTATTTTTACTCATTTATTTATTTTTATGAATGAGGGAAATATATTTTCAAGAGGAATCCTTTTTAAAAAATTCTTAATGCTCATACTTTAGGGGTTTGTTGTTGCTGCTGTTGCTGTATTTTTCTTCTAATGCAAAATTTAAAATATAGTAATTCCCTTCATCTTTATTCAAGAAGATTACCTGAGACATTTTAGTCCTCAGTTGCAATTAAAGCAGATGAATATTTATGTATTAGGAGCAGGTAGGTGCATATGTCCACATACTTGAAAAACAGATATAGTATTACATATCCATTGACTCCTCAGTATGGATAGTCCTACATTCACCACTGGTCTAGCTTCCAATTGAATCCCCAAGAGGAGCATGAGAACTATTACAGTAATTTCAGTAGAGCTGTCCACCATTTGAAGGGAAAGTTAATTTACTTAGTACATGTTTGCACTTGTCTCAAATGACGTTTTTACATACTACTATACATTTTGAGGACAGATAAATTCCTCATTTTTACAAAGAATTAATAGACTGAAACTGAAAGAATGTATAGACAGAAGTCTTGGTGAATAACTAAAAACTTCAGAGTTATAAATTCATAGAATGATGATAGATAATAAGTAGAATAACGCAAAATTACTCAGAATAATTATTGTTCTAGAAATGAAGGTTTTCTACAGAGAACCTCTGGTGAAAATCTGTACCACAGAGGCACTACTTTCTTTATAGGGATGAGGTAGGAGCTATTTTATTAAATCAAGAGAAGAAAAACCAGCCTGGTACAAATTAATACACTGTAGAATACGGGGTTTGTTAAAGATAAGGAACACTGGAGGTTCCTCAGTCTGGGATTTAATGATCTGATATTGTATGTCTGAGTATATATTTTTCAATGTATTTCTTTTTATCCTGCTTCTGAAGGTAAATGCTTCAGAAGCAGAACTGGTTTCTTGTATGGACTCCGGGACTGTTTACTCTGCCAGGCAGAAATTATTTATAAATAAATAGCTGAGTCCTTGGTTATGGCTAAGGAATATTTAGACATAGCTACAGCTACAGAGAATGGGAAAAGCTCATCTTTACTCTCAAAACTGTGTCTGAGTTGTTTGGGCCTGTTTAAAAAGTAAGCTGCTCTAAATTACTCAAGCTACATATGTCCTCCAGGGCTGAAACAGATGCTGGCAACCAGCTTTGTGTTGGGCAACGCTGTCTGTATTCCCTTTGCGTTGGTCACCCCTTTTACCTTGGCAACAATAAGCATAATAGGAAGATTAATTCAATCATTAGAGAATTTAGTTATGCTGGCTGCCCAGCGAGGTTGTTGTCAGGAAGGCAACAGTATATGCACAACCTATGTGCAGCCTCCAGAGTCAGTGGGATGATTTTTATTTCAATGACGCTCTGTTGTGCCAATTCCCTGCACGGTATCGTCTTGCATGAAAGTTCTTCAAAATAATTTGTCAGAATTTCTCAGAAGGAAAGCATTACTGTTGTCAAGTAACTGTCTAAAAAGACAAAACAAGACCATAAGGAGTGAATAACGAAAGCTCATCATTGGCATATGTGAAATTCAAGTTCACGTTTGAAACTATTTCTGCATTGCTAATCAGCTAATAACGTAATGTCTTCCAGCTACATGTATTAATAAAGACCCTGGGGAAGTAAACAAAAGAAATTATGCCTTTTCTTTTGCCCCAGAGAGGCAGGCTTGCAGCAGCAAAACCTTTGCAATTCTGTTGCGCTACAGTGGAAGAGGAAGACGGTCCTGAGTAACTGTTTTGCATCCTCAGTCTATCCACTCATGGCTCTGCGTCTGCACTCTTCAGCAACACAAGCACCACAAGCATTTAAATAGAGAGCAAGGGAGGTTGCTCGTCACTGTATGTCGACTGACATAATTCTCTGGTGTGTGCTAAACAAGAGGTCAAGTGGCATGATTCATAATGGCCCTTGATATCCCTCTTAATCTATGAATTTATGAAATCACAGGTTATTACTTATCCTAGAACCAGGGTCATTCAGCATTCTTAGTACTAACAGAATAAACCACTCTAGAAGGATCTGTATTCAAGTCTTGTTTGAAAGATATCTAGCCAGAGAGTGTGTTTGACTGCTAAAATGCAACACTGAGACCATATTCTGTAAAATAAACTCCCTCTGTCAGAACTTCAGCAACAGTTAATTGGCGTACCTCTGCTGAATCTGTAAAACCACGCTGGGTTATATCAGTTGAGATCCTCTTCCACTTTTTTTTTAAGATCTGCTTATGTAGCCTTCCATCAGACAGAGCTCCAGTCTAAAAGGCCTATTAATTATTTCTGACTTAGTTTACTTAATATGTTTTAAAAGTATCCTTCCAGTAAGGGTGCTAGAAAGATTCAAATAACTTTTATTAGGGAAACTATTTGCTTATGACAGTTAATTTTAGAGTGTGCCTTTATTAAATAGATACTTTTAATGAAATTGCTTTCTCAAAACTTATTTATCTCCTATCTTCCTTCAGGTATGCTGAACACTTTCTCTAGGGTAGACACTCACAAGAGACATAACCTGCCAATGCCAATCATCATAATGAATTTACTCCACTACCTATAGAGTGATTCCATCTCAAGAAACATTGTGCTTCATTTTAATTGTGCCCATTGAAAATATATTTTTCAGCTCAAGAATGCAGAGGTGTTATTATTTACCCTCAAACGTGGATCATTAGAAACCTTGATTCCAGTCTTTACGATACAAACAACAGAACTCTTAACATTTCAGCAGCAGCATTATTTTTGCAAAGATTCAATTTCAAGCTGTCTGGAGCAGTGCTGCCCAAGATGTGCCTAGAATATTCCAGTAACTATTGCAAAAAAGTGGATTAGTCAAAGAGAACAAAGTCCATAATAAGTTAAACTATTTCTAGTTTTTCTACTTTTAAAATGTGTTAACAACTTTTAATCACATATATAATTGTGTAGTTCTGTTTTTTGAGTCATAAAATCATGGACTCGACAATTTTAGGAGAAAGATTGTTATAAAAAGTCAGAAATATCTCTGCTTGTGTTTTAGATATTAGATTAGAGTCTTTCAGGGAAAGTAATAGAACCTTTTGGATACACAAGGATTTGATTTGCCTTTATCAGGACGATATTGGAAATAGGCTATTGCAGATAGCTGTCTGAAATACTTGATGTTCTGTGCAAAATCGAATGGAAAGCAGGAAGTTAGGAATGATTAGGGAAGAAATGGAGATCAAATGGAATTACTTTTTATAGTATTGTATAAATCCATAGTTCCTGTCTTCTGAATAATGTATGCAGAAGTGGCCATCACATCACAATAAAACAGAAAAGGTGAAAGGAAAGAGAATCCACAGAGTTACAGCTCACATAGTGCACATCTGCAGGGCAGGCAGTCAACACCAATTTAATTCAACATATCAAATATATACATATGTAAAGGTGTGTAGTTAATTTATTTGCGACTTACTGCAATGTAAAGGAACCTAACATTGTTTCTTTAGCTGCTATTTAATTTTAAATATCTTTTTCAAAACACTATAAATATGGTATCTTAATATAATATTTTGCCTACTTTCAAGGGGGATGTGGGGAAACAACAACAACAAATTAACAAGAACGTGTATCAAGATTTTATAAAGTCAGTTTGTGTCACTAAATAAACGTATGATTTTGTTTTAAACATATTCCAATGATACATTTCTTGTTAATTTAATGATAGTAAATCATCAGAGGAATGGGCACAGATTATTGGTTCTGTTTAATTCTTTTTTTTTTAGGACTCCTAACGTGACAACAAAAAGGACAGTTTGGATAACAGGTCAAGATGCACCACAGATCACTTGCATAAATTTGGGCATTTAATTTGTGCCTCATAGTCTGTCTTTTAAATGAAGCACACTGAATATATAAATGGTTCTTTTCCTTTTCAAATGGAACCAAAACTTCTCAATCCCTGTTACAATTTATCCCTGGAGTACCAAAATGCCCATTTCCTGATGCTTGTCCCCAAAGATAAGCCTAGAGCCTTACAACAAGGCTTTGTACTGGGAAAGTTAAACACCTAGAAATGGTGTCCAAAGTCCTCAGTTGAGCTAGCTAATAACAACTGCTGGGGGCAAAAATGTACCTTAAGCCTTGCTCCAGAAGCCATTCAGTCAAAACATGGGATTCTGTAGCACAGTGATTGCAGCAGTTGAGACAATTGGAGAACAGTTCCTGGTCTGACTTCCCTTACACTGAAATATCTCTGAAAATAGGTTTCTACAAAAATTGTAAGCTATTAGTTTCTCATCTAATATGAGGCAAAATCATTCCCCACGCTCTGTCTCTCTTTGCTCCAGGCTTAAGGTTTCTTCCATGTTTCCTTTCAGTGGAAAAGTTTCAGCAGGAACTTTAATTTGACTTAGTAAAAGAAGGTTGAATCACATCCTCCATAGACCACAAGACCAATTCCACTGAGTTTTTTCAATATTAATTCTTCTCTTCCTCTGAGACAAAAGGATAAAATATCTCTACATAACATTTACTATATTAATGTCTTTCTCAGCCAAAGGATAATTATAGAATGATTTGCATAATAATTATTGCATCTTCACACAGAACACTATAGTCCAACATCTCAGGAATTGATAAAGTCCAGAATATCAGTCGGTATAAATGTCAGTGTGCTAAATATGATAACGCATGGTTACCACTAATTTGATGAAGCACTTGAGTCAGTTCTATGGACATTTCACCGTTTTCATTGAAGGAACATTTAAGTAAAGGATATATTTTCTTCCACCAGAGTCTTTTGTTAATATGGGTATGAGAGAAATCATAATTCAAAACCACATATTTGTCTTAATGTGTGTTTTTTTGTATATGTGCTTCTAAATTTAATTATGTTTATTTTATGTATGGATGTAATATGTGACATCAAGTGTTCTTATCCCTGTATATGCATCTGTGTGATGTTTTATAGTATATATGTATCTTTTTCTATCTATTTTGCTACTATTTTTTTCAGTGAAGTTTTTTTGTAAATAATCTTTACAGAGTGATTTATGGGGGACAAACCATTTAAAGCAGACAGTAGGTTTCCTGCTTTCCCTTCAGGGCAACTACCCAGAGCGGCTTAACACTCCTAACCACACAATGCACCGTACCCATGTACCCTTCCCTCTTTGCCCTATTCAAATGAGAGCTATCTCCTGCTCTGCATTTTAAATGGTATATTAATATGACATATTATAATGAAGTGAGCCACCCAACTCCTTGTGAATGGAGCAGAATTGCCTGTTGGAGTTTGATATGGCATACCTATTGTTCACTAAAGCAAGCATCACCTTTTAATTTGGATCCAGAGGCCCAACACTTGGAAAATCAAGGGTCTCTATTTTGAAGGTCAGTCAGTGTGGCATGGAGGCATATTCTTATAAAGTTCTTGTTTTGTTACAGAAAAACAAGCCTGTGCACTGTCATCAACAGAGGATTTCTTCTGATTTTATGTTTTATGTTACAGATGTTACTTTTGGAAAATATTATGAAAATAATGTTGGGGTTTTTTTGATTATAAATAAAAATTTTGCCATTCATTTAAAATAAATTTCTCTCCACAACACACTTAAAATCTGTGCTGATAAAGTCCATATAATATGTTGATCATTGGTTTGACTTATATAAGTCTTCGGCGTGGATGGTGAACGTTTGCTGTTCAATTTGTTTCATCATCCCAAGTTTTCGTTCAATTGCTGCTCAGAAGTGAAATATTAATCAATCAGCAAACGTAATAAAAATAGTTCTGAAAACAACCTTCAGTAAATGCTGATACAGAATCACTGAAGCATGAACAGCCATTTGCACATTAACTTAAACAGGCAGTTTAGAGAATGAGTTGCTCAGAAACCCTAGACCATAGCACCTAGAATTAGTTCAAGGAAGAATGAAGCCGACATTATGGTTTGTCGTATACTTTTAAATTATACTTCTAAAAGCACTTGCAATTGAGTATATTTATCTCTCATCTCTCTCTCTCTCTTTTTTTTTTTTTTTTTTTTAATACCACTGGCAACAGACACTTGCTCTCATTAGTTCTTCTGCATGGTATTAGTAAGTGAGGAATAAGTAACTCTGGTTGCTACTAAAAATATTATGCTGAAAGGGAAAGGTTGAAGCTTCATCATCACGTGGCTTTTCAAATAACAATAGATGTAGACAAATGTCAGTATGGACATCTCAGAAAAATATACAGGATTATACAGAATCACAAAAATCACAGAATGGTTGAGGTTGGCAGGGACCACTTGAAATTGCCTTGTCCAATCCTTCTGCTCAAGCAGGTCCAATTAGAGTAGGCTGCCCATGAGCATGTCCAAATGGCTTTTGAATATCTCCAAGAAGGGAGATTCCACAACCTCTCTGGGCAACCTGTTCTGGTGTTGATCCACCTCACAGTAAAAAAAAAAAAATTCCATTGTGTTCACACAGAATTTCATATTCGATTGACTGGTTTTTTATTTTTTTTTTTAAACTTGTGCCTATTACTCCTTTTCTATTTAAATGAATGAAAGCTTATCTATCTCTCTCTTCCAAAGAGTCCTCTAAAGGAGTACACAGAATTTACCATATTGTAAATAGAGGCACAGATGATTTCTTAATCCTTAACAATTTCAAATTAAAAAAAAAAAAAGAAAGAAAAAAAGGATTTCAATATCTTTTTTTTTTAGTAAGAAAAACTATATTTTGGGAAACTTTTCAGGTGCTTAGGACTTTTAGAAAAACTGACATGAGAAACTTTATGAGGAGAATATAGTTCTTACAGAGTTATCTCTGCAGATAGTGCTCCACTGACAAAATTTCCTTAGATGTTTATTTATACATTTCCCCAAACTGTCTTCATAAGCATTACTCTAATCAAGTGAACATAGTCACATATGTAATTCATTCACGGATTTGATAGAATTAGTATGCTCTATTTTTCACCAATTAAAAATAACATTTACTCTTGGGAAGAAACTTCAGAGGCTGGGGATTTTTCTCAGTTCTCTCTAATGCCAGACAGTGGTGTTACCTTCAGCTGAGGACATGACCTTGTTTGAGCCAAACTGCCTTTGAGATGACCAGAACTATGAAGAAACCTTTCTGTGTGATTTTAAAAATGCTTATTTTTCATATTAATGTTATAGTATTATTAATGTTATTAGTATTATATTATAGAATTAGCATATACAGAGGCTTTTACTATATATTAACACCTTTCTTTTCTACTTTATAGATATACCCCTAACCTACCTCAAAGTGAAACTACTTTGCCTTTTCTCCCTCTTGGATTTCAGAGTAAGATGAAGCTTAAGATAAGGTGATGCAAGTCAGTGTCACATGGAATTTTGTTTTTCACTGTCTGTTATTTATAGAAAGACAAACGTTACTTCTTTACTAAATCATCCATAGGCTTCCAAGAAGTAAATGTTAATAACAATGTTACATAATATAATCCATTAATAGATGGTTAAATCACTGACAGTAAAGTTAACTCTGGTTTACCCCTCATTCTAACTAAGGTCTTATATATGTGTAGTTGCTGTGTCTCAACTGGGGTGGGAAAGAAATTACTCCATAAAGAAATTTAAATTTCATATCCTGGAACACGAACAATTTGTTGACTGAATGAAAATATGGACTTTCATTGTTACTTCCTTGTGATGGTTTTGCTAAGTTATGTATATTGAAATGGGTGACCTTCGTTCAATATATGTTTACTGAACCTTGAGCCTTTGTCTGAAAATGGGCCATTCGAAGTCTAAGTGGTCATGAACCATAATCATGCCAGACGATGTTGCTTAGTAGCATTAGGAAGTTGACATCTCAGACAGCTACAAATAATGCGGAAATCATTGTGCCTAGCACTCTCTTATGTCAGAGTTACATGATCATATCATAAACACAGCAAGCTTCATCTTAAAAATCAGTTGTTTCCTCCCCTCCTCTCATTCTATTAGGGAAAGTTCTAGGAAAGCTGTTCCAAAATCTCATTCCTCTTTTAATAATTTTGAGACTAAACATATTCATGTTACTTTTCTCATAGAAAATGCTATACTTTAATGTGGCCTTACTTTTTGCAGCTTTTAATCATATCTTGAACAATTATATGTAGAACATACATATTTATGTTACTTACAGGTTACATATTTATATATAGATTACACAAATATATTATACCTTCTAGTTATTTCAGACTTGATAAGCTTAGTAAAACAAGCTCACTTAGTTGTCTCCTATAAATGTATCCTTCTTTGCTCTGACCACCTTATAGGTTCTTTTCCTGTTCTGGTTCCATTTCACATTTATATTTTCTGATGTATGTGTGTTATGCCAGATCAACTCTCATCTGGGATTTTTACAACATACACTTTTGCTTCTACCTTCTATTGAAACTAAGAATTTTCACCTCTCCTTTCCTTTGTCTCTTTCAACTGGAGAGTGGCTTTTTAAAAAAGTCTTATTAGTCTGCCCTTAAATGAGTTGATGTATTACACTGATGCAGTTCATCCTTCTCACTGGAGCTGGGCCACAAGGATGATCAGAGGGCTGGAGCATGTCTCCTAGGAGTTGCTGAAGCAACTCTCCTGAGAGAGTTGGGACTGTTCAGCCTGGAGAAGAGAAGGCTCCGGGGAGACCTTATAGATGCCTTCCAGTGCCTCAAAGGGGCCCGCCGGAGAGATGGAGAGGGACTCTTTAGCAGGGAGTGTACTGATAGGGTGCGGGATAATGGTTTTTAAATTGAAAGAGGGGAGATTTAGATTAGAAATGAAGAAGAAATTCTTTACTGTGAGAGTGGTGAGGCACTGGAACGGGTTGCTCAGAAAAATTGTGGATGGGACAGGTTGGCTGGGCCTGGTTTGAGCAGCCTGGTCTAGTGGGTGGTGTCCTTACCCGTGGCAGGGTTTGGAAGGAGATGATCTTTAAGGTTACTTTGAACTCTAACTATTCTGTTTCTACTTTTCTTAGGTTTCAAGGTTATTAATGACACAGGAATTAATCTCAAATACAGTGCTCATCCCTCCTAAATTTTGGCCAAGCAATAGTGCTAAATACCAGTAATATGAAAAAAAAAATAAAATGAAGAAGGATATAATATATTTAATATAACTACTCTGCAAGTCAGCATCTCTCTTGTAGGATCTGAGCACAGATAGATCTGAGAAAATGAGGAGCTGTATCAAGAAATCTGTATCAAAATTATTGTTGATTGTGTATATATGTTTAAATTATATATAGATAAACATCATCATAACATTACAAAAATATAAGTTTATTAATATTGGAAGAATTTTGGGCTATTTCCCAATAGGTAGGGAACAACAAGACAAAATTAATCTCACACTACAATACCTTCTGTTACAACTAATCACAAATATGCTTTTTATCACTTTGGGAGGAGAGGGAAGGTTGTTTTAAGGACTTACCTTCCCACTAGAAAGAAAGGAAGAAAAGGCAGAAAAGGATTTAAAATTCTTTTAATACTATCAACTTTTTGAATATCAACTATTTGAATACAAATCAACTCTTTCATTTCCTGTTCCTATGTTCTACCAGGAGCTGTTCTGAATCAAACCTTGGTCGAAACTGGATTTTCAAAAAATATTTATGAAGGCAGAAAGACCGCAATATTAGAACTGAACATAAGAAGAAACTGCAATATTTCTTCTCTATAGCCTGAGTCCAGCTACCTAGAATCCAAAGCATGATGGCTGGTACAGTAGATGTTCAGTGGACTCCTACAGGCCAGAGTTGCAGTAATTGCCCAATATCTTCTTCTGAAGTATCTTTAAAAGTAAGAACAAACATTCCAGTCTACACCTGTCTGGATCTAGGGGTGAGGCAACAAAACTTCAAGGTCATTGTTGACTGATGGTGGGAACTGTGTTGGCTAATCAAAGTCTGATGATCAGAATTACAAATAAACAAAATTAATATTTTCTGCACCACATCCCCTAGTCCTTGTGATCACAACATAATTAAAAGGAAATGGCAATGATCTAAAATATCACATTTAATTCTGTAGTTACTGAAAACAGAAAGCTTTGTTTCACATTATGCCACTTTATCCTATTCCAAATAGTTGTGAGATGTTGACTCATGCCTGATTCAGATATAGAGCAATATTCTCAGTGGGTGGTGCACCAGCTTAGGAAATTTTTGCATTGTTATGGCTTGTCAAGCTTGTATTTTCATGAAAATCATGATCAAGTTCATTAAAAGAAAAATATGGCTACATAATTATAGCTTGAAATAGCAAACTCAGCACAAATTTAAGAAAACAGAAGATGCACTCATTTCTAGGAAGTAGCCCGTGTAAGTGCCCCTTTTATAACTTAGCTTTCTCCAGTATATTTATACTCCTGCTGCCAAGATCATGGGTTCAAAAATCAAAGTTTACTCTTTGAGCAATTGGTGACATTTAGACACTGTGATGTAGCAGAACATTGGCCAGATGCATAGTAGAATTCTGCTCAGCAGCTGGACTGTTCTTGGAAGTTTCTATTTATTTTTAAAGAAATTCATATAATTCCGGTGACTACAGTACACATCTGTAGTCAATATATATATATATATTTCTGATGTGTCAATGTTAACATTTAAACATGTCATTGTTATTACTGATAAACAATTCAACATATATCCTTTATGCAACCCACTATTTCACATTCTGAGTTCTGGGTTTCCTCCCTGCCTTCCTTATTCCATCTTTCACTTGTGTTCAAACATCAAAATTAAAAAAAATCAAAGTAGTCCAGTGACATTTCAGTTAAAAGCTAGAACCTCCCAAAGGTGTGCATGGCAATACTTTCTTTCCTTGTAATATCACCTTGCAGACTACCTTGATGGAACTGACACAAAAATCCTTGTGGCAGTTCTTTGGCACAGCAGAGCAGTCCTTAAGTTTCCTGTCATACTGGGTTTAGATAGCACAAGGCAGTTTAAGTAGAATTAAAATTAAGGTTTACCAAGACAATTTTTTTGGTTCTTTTTAAGGAAAGAGGTAACATACTATACTACACAATGAAGTTGTTAGGAACATATCGATATTGTATTTACAATTACCCACAATAATTACAACTAGTAATTTAATGTTTTGAACAAAAGACTGTCTGCACACATTCTGCGTTGATACAATCCATTGGCTATACTTCTTCCATTATTTTGTTTGGAAATTCATTTATCTACTTTTTAACCTAAAGCTGAATATGGGATTAGTCAAATGGATTGGCAAAATTGCATTCAATACTAGGATTAAATTTCTTCTTCCTCTCAAAACTGATTCTGTAGGAGACAAAATTAACTTTTACAAGGAATAAAAAAAGTCTAAATGGCTAGAAAAAGTACATGAAACTGGATACTACAAAATTGTAGAAAGGTAGGGGGGAAACATAGAAATAAGCTGTATTTTATAAACATTTGTGTAAATGAAGGGGAAAGTAGCCTTTAATTCTGTTTCTGTTAAATTTTATTTCATCTATCCTCAGGCTTCTGAGTGTTTTCCTCTGGTGTCCAAAGGCTGTAAAGACACTTGCATATGGAAAGCTGAAAATACAAGTGTGCTGTATTGTGAATGTCTTATTGTCTTATTTTCAAAAGAGATACACTAAAAGTAAATGGTATTTTTCTCAGCTTTTTCTTGTGATATGTAATCATGAAAGAAATTCTTCCCAATGTATTACTTTTCTGTGCTAATCACTCTTGATCTTTAATATCAGTGATCCAAATGAAAAGATAATGAGTTTAAAAAACCCAATTATCTAGAAAGTCTACTCGAGTTTAATGGAAGCTGAACTGAAATGGAAGAATTTATCCTTTTGTACATGAACAAACTTTTTACAGCATTATCAGAAAGAGCATATTCTTACAATGATCTGGTATTTGGTGGGAGATAAAGGTGCAGAAAAAGGATAACCTTCTCTTTAATCCCAAAGCATATTTTTTTTCAAGAGATAGGACAGCTAACACCAAGAGTTTCTGTACACAGCATTGTTTTCACTAAGATCATACTGTTTAAAGTTAATAGTCCCCTTTTAAACAAATGTTGCAGATAATAAAGGCATTTTGTAAAAAAGGGTGAAAAATCTTTCATTGGCAGGTATGGTGCTTGCTTCTGTTGATTAGGGTTCTGTTTAGAATGTGAATTCTTTGTAGTCTCCATGGGGATCCAGATAGTTGCATATTATGTACAGCGTCTAACCACAGAATTAACCTAATAGTAGTGTATTTTGTGCACTTTGGAAGTTATTAAAACAGGTTGCTATGGTAATAGCTGTTCAACTCCAGAACAATCAAGATAGTTACAGACTAAATTGGTTCTAACAATCAGATCTAGGAACAATTGTTCCCTGTTTATTTGTGTGCTGTGGCAGAGTTGCAATTGCCAGAAAGTCAGCCAGCCTTATGATTTTTAACAGGACTCCTGGGAAGAATGGAAAGTACAATGTTGCAGGTGTGGGAGTCTAAGTGTCTTGGTGGTCTCATAGGAAGTCTGAGGGAAATTATTACAAGCCTTCTAAGGCAAAACAAAAGTATCCAATGCACTGCATTACCCTTTCACTCATTCAAAGCTTGTATGTATAAATCCATTGTCTTCAGCTTAAGGACAAGTTGAAATGCTTTAGAATTTGTTGCTCTGCTGATCTCTAAAAGCAAAACATACATACAAGCAAGCAAACAAGCAAATAAACCCCCAAACCTCACTGCATTGGTTACAGGTGCCCTAGTAAACTAATCAGGGGCAGGGAAGAGTCTTACACACCAGTATCTGGATGTGTTAACAGCATGGACTTACAATAAATTGTTAACATAGTGCAAACAACCTACTGTTGTTTAGCTGCACAGTTCCTGGCATTGCTCAGCTGCATTGTTCAGCTCAGGGCCACAAATGCTCCCCCAGGCAACACCTGAGCTTGGTATGGAGCCCATCAAGGAGCAGTGAGGACAGTCCTTCCCAGAAGGCAGCGCAAGAGTCCACCCTGTTTTGGAGAGTTTTACTATTTGAATACAAGGTCAGCAATTGCATTTGGCCAAAGGACAGACCTTGGCCTGTTTTATTCATTAAAGTAAATATAGGAATTTTGAGAAGGAGCTCTGAATTTCAAAGGACATTTCTATCCAGAAATCGAAGCACATTTTCAGAAGGCTAACTTTCAGCACTCAAATATGAGTTTGTGCTTCATCTCCATAAAGATGTGCACATCACCACTGTAAGGAAGTTAAGGAAGTTCCAAAAAGGTTGTGATTTAATTTTGTGAACTTCCCCCTTGAGCTCAAAGTACCCACAACCACACAAATTCATTAATGTAGTAATGAAGCAGTACATACAATAAAGACTGAACTTTTGAAGATTTTCAGTATCTTGTAGGCAAAGGAATTCTTTAGGGTAGTTCCAGGACATAATTAGTCCTGTAACTGTGTGTAAAATTGAGCTATAGCTTGGGAAAGGGAGAAGAGATCTGGATGTATTTAAAATAATTCTTCCTGATAACAATATGATTAAAATATGGAACAGTCTGACTATATGCCATTATTGTTCAGTTATCGTGGTTAAAACTAGATCATACAAAACCAGAATATGGAACAGTCCTGACAATTTCATAGCGGTATATCAAAACAGGTGTTAAAATTCCCTTCTCTGAGATTCTTAAAAAACATGAGTTCTTCTGAACATTGTGTTTTTCAATGTAGAATTTCTAACAAAAATACAGCAGACATAATAAAAGGCTACCAGATACCCTTCATGGATTTTCAAACAGAGACATATTTTGTAGCAATATGTTATTTTATTCTTTCTGAATGTTCTTAGAACTGATCAGGTAGTGGATTTAAAAAAAATCACTCAAAATTCTAACTCTGACCTTATAGTCCTACCAGTATTGTCTGTCAAGAAGATGGCTAAAACTTGGAAATAAGACCCAAAGATCAAACATTGCTATTCTTTTTCTTCCCCTCCCCCTCACCCACCTATTAGGAAATAAAAATAAAAGCTTAAAAAGACCATAGACCCTAGCAACAACATTTGCAACTCCAATTGCTTATCATATAATCATTACAGTTGGAAGGGAACTTAAAGATCATCTCGTTCCAACCTCCCTGCCATGGGCAGAGACACCTTCCACTAGACCAGGTTGTTCAAAGCCCCATCCAGCCTGGCCTTGAATATGATGATGTGTTATTCATATGTAAATAGACACCTTCTAAACTCTCTGACTCCAGCTGCATCCTTGAAGTTTTTTTTTTATATTGCTCTTCAGTGAATAAGATCTTGTTATTCGTACAATTTATAAAAACATAAATGTGTAAAGTTCAAAATAAAGGCAATTGACTTGTTTATATTATGAATTTCTCATCATAATAAAACCCTCTGACTCTTAAGATGAATTTTTCTTAGCTGATCTTATTAGGAGCAAGAGAAAAGTAATACTTGTCTGCCTGATGTGGAGTTCAGGAAAGAAAAAGGTTGACTTGTGAGACCGGTATAGTGGTTTGGGACTTCAGGGTGCTTGCTGTGGCAGCACATTTTTTCTGGGCCTACGTAGTAGAGGACTTAATCAATTGTCTGACACGCTCTGAGTGTCTCCAACTCAAAACCCTATTATTACATTGCTAGAAGAAGCAACGTGATGTATTGGTGCTCCTTCCAAAGTTAAAGGGGATATCCAAAAGGTAAAGGGGATGTGAAGAGGGAACACCCCTTCCTAAAGCAGCTGATTCTGTCCCAGCACTGGCATTTGCACAAGGTCTGCAGAACTTTATTTTGCTGTTGTCTGCTATGCAAGCAATAGTGTGGTCACATCCATGGCAGAAGCCAGGTGGATTAGTGAAGGGATTCTAATTTTTTGTTTCTTGTCGGGCCAACTCACAGATACATTTATCATAAAATGAAAGGCTGTGTGTTAAGCCATTTTTCTCTTGTGATACAGAGCTGAGAGACCATAGAAAATAAATAGGAAAAGAAAATTTATGAAAATTGTATATACATATGTCATACAAGGATCTAGCAAAAAAGAGTAGTTTTTCATTTTCTTCATTCTCATTCTTACCCTGATCATCTGGCTGAAGAGTTTTAGATCCATTTATATTTTAAGACTAATTTTTCATTGAATAAGGGGGTCATTTGGGGATGAGAGAGCAAAAGATGGGTTTTAAACTTACCTTCATGATTTTCTAAAGAAAATGCTTATCAAAATCATTTCAGCTCTGGTTGAAGAGGAACAACTGAGTCTGGTAAAATACACACAAAACTGGATTGAAATCTGGGCCATTTTGGGGGAATTTGGATTCACTATGAAGAAAAAGAAAGAAAAGAGCAAAGGAAGTGACAGTCTCTGGATAACACAGCAAATTCAATGTGCTGTATTAAGGCTGGTTAAAGGTGCAAATAGACAAGAAAATCTAGATTATATATATTGTGATAAAAATGTGGGAAATTTCTGTTCAGGGAGCAATTTCAGGGTGTTTGGATAGGCAGTCTTACATATTGACTTTATATATATGATGGTTTCCTCTTCCTTTGAATCATTTTAAATCTCCCGATCCACGGTAACTGCATATGACAGAATTGTATTTTGAGCATTGTTTTAATTTAATCTACAGCATATAGAGCATATAGAGCAAACAAGTTCTTCTTTCAGTGCATGAACCTCTTTTGGTGAAGGATGAAGTCAGAGAATCATGTGTAAGTCTTATAAGCCTTATATACATCATCTTGAAAGTGTGATCTTGAAAACAATAAATTAAAAAAAAAAGAAGTAATTTTTTCCAAGATTAATACCATGTCTTTTCATCACTTTTTTTGATGAAAATTGGCAACACTGTGGGTGTACTTATCAGATAATGGTGGCCTAACTATTGTTATGCTATAGTCTCATTACATCTTTATGAAAAAGTTGTCATTGTAACAAGATTCTGTTTGAAAGGAAAGTAGATCTCAGATGAATGGTTCATAAACACTCCTATTTGTAATCTATTGAAAACTTATCATCCATGAGGACTCATCAGAAGTGATTCTGAATAAAGAGCACTGTGAAATACTTATTAACACAGCAGTTAGGGACAATGTTTTCTAAGACCATAAAGACTTTCAGAGTTTTTAGCTTTTTGGAGACCAGCATCCCCATGAATGTCTATGAGTTCACAAGGCTGTCCTCTTTAGCTGGAGGTGTCATTGGGGAACATTTTATTAGCTGTACCTTCTACTCAGAGAAAGAAGTTTCTAGATTCACGGAATAACATTCTTTTTCTCTGGAGTTCCATAAAATGGATCATCCATTTGATGTCCCAGAATATGCAGCCATAAAAGAAGATTATCATATGATTAACCTAATAAATCTGACTCCATTTCTTGGTATCTCACGAAATGCCTAATAAAGTTTGAAGATAACTCAGGTAATGCAAACAGTTTTGGGAAGAAGCCATGCTTATGGATTGCTTATAGGCAGACAATTTACTAATGAATCACTGTAGTTGCCAGGAAATGGATTGAATGAGCAAATTTTGATTACTTTTGTAAACTTAGTCAAACACTAGTTACCAGTTTATGTACACACAGCTGTCTGAGCATACCAAATGGTAGGTAATACTTTTTGAAATAGTAACCTAATGTTCTACATCTTTGGGAACATTTGCCTAGCGGTTCAATACTTTTTAGTGCTTGTAGAATTCTACAATGTGTGCTGTAAGGACGTACAGTTGGATATTATAGTCAAATACATAGAAGAGTCAGGTATCTGAAGTCAAAATGCGTTTAATTATTTTTAGTGGACTATTCTCAGTTAAAATACTGAAAAAGAAAGGAAGGGGAAAAAAAAAAAAAAAGCATCAAGTAGCATCACTTGATTTGTGTAGTGGAAACAATGTTGAGTGAAGTTAATAAGATGTCTATAACCC
Source organism: Pedionomus torquatus (assembly GCA_013398155.1). Taxonomy (NCBI): domain Eukaryota; kingdom Metazoa; phylum Chordata; class Aves; order Charadriiformes; family Pedionomidae; genus Pedionomus; species Pedionomus torquatus. The sequence goes on along the minus strand of VZRU01018358.1, from coordinate 266,276 downwards.
CCTTTGCATTTTTTAAACCCTTCTTATTTTCTTGTTACCACTGCCCCTACTTACAACTTAAAAGCATTAGCAATGTAATGATTTGTATGTAAGTCCTTCATTCCTCTAAAAACATACAAATTTCTTCACTTGCTCGTGTTGTTCTCTTTACAAAATAGATCAAAGCATGAAAGCACAGTCAATTTACACCATAAGGCCCCTTTTTTTTATTTTTAGAAAATCACGTTAAAACTCAGTGAGTTCCAAAAAACATTTGTGGATTTAATTCATTTGGATGGCTGTATCTGGCCATGTTCAAGGTTCCTAGAATTCCCAGTCCTTCAGTGTTAAATACTGTTTTTAGCCAGATAAGAAGAATAGTTAACTTGCCTTAGTTAACTTGTATTTTAGAATTCAGTTCCAGTTTCTTAAAATTGGATGATGGATCCCTGAAAGACTTTTTAGTTCTGTATTCCCAACAAAGTGCCATTTTGTTTTAATAGTGTTTTCTCAATAATTTTACTCTTAGATACATAAATCCATACTAAATATATATGCTGTAAAATATGCAATAAATACAAATAAATAAAAAGGGTATCTTAAAAAAAAAAAAGCAAATGTATTCAGACTTGGTATTGATATGTTGCTTCACATAATGTGGATATCCCATAATCCCATGCTTCTCTATGAACCAGTTTCTCCAGAGATATTAAATTTGTTACAATATTCAGTGTAGTCCAACCAGGAAAGGAACTAAGGGGAAAGACATGGTGTTTTTGAAACACATAGAAATACTGAATTCCTGACACTAAGTTGTCTTTAAAATATTGCTTTTGTATTAGTGATCTAAGAAGGAGTATTTCCATTTTATTTGATTGACCTTATGCATTTTTATGAAAAGATGACACTTTCTACAAAAGAAACTAATATACGTTCTAGCTAGCTCTTCCAAAGAGAGATTATCTATGATATGACATTATCTGGAGCACTACATGAAGAATTGCTCAGTCCATCTCAAGACAAGGGTATTTTAGAATACTAAAGGAAGATCAAGAAATCGTCATAAGAGTAATTATGAAAGAAGAAAAAGCATCGATGGAGAGGCACATGAAAATATAGAATTTCTAAGAAACACTGAAAGAGGTCTCAAAAGAGCTATAGGATGTAATGATTAAGAAGTTTAATCAGGAGACTTCATTGTGCATGACAGTGCCCTTGACAAAGGTCACTGACAGAATGTGAAAGATCATAAATCCTTTGTTACTCAGCACATATTTAATACATGGATGTGTGTTGAGATCAAAAAGAAAAAAAAAATAGAAAAACATATAAAAGGAATATTTTGATATATATCAAGAACTGTGAGTTAGAGTAATGCAAAGAGGAAAAAGAATTGGAAGCAGAAAATACTTTTTTGAAAATTGTTAATTGCAGATTTTCATAACTGTAGTTAATTTCTGATTTTTAAAGGCCAGCATAAAACTGTCATAGGGGAAGGCAGATTTTTTTTTTCATGACTACTACTAGGAATTTGCTTTCTGTATTCTGTTTGCATTGTCCACAGTCAGCAAAAGAGATTTGACTGAGCAGACATTGGATATACCTTAATAACACAGTTATTGAGATCCCAAGAAACCTCAAAATAATTGACTGAAATTACAAGATACCCCATTCCTCCAAGCTAAGAATACAGTACGAAGTACAAAACACATACACAGCCACCTCTAGGAGATATCAGGAATTTAAAAAAATATCAAGATGCATGAATCACAGAGATACAAGCTAGGTATATATGCTACAAGCCATTTCATAATTGAGGTTATACAAGAAGGTCATAGAAAAAAATAGCTTAAAGAAAAGTTGAGGGGTTTTTATACATGTATTGTCCATACCAGGATTAAATAATCAAATGCTTCCATTATTTTAGCAACACAAATATATTTCTTTGCAAACAATATGAATCAAGTATACTTCATCAAATATGACCATTAAACATTTAAAATCTGAGGTATTTTAATTATTGTCTGTCATTCTTATTCTCACTAGAAAGACAGAATATTATTAACAGTTGAGGATGAACATGTACATTTCTTGGTCACAATGAATAATTAAATAAAGCATGCACATAAAACCATAAAGAATAAATTTTTTAATCTTTACTTCCTTTGCTCTGTAGGTGCAAGACTGTGCTTAATTCTTCTTTCAGCACAGTCAAAATAATTTTGTATGGATGTGTTGTTCCCACTGAGAAGGGTGTGGTCTGACATTTTCTAGCTTAACTGCCTCTATGCCAGGGCTCTGACAACAGACTTTGGGAACTCAGCTCCTCCTTATGTCCCAACACATATAAAATATACAGAGTTCATTGCAATTACCTCTTTTTAATTGTCTGTCATCACTTCAGCCTATGTAGAAAAATAATGAGTTGCACAGCCCTAAACATGAGGACAAGATCAATCTGTGGCTCATTTAAGTATCTATCTAACAATATGCTAAATGCTCTGGATTCATTCCAGCGGAGCAACTACTTTTGGACTCAGAGCTAAGCATTGGGACTGTCCAGCTGAATCCAATGAGACTTTCTTCTCATCCTTGAGGCTAAACAGTTGCTGTAATTGCTGGGCCTAATTATTTTGTTGGATCAGTGACAGCACGCTCAGCATTTTGTAAGATCAAGATTTGGCCCAGAAAATTTTAGAACTCAGTCCTGTAGTTTGTTTTCTTTTCCAGTTTTCCAGTACAATTCTAGGAAGTAGTCCAACCTTCATGCGAGCAAATAGATATACTGAAATTTTCCTCAAGTAACGGGGAACATGGACCTTTCTAAAGCAAAGCAAATTCTTTTCCAAATTTTAACAAGAGTTTACAATAAATATTGATTTTTCTGACTTTAATAACTCTCTGAAAAGGTAGGCACATATGTTATACAGATGTATAGACAGAGCCACGTATGATAATTTTACCTTTGGGTTTAAATGGAAAATACTTCAGTAGAAGCCATTTATGCTCAAAATTAATCCAATTTTGACCCTAATATTTCTTGCTTTGCCTGAAAACTTTGTAAATACAAATAATAGAAAATTCAGGAGGAGAACAGAAGCCTTAGTTCAAAGCCAGTCACAGAATACTGAACATGGAGAAACTGGTGAGAGCAACCATGGGAAGCATCTGGTCTTTCTGAACTTAAAATTACATGGAAAGTACATCTGTCCAAAAATTAAAGCACTGGCAGCTGTTGTGGCCAGCTGTTACTTTGTCCATTTAAACTAGGAAAAAAAAGAAAAAGTGTATTGCTTTTAATTAACCACTCCTTACTCCCACTTCATTTTCTCAGTGCAGAGAACATGACAGGAACTCAGTCATGTGAAGAAAACAGTACTGTAAATAAATTCTAGCATGAAATTCATATCAAACCCTACTTAGGTCAATTTTGAACTGAACTTCAGTTTGACAGATAAAGATTAATTGACCAGAATACTAATAATCAGGTGAGATACACAGTAAGTGTAATTGCAAGGACTGCAAAGATAAGATTTAAGAGTCTTCCTGACTGAGGCCTGTTCACAGGTTTTCTCATCTGAGCCATAGAAAGCACCTTTGGTGACTGGTAGTTCCTAGAAATAATATCCTCTGATAAGGAAGCTAAATTATATGACACTATTTTCGAGAAGTTTGCTTTTCTTTTTTTTTTTTTTTCCACAGAGATCTAGCATGCTAAACATCAAGTAAAAAATAATACATTTTTCTTTTTGGTGAGATGGTAATAATTCTGGCACTATTTTCCATAGATCGATCAATATTGATTTTTACTTAGTAACTGCTCTGTGACTCTATTGCTATGTAGAAGTTATAATTGCAGTTTATCAACTTCTTCTATTATTCCTTTGTATATTTAAATGAAACACAAAATGTATTTTCTTTGGAAAGTATTTTTTAATTATCATTATTTCTTGGAAGGAAAGGTTTCTTTTCATAACCTTGTTTGTCTTCAACATCAATTCACTGACTACCTGAGCCATTATGAAGCTCCAAACCAGAAGACCGAAAGAAAATTTATAAGACACCTTTACAGAAAGACATGCATGAGGCTATCAATATTTTGAAATTCTTATTGAATCTTAGTTGCTCTCCTTAAGGCACAGTCAATTATTCTGCAGTAGGAACTTGGTTTCAGTTTATGAAAAAGCATGCAATTACCCTGAGATATATTCTAACAAAGTGCTAAGTCCAGTAAGGAAATTGGATGCTATAAACTGAGCTACTTCAAGGCCCGTATCCAGCTGACCTTACAGCAGAATCCAGGGTTCAGTATTAAGTCCTCTCAGAGTACACTAAGAGAACTAGTCTTCAAGGGAAAAAGGGAGTGAGGGGAGGATCTAAAACCCCATACTGTGCTTAGGGAGAAGCACAGAACCTGTCATAGAAAATTTCATGCATAGATGAGTTAATTCCCTGTCCGGAGTTTAGGAGCTTAACTCCACTCCATGCTGTTGAGAATTCTGAATTCAGAATTTCTATATCAAGCTCAATGACCTAACCAAGAAATTAAATATTTAGGGTACTCTTATAGCCCTATGCCTAAGATTATTATGAGATGACAAACAAGAACTTTCAATTGGAGCATAAGATCTTGATAAGACACTACTATCACAAATAATCTAAGAGGAATTAGAAGAAATAATTTCACTTATGCTCCTCACTGTACTAATGTCCCTGACTAACTTCATTTAGACCTCCATCTATATTAGACCCTCACCTATATTCGATCCATTGGCCCAGGATCCCTTATAAGTAAGCTGAGGCCTGTCCTGCCTACAGTGTAAGGATACTGATCTTCAGCTTTTTTGTTTGCTTGTTCTGTTTCTGTTGGTTTTGCATGTGTGCTTTGGTTTTACGATACAGCTTGTCTCTGTCCTTTTGTCCTTTTTCTTCTGTCTGGGCTTCCTGCATGGATCTAGTTTGTTGCTTTCTAGGGTCTAGGGCTGTGGAGGACTTTTTCCCCACCATGCTTAGCCTCTGTGGGACTGCACCTTGTTGTGTGTGTTGGCCTGTATGGGGATTCTTCCCATTTTATCTTCCTTAAGGAAGTCAGTGGATCTTGCTGCTCCCTTGCACTTGGAGAGGTTAGGGTGAAAAGAAGAGAGATGGTGTCTTCATCACCTAAGAACAAGGAGCGATGGAGATGACTCCAGTTTATTTTTTCCGGACTGATGTAAAAAGTGGTCTTTACCACCACTCTCCTTTGATGACTGTGTCTTAAGTAAAAGACAACAATCACAAGAATATTTTGTGATGGTCTTGATGATGACTATGTATCGTATGCATCTTCTACTGTGAAGATAGCCTTTAGAAAAAGACAGAAACAAAGTTTTTAGAATGAGGAACATTTCTGTATGTAGAGAGCACAACATAGCTCAAGTTTAAAAAGAAACAAAGAAATTAATAAGAAGCATTGTACATATATGTAAAATTATATATAGACAAGAAAAACTTGTACTTTTTATCTTTGCCTAGGACTTACTTTAGGTGTCTGTATCTTTTATTTCATCTAGCTCAGAACACTGCTCAGGATGAGTGCTTTTATGCTAGCATGTAGACTTTGCCCTTCTCCAGAAAAAGAAGTCATATGATTTTTAGTCAAATATATTGATATGGAATTAAAAAAGTTAAAATTACTTGTCTGTTATACTGATTACCTAATATATCCAAAAGCATAATATTGTATTTAATAAGCCATTTACAAAGAAAGAAGTCTTTTTTTTTTCTAGAAATAAACTGTTGCTCATTTCAAGAAAGTTTTACTGGGGTCCATGATACAGACCATACTAATAAAGGCACACAAAAATAATTTAAAAAACCAAACCAAAAACCAAATCCAAAACTTAGTCCTAATTTTGGGATACCACTTTTAATGAAATTTTAATTTTATAAAATTGAAATCTTTAAGTTTCTCTAATAGGTAGTATTTTTGAAATTATGAAGACCTGTTTTCCTGCAAATAACTTGTTTCATGTGTTTTACTGTGTAGTAAAATTGATTAACCTTTCTAATTATGTGGACATCACATATTGAATAAACTCCAGTTACATTTCTCGACAGGATTGATTAAATTACTTTAGCTCCTAAAAACCTGAGAAACTTCATAGGTACTATGATTATCTCAGTAGGCCAGCTTTTGTAGTTGAAACTTCTAATGAAGGCTGAATATTTTTAATATTTCTTTTCTGAGTTTTCACTTTTCCATTTATGGTTCCTTTTTTGTAATTATGCTTATAAAAATATGGCTTTTTTTCAATCATAATTGCAGAAACTACAACACTGTAGAACTATACATACTTTTTCCATTTTGTTTTCTCCAAAATGAAAATCTCTTTTAAAAAAATGAAGTTGAATTAGAAAATACTTTTAAAATATCTCCTGGAAAAGTTCACTATTTGCTGTTTACTTTCTCACACCAAAGACAGCTGCAGCTTTCATGGCCTTAGAATTTTTCTTTCTTTTATTCTGTATATTCTCTTTACTTTTTTGACCTGATTCCATAAGCAGGTCTGTACAGTGAGCATATGTGTAAATTTGTCATAGAAAGGATCCTGTCAGAACATTCATTTCATCAGTGACACTCTTCCATCTCTTTCACTTCATTCCTTCTGCTTTACTAGTTTAACTAGTAAAATGGAGATGATGATCATCTCTAAAAGGCCCCCTGTTTTACAGTTGAAAACAATAATATCAAGTACTATGAAAGGTATTATCCACCTCAGTAGTCCTACATAGAGGCAGAATTTTCACCTCAATTGTTTGATTAGAAAACCTGATATATTTTCTACAACTATAGGTATGTTGTACATTCTTGTCTTACCGTCTAAAGGAATTTGTTAAAAAAACCCACTTGCTTGTCTACTGAGATATGCCATTACAGAGTCTCCAGTTGAGACTTTGTTCTGAATGGTAGTTAATTTTTTTTATTATTAAATAGGGGTGGAATTGGACTGATATATGCATTTGGAAATAGTGAATGAAACAATTATTAGTGATAATATAAGGAACTCTGTGCTCTCAACAGCACTGTGCCAAGTCAGAGCTATAAATTTTCCACTGATGAAATACTTGCTGTTAAAAATGAAGTGTTCTTAAAGCTTTAGGTTTTTTTGTTAATCTGCTTTGTTGTTCTGTCTGGATTAGCCAAACTCCATAGCTATTCACTTCCATTAAGATGTTGCTTCCAACAGGATGGGGAAAGAAGGAAGAAAGGTCACAGCAAATCTGTCAGTGAGGTGGCTTTAGAAATTTTCAGTCCGTGGGATGCTGATATAGATAAGGAATGTCATCATTAGATTATTATTGTTTGCCCTTTCATTATTCATACTAGCTTCTTGCATTACCTCTGATCTATTAGATCACAAACATGCCACTAATTAGTTTAATTACCTGTGCATGAGGTAAAATGCTCAAGTAGTCATCAGCAGAGGAAAGCTGGTATTAACTAAGTCTCAGCCTTGATGAGGCCAGTTCTAAAGAATATTCTTCAGAGAGGCTGCAGTTTACTCAACAAATTTCAAAACTAAGACTGGCATACATTTTAGGATGAAATCTTTTTGAGATTATAATTTCCAGATAATATTTTTCAAATATTGTATTTCAGACTTTTCTTTGTGTTTCACATAAAAGAAAGTCAATATTTTAAATCTTCTGTTGAGTATACTCTAGAATAACTGAATGTTGGTTTATTAGTCTACTAGATAGGCAGCGGGGCTACTTTACGGAAATGAGAATTCAAGTGTCTTCTCTGACATTATAATAACAAGGAAACAGAAAAACTGTCTCGCATCTAAAAAACCCTAAATCTGTTTGCACTTCTTAAAAAATCTAGTTCTCTGAATTGAGTTTAAAGGAAGAAAATTCATTTTCAACTAATTTGAAAAGTCATTTTTAAATCTGTAGATTTTCTTTAGCTACAATAAGGAATGTCATTTATTTACTTGTGCAATACTACCAGTCTTAGGAGACCTGGAATTAAGCATCCATGAAAATACCCACAGCTCCTTTTAGACTGATATTAATAAAAATAAATAAATAAATAAAATAAATAAATAGAATTTATAATGCAATTAAATTGCTTATAATTGAAAACACTATTTTGACTGCAAGATCATTCTAAATGGATAAATGGTAGGATACATGATACCAGCTAATTAAATCTACTAGCCATACCTGAGCCTGATATTTTTTTTCCTGGCTTTCTAGCAAATATAGTAGGACAATTGCCCAACTACAATTGAAGATTTTCTTGACTTTAAGTACCACTGATGATGGGTATGATGAAAAGTAAATATAGACACTTTCTTCCCAAGTCTAATGTAGTGGTTTCTCTGATCTTTTCTCTATTGCTAAGCTAATTTATTGGTTTGGTTTGTCTTCATTTCATTGAGGCTACATATAGCATTTGTAGCAGTGTCTGGAAATTCTGTTCAAAGACAGCTTCACAAGGTAGGATTTTGGCCAAACACATCAGTTTTGACTTTGGGTAGAAGCAGATATATTGCAGTCTGAAAAGGGAGTCTTACCTGGCTGTAAAAGCTCAACTTAAGTACATCAAACAATATGTAGAAAGTTGTTCAGAAATACAATGATCTTGTAGTTCTGTCTTAATAACAGGAAAATAATTTTCACAGCAGGAAATTATGTACTTCTCTAGACAGAAATAACTATGTAAAGTATGGACACCAGCTTACTCCAGGATGTGTTTCCCTAATGTTTGTGGGAATCAAAACATTGTATCATCAGCATACATTGTCAGTAATGGGAGTGACATTTTCTTTTGAAAACTGTGACATTTTCTCTATCACATAAAATTGTTCATCCTCTGCTATCCTCTGCTTGCTTTTGGGCCTGAGTAGTTAATGCTTTCACAGTTCAATCAATTGGGAGCTAGGACAGGTCAGTGAATTGAAAAGCACGTGTGGGTCAAAGCATTCAAGATGACCTCAGTGTTACAGAATAATCCCAAAAGTATTTATAGTACTGAAACAGATGTAGTCTGTATGGGGACCCATCCTTATTTTAATGACTGTATGAAATATAAATTTTTTTCAATGTCTATTCTCAGCTTGAATGTTTCTAACATTATTGTATTTTGATCTCAGACTCTGCACTCTATACTGTGCTGTAAAGTTTTCTGTTTAATAGACACAGCTTTAGGTGTAACAAATGCGATGTTTGTCAACGTACTAAATGATCTTGGAAGTAACGAAGTTGTTTTTAATTTCCCTCAAATGATGACGCAGTGCTACCTTCATAGTTTCTACAGGCACTACAGAGTTGCCTCTGGAGTTGACTTGGTGTATTTAGTGCTCTCAATTCACATCCTTAATTTGAAAGAATCACTCTAATACCTCTTCTCTCTCTCCCCTCCCACCACCCCACCAAGACACGGAAGACTGGAGACCATGATGATTTTCTTCTACAAAAGCTACTGGGTCCAACTATATCTGGCAACTGGGGATTTCAGATTGGTTTCACCTTACTGAAATGTGTAATGGCTTTGGCAGACCAATGTGGTCTTGGTGAAGTTTGCATGATCCCTTCATTAACTCTAGCATGTGGTTATCCAGCTACTTAGCATTAATATGATAAAACGTCTGGTAGTGAACCTGTTTGAGGTTAACTTTTATCTGATCATCTAAACCATTTGTTAATTACCACTTTTCCAGGTAAAGTTAATTTCAGGTGGTTTTTTTTTTTCCATGATAACAGTAAAGATACGTGCTGTAATCTTATTTTAAAGGCCCAATTTGGATTATTACTACTGATGTGTCCTCTCCCCTTTCCATCCAAAAAAGTCTTTTCAGCATATTTCTAAATCCACTGAATTATGCTACCAACATTTTTCTGTACCTTTTTTTTCCTTGAATATCAACATGCTAGGGAATATAAGAAAAAGTAAAAAAAAAGAAGCTATTATATAGAAGGCACCAGTCAGCATAGATTTACCTGGGAAAAATAAGCTGAAAGAAAAGATAAAGTTTCATAAACAATGAAAGAAAAAAGAATCTATTAGTGTTTGAAGCATATTGTTCAAAACCATCTTATTTGAATGAAAATACCATCACTGTTAGTCTGCTAAAAAGTGTTACCATGACATTTAGATTAGTACTGTAGGGTTTTGTGGGATGAGAGCACTTTCATCTGTGAAAGCTACTATTCACCCATTTGTATCTTTGGTGTCTGTCTCTTTTTTCCCTGTGGTCAAGAAGCCATATATTCCTTCTATTTAAAGTCTTACCACATACAATGTTCAAATATTTGTAAGGCAAACTGTTGATTTAAATTAGAGACCATCAATGCCTTTAAATGATAAAACTTTTTCTTTTAAAGACATTTACTATAGAAAAATGTCCAGAATTTAGTTTTACTTGAGCTAGTATCTGATTATTATAGGACTAAGAAATGTTAATCTCACACTGAGGAAATAAGTTCCTTTAAAAAAAAAAAATCCTGCTCAAAATTACAATGTTTTAAGATTGACTTTATTTCTGTGGTTACCACCTTCCACCTAGTGAAGACTGGATTAATTCAAGATTTTTGAGGCTGCTCTTATAACTCTTCACAGAAGTAAAATGTGTTAATCTAAAATAGATTACTAATATATGGAAGTTACTATTTATAATAACTTGAAACTCTTGTACCTCCTGAAACACTAAGCACACATTGAGTCAGTAATCCCAAAACAATGATCTTGTTTCAAATAGAACAAAGCACAATAAGTATAAATTACCTTTTTTTAGTACAGAAGATAGTTTTGATTTAGAAGCAAATTCTGTAGCATGCTTAATGTTAAAGTTCTTAGACTACCAAAATAATAGAAATAATTATCCTATTAGCACAATCTAATTCTATTTTATTTAAGTTAATAGCAAGCCCTAGTTTACTTCAATAAAAGCAAGATAAGAAACTTAGATCATGAGGTCAACATTGAGGTTTTTTCCAAATAATTCACATGTAAGTGTGTGTTTTCTTGACATACAATCTAAAAGAAACTTAAAAATCTAAAAGAAACTATTTCAGATCTTGTTTCTTTTTAATACTACTGCTTTACTATGAAGTGGGGAAAAAATGGACATTGCAATTTTTTTGTTTTCAAACAACTTGCGTAGAATTTAACATCTTGTGAAGTATCATTAGTAACATATTTGTAGTGCAATTAAACCTGTCTTATTAATCAGGAGTATTTAACATAATACCAAACATTAAGCTCATTTATGTGTCAGGTGACTTTAATGCAGTATGTTTAGCTCATGTACTCAGGCTTATGGTAAGCTTCAGTCAACCAAAAGTTTATCTTCTGAGAAGCGGGATAAAGATCTCCAAAGTCATTATATGCTGTCAGATTTCTGGACTGCTTCGCACAAGCAGCTATGAGAACTTTTGAAGATAGGTACATAAATGCATCCTTTCCTTTTTATGCCTGGTAATACAGCTTAGATCTTTCCTCGCATTTCATTCTCTGAGGTCATTGGTGATGCATACATTTGGGGGAACAAGTTTTGACTCCAGCAAGTGCTTTAGCAATATTCTGCAGGCATGAAACAGCAGGTTTCCCTGGTCAATCTCTAAGTGTGATGAATGATGATGAGATACTGTTTGTCATCAAAGGTTGTATGGGCCTGTTTGTGGAGCACAGCTTTAAAATTAGATAATGTTTTGTATTTTTAAGCTCCCTTAGAACAAACAAAGGAAGACAAAAGGGTTTTCAACAAACTTGAGATTGAAACAGGAAAACAAAACCAGCAGATTCCTGGAAATAGGGAGCTTGCCTCATTTATAAGGGTGAATGAAGTAAATATTAGGATTTCCTGAATAGATTTTTTTACATAGCTTTGGATCACGTGGCTTTCATGCAAACACAGACAGACTGTGGACTGAGGTGAACTAGTACAGAGGTAAACCAAACTGAGACACTCCCTTTCAGGCTAATGAGCATTCTTTGCTTTTTTAAAAATCACTTTATTTAATATATAGGCTTCAGAAAGAGTTTCAGATAAGCTGGGCTTCTCTTTAAAGAGAGTGAAAACTAGTGGGTGAAAAGCTATTTGGCTATTTGGATGTTAACTGCATCATATTGCTCAGTTGCTGTAAGAACAACCATTGTCAGAAATATTATTAAAGTGAAGATAGCTACCTGAAATATCTACCAAGATGTTTGAAACCTTCTTAATAACTGTCTGCACTTGTCCAGGGTCCAGTTTTTCACCTGTGGAAAACCAGTAACCACAGAAGTAATGCACAGGGTAGTTTTGTGGCCACCAGATGAAACAAGCCTTGAGTGAATGTCTGAAAAGCTTAAATATTCAGAGGAGTACTTGAAAAACATGGAACAAAAATACTCCAAACAATTCCCAGCTGATGAAGGAGGAGAAAGAAGCAAACTATTAAAAAATCTGGTTAAATCATGTCTTCCACCCACTTCCAACAGTGGTGGCACATAACTGCTATAAAACGTGACTGTGGGTACAAGCAAAATCTTTGCATCAAATCTGGGGCTTGTAGTAGTGAAGACACACATAAGGATTATCTCAGCCGTCAGTGGTCTTATTAATTTGGCAAATAGAATAACAGAGAATGAAATTAACCTTGAATAAAAATAGCAGTTACTATTTGCTACCAGATTATTATCGGTGGCATTCTATCATACTTATATCTGGATACTTTACAAAATCTGTAAAGGTAAATGACTAAATTTAACAGTAAAAGTAACAAAAAGATATGCATAAACAACAACAACAAAAACATTCTATTCATATATCTATCTATTTTCAGACGCTGATAGCAAAATCTTCTGAATCAATTTCCATTCCTCATGGTACCTAGAAGCTAGAGGCTGAAATGTGTCAGTATTCATGAATATAACACTTCTCTGAAGTTAAAAATCTGAGGCTTTTAGAAAGTCCAACACTTTTTTACATAGTATTTATTAACTCAGAGGGGCAATGCACTTTTTATGACAGCTTCCAAATTCAGATGAAAAACTTGTCTTCTCGACTTGATGTGAAAATATTAAAAAAAAAAAACAACAAGCTATTTAAAATAGAACCTGCAGGAAAAGAATTTTCCTGCTTTAAACTGTAATGAAGATATTTGTTTAACATGGGGGAAAAATATTAAGAATGTCCCTGAGAAGCCTTGAGCTGTGACATATGTGTTTATCTACTCTCTTTGGCCTAAATAATATATAAGCAGCTATTTTTATGAACCTAGGAGGGATTTGAATATTGTATCAGAAGGTTCATTTGGCTTTAAAAAAACACCAAAAACTAAAATATGAGTTTTGAGTTCTTACTTGTTACTTGGTAATATGCTACATAATCTTTGCTTTTGATAGTAACATGAAGCTACATGCACATTTCAGATTTAGTGTTTGACAAACTTGGATTTGGAAGCTCATTATGAATTTAACACTGAAAAATTCCCTACCAATATATCTTTTTAAAATATTTTTAAGGTGATTTACCCATTGATAGTAGTTGGTCTACACCTCAGTCTGGCTGGTCTTTGTTGGCAGAGTTCAGTTTAAACTTTTGCTACTGGTATAGGGCAGGTGGGACTATAGGAATTTTGCAAGCCTTACTGAGTTCTTTCTGTTACATGGAAAGCTCCATCCAGTTGCAGAAGAAACTGTTTCCCCAGTCTTTGGTAGAGAGGATGATGCATGCTCTGTGTTACTCCTCTCTTTACTTCTTTCCTGTAGATTCAGTTCTTCTGAACTATCTTGGGTAAAACTTAAATGAGAAGTATTGAATTCATGCTCCATGGTCACCCATTTACTATGAGTGCTAGATATGATGATGTGCCTCTCTGCATAAACATATTCATTTGGAGAAGAGTGAGATTTTTAAAGGGAATCTCCCGGTTGTCTCTACTGGTTGATGTGATTTGCATCACGGAGCATTCCCAGACTGCAGTGACTCAATGTCAGCTTGTGGATGAATCAACAGAAAAAGGTACTCTATCCCCTCATGGACATTCAGTACTTATACCAAGAATTAACTCCTATATAATAGCATGGCATCTTGTCCTCAGAAACAAATGTTACACTTGACAAAGGACTCCTATGTGGTTAGCACCACATGTTAATGAAAATATAGGCAATGACAGAGTGGAGGGGTGCAAAGTAGCAACACCTTGTGCCATTGGTTCAACAAATACTGATTATAGAGAATTAATTTAATTAATGAAATTAATGTCAATGTTCCATTTAAATCAGAAAGGAATATGTTAACATCTATTTATTCCTTTGTTCACATCTTTTGAAAGCTACATCATGGACATGTAATTACAGAAGCAAACACATTCTACTAATCATGGTTGCTGTGTTTTTTTAACTGACACAGGTAATGCTTGATGAAAAATTTAAGGAGCAAAGTTAAGCAAGAGTAAAAAAACCTACAACCCTTTGTTAGTTACAAAAGTGATGAGTCTCATCAGGTATATTTTTCTTATCAGTAATTTGTGTCTGACACCGAAGTCATTAAAATAGATGGGAAACTTTTCCAATGGTTAGCTTTCAATCAGACTTGATCTACAGGTCACAAAGGTAGTTGGATCTTGCTCTGAACTCCAAATTCTTTTAGAGGTAACATGCCTATCCCTTATTTACCTCTGTAGGTACAGAGGAAATCAGAAAAGAGGAGTCATGTAAGTATTTTGAACATTTTATTGCCAGATTTCATTATGAATTTGTCAACAATGTTCAAGTTTTAAAGGAATTGACTCTTTTGTCCTCATTTGTGGTGATTGGTGGCAGGGTTCCTTAAACCATTACAAAGCTACGCAGGAAAGAAAATACCTCTGGGACAGGGAACTGGTAATGGAAATATCAAAATGTCTTATTGTATACAAATCCACATCATGGACCAAGTGACAAGAACAAGGGAGGACATGATTTGATTTGTGCTGAGCTTTTGCTTTGAAAGATTTGCAATGATCATATAAATAACCTAGATCTCATTTTTGTTTCACCTTTGTCACTTTCGATATTAAAGTATATTTTTGGCCCTGCAAACAATCAATTTCTAATGTGACTGTTGTTAACTAACTTTAAAATTGAAATCACTTTGTGGTATAACTCAATGAACCATATCATCGTCTTTCTTCCTATAATACATCTAAATAACATTGAGTATGATTAGAGTGTCTTTTACTAAACTAAAGGCCAATATCAGTCTGAACTAATGTTCTCATGGCAAACTCTTTTACCCAATTGCAAGGCTCTGAGTCTCTATAGCTTTTCTAAGTATTTCATTTCATTGCCTTCACTCTTTTCTAAACTGCAGATAGAAATGGCTTGTGCTAAGTTTATGTTTAATTATACCACTTACAAAACTAAAACTTTTAGACTATGTCTTTATTAACTTTGCTATAAAGTATAGATACAACAAATAAAATCAGCTGTAGTCAATTCTTGGTGACTGTCTTGGTCAGAACGAAAAGTAAGTAGAGAGTGATGAAAAATCGATTTGCAAAAACAGTATGGGGAAAATAAACTCAGTGTGAGCTTTAAGAGAAAAGGAAAGGTTGTCTGATTTCAAGTAGTGTAAAAGGGAGAGCCAAGTGAGTAAGATAATGTCTACCTGATGTACTAGAGGCACATCTGTAATGTTCTTGGAGGTTGAACAAAAGGTTGGGTTAGATATGAAGTTCCCTTAAGTTAATAAATTGTTCTGTCAAAAAATGCTCTGCTGAAACGGGAATTGGATTGGGGATTAAGCAAGTTGCTACTTGACCTAAGGCAAGCTATATCATTTATAAAAGACGTAACTAAAATCACATTGTTACTAGGGTTATTTTTGAGTCATATTTCATCTTACCTGAGAATTATTAGCCTTATAAGAGGTGAATACACTCAAGGAAAGCTGAAAAGTCTAAGTACATAGGAATAAAACTGCTTTTTATTTAGCAATGAAGATTCAAGCCAAGGGCATACTTAGAAGAACACAAAGCCGTCAGATGGGTCAAAAGTGACAGATAGAGCCAGTAGCTAGTTTTTGAAAATGGTGACATTATAGATGCTTTCTATCTCCATTCTTACTGACACAATCAAATCAGAAAATTTTTATTTCACTGATGGTGCATTTGACTTAAATTGTATTTTCTTATGGCTGATTTAATATATTTTTGAATCACTATAGCACCTCTAAAGTCCTGTCATAAAATTGCCTTTTTTCCTTCTCAAAGTATTCTAATTCAGCTTAAGATATTTATTACACTTTTGCACGTACACTGCCTGCAAGCATTTGTACCCAGGAAAGTTCTTTATGTCAAATTATGTACAATTATGAGATACAAACTTAATTTAGGGATAAGTGTCTAAAAGGATTAAGGAACAACATTATCTGGATGTTATAAATAAAAGGTTACTTCAGAATTCTCTTCCACTGTTGATCTTGTCCCTCTACTTCATTTCAGAAAGGTAGGAGATTAACGTTTAATCCTTGCTGTTTGCTTTGTAGCCTCAAGGTGTTTCTATTTTAAACTGTTTTCTTCATGAAAAGACAGACGGAGGCAGTGACATATTTGTGGCTGGCATTGAATTTTCCCAAGAAAAATTTTCTACTTCAGAAACAGTACTTCTGCCATGCTTTCCTTTTTATTTCACTTCAAAATATTACAACACTGAAAACCAATATAGCCAATGGGAAGGATTCTTCACTTCTAGAGGTTGCAATGTGTTTCAGATACACTCTAGAAGTGCTTATTTTTGTCACTTGAGAAGAAAGGGAGCCTAAGATTACAAGTTTATGCATTAGTCTCTGACGGCGCTTAAACTGCGTTTCAGTTGAGATATTGGAATTAATCCCATTCGGGAAGACTAAATTAGCAGCTGCAGTCACAGAGCTGAAGCTGGGACTAAGGTCTTGCAATTGCCAGCTCAGTACACTGTTCACTGCTGCATGCTTATGCTCTTCTTGAGTTGCCACTGACTTTGAATTAAGAATAAAAACCACCTTCATATATAGGTCTTCGGTCCTACCATAGAGACTGCTGGGGATAATAATGAATAAGACTGCCACCTATTGAAAGATCAATGTTATGGTCATTCTTCTTGACAACAACCCAAGATAGGATCAAAAACTAGCTTATTCTGATGACAACAGGAGGCATGAAGGTCAAAAATGACTTTGCCATTCTTAATATTAAAAATAATTTATTTTGTATCATTTAGTGAATGAGAAGATTATGTTCTTTATATTCTTTAAAATGCAGTTCAAATTTAATTCCTGTCCTCAGAAGTACTTTTCATTTGGACAAGAAATGTGAAGTACGAGTGCTTGGAGTTATATGACTGGATGTGTTGTAGAAAGGGTTTATTTCCTTAAATATGGGCTCCTTGATGGGCTGTTAACATATTTCATGGGTACATTTCAGCTGAATTTTGATTTAAACCCAGAAGTACAGAAAGTTTGAGAGTCTGTCAGAGGTTTTTAAGAGTATAAGACTATAAATCATTCCAGTAGTTAAAGGATATTTTTGTGCTTTTAAAGTTGCTTGATTTGTATTTTCGCTGATGATAGGCTTCTTCATGGAAGATTGCAAAAATAATTTAGCAGACATTGTAGTATAAACAGAAGCAGACTTTTTGAGTACCCAGAAAGAAAAACCTGAGCAGAGCACCTGAGATTTTACATATTTCTCCAAAACATCCCAGGGAATGAAAAAGTAGTTTTCAGTAGTTGTACTGACCCTACAGTGCTTTAACAGTTTAACTGTTAAAGGCGTTATATTTTCAGCTGATGACAGTGAGCCTGTACCAAAAAATCCATCACTGGGCTACTTGCACAGTCACATTTGAGTACTTCCCTAAGATTTAGGGAATCAAATGGGAAAATATTGTAGTATAAACAGAAGCAGACAGTTCATAGAAGCTTTCATTAGTCCAGAAGAAATATCTCATGTAGAGGAGGGTGCAGTATAGTGCAGGAGATGAATAAAACATAACTGTGGCTAATTTGGGGCATTAAAGTGAGTTTTTCAGTTTAATAAAGGCATTTATGGGCCTTTGTATTTGAATTCAGTTATCAGCTGAGATAATTATTTCCTCTTATCATGGAAATTAGTCATTAATTATGACCATTATTTTCCTCTTACCTCTCTGAAGTCTCAGTTCTATAGTAAGGTTGTGGAAACAAAAGCTTGCTGTGTCTGCACAGCTGCAACATGTTCTAGAAGAAGAAGAAGATGGGAAGCCTAATGGTTTAAGACTGTAAAGTGGAAGCTATCCATTGTGTATGCTCACTGATTTTTAAATATGATAGATATGATGATTTCAGAAGCTTTAAAATTAAGGAGGTTATCTTATGGACAGCATTCCTCTGATTTTTATTTTTTTTTCCTTCTATTTTTAAACAACTGACAACATCTATCATCTATTTAAAAATCACACCTGGCTAAATTTGATAAACCTAATGAGACACATGACCTTTCCTAAAGGTCTGCTACTGTAGATCTCAAAAGGACTGAAAAAGGGAGAGGCGTTTCCTAACAGGTGCTTCCTTTCTGAGAACATGCAGTACCATTTACTGGAACAGAAAGGTGGGATGTGATCACTTGAACTTGCAGTAGACATGGGTGCAAATTTCACTGACATATTCTTTCAAATGCAAATTGGGGGATACTAAAGTGTGACACCCACTGCAGACAGTAGTCTTTCATCTTGGTCCAAGAAATTAGAAAACCCCACTGCAGATGATCTGATATGATAATATTAAGAAAATTCGTTTAAAATGCAGGAAAAAATAAAGATAGTAGTATGTGTAGGTAAAAGGGTGCTTGCCATTCTGAGAAGTGTTATCTTTTCCTAAAGAAATTGCAGAGACCGCAGATATGTTGCAATACACTTTCAGTGAACACTCAGGGCGCGTAGTTCCAGATCACTGTAATCCCTCCATGCAGATAATCAGTCCTCAATTAAGGCCCCTTGGAATGATCAGTAGAAAGCTAAGAAAATTCCTACATATTTCTGCAAACAGTAAGATGAACTTGCTTCAGTCCTGCAGTACTGGGATGACATCAGATTCATGTGGCAGTGCTATCATGAAGTCAAGGTAGTACACACCATTGGGTAATGCTTTCTAAGTCTACCAGAGAGCTTTCAGTAATAGAATTTTTGAAGAAAGTATTTATTGTCCTTCTAAGAGAAAACAGAATAAAAAAGTAGCAGGATTTAAATATATGATCTTTCCAAACTGTGCCAAGCCTATGAAGAGTATGTGTATGGATAAATCTGAGCTGCAATATGCACCTTTCTGTCATTTTACAGGTTTAGAGAGACCAAATAGTTAACTGGAAACTTCCTGAAGTTCATGGGCACAGTTTGTAAGGATACTTTATAGTCTGGACAGGCTAGACAATAGCAGAGTTCCCTGCCTGCAATTTGTGAAAGCCAGCCTGATCAGCCTACTCTGGTGCTATAGTTTTACAGGAAAACACCAGGAAAAGAAGTTCACCTACTTCCTATAGGAAGCACGGGAGACACGAGCAGCTAAACCCACGAAGGATGACTGCATGAGCTAATGAAGCACATGGCACACTCTGCACATTGACATTAATGTATTTGGAGATTTATGCTTGTGAGAAAATAGGGAAATACAGGCTACTATAGTCCAGACTTGCCCCATTTTGTAAGTCAAAGAAAGTAAAGCTTTATCATTTTGATTTTCCCTCAAAAGTTGGGAGAAATTCCAATGAAAAATATTTCTACTCACTGTAGATGCTTAAAAAGAAGCATCTACATATACTGTCAAGGAAATACTATCTTTAAAAAAACCTCAGCACCTTACTAAAAATAGCTAATGCTGATGTCTAAGATAGTTACGAAAAGGGAAAAGATAATCACAAAAGTACATCACAGGTCAGTGCTGTACTGTTAGTAGCTCTGAAGCTACTCTTCCACATCATATTCTCCTTGAAGAGCACTCATTCAGGGAACCTGCTGCCATCCTGTTGTATTCATAGTGTAGCAGAGACTGCATAACTCCAAGCCTCAAGTGCATACATCCATGAGATAACTAATAAGTATCACTGGCTATATGGTACAATGAAATGGAAACCAAGAAGGAAAGTGATGAGATTTGGAGAGCTTTTTTGATGCTTATCAGTCATTTTATCCAAAATTTTCAAAGTAAGGCTGGCTGAAAAAATGTGGTTGTTCGTGAAAAAATGTTGGTTCAGGAGAAGTTATTCATCAACATATTAAAGTGGAAAAATACGAAAAATGAAAGTTTAATTTTGGAATTAAGGAAATGTTTTGTCTTTTAATTTTGAAATTAAATTGAGCAAAGATTTACCCATGCCTTGTCTCACACTATTTTAATTTTCTCATTTTTATGCCTCAAATATTTATGCCAGCTGAGAAACTGACACTTCAAACACTTAAACTTGTAATAGTATGAATGTGCAACTGTTCCTCTAATTCAGCTATTTGTTATATCTCTGTTGCATTCTCCAGTCACCTAGAATAATTTTTCAAGTACTTATCCTGTGATTGTCTTTGTTGCAGCTCTAGTTTTCCTCTCTGAAGTAAGATGAACATATCAAATCTATGCTGCTTTCGCGTCTCGCTTTTCGCTTTTTTCTTTTCCAGTGCAAAATACTTATAATTCAACACAGATAGTAGAAACTGTGGTGCATCTAAGCTAATTTATTTGAGAAATTATAATTATCTCTCAGGATTATTCACATACTTAAGTTTTAAATACATGTTTAGTTTGGATAACCTTGACTTATAGCACTGTATTTTCTGTACTGAAATATTTTAAAAAATTCACATAGTTAAGGAAGTTCAGACTATTCAAAATCAGGTTTGCAGAAATTGTATTTATAAAAAATGGTTAAAAATTCCTTGCTAGAATCTTGAAGTTATTCCAAATATTTTTTGGTGTCTAAAAAATTCGTCAAGTAGTTCTTGGTTTAACTACTGCCAGAATTAGACTGTAGAGTAGTTTGACTGTATCAGTTATTATGGCTATAATCAGAACCTTAAGTAACTAAAAATGTCAGTTTTATAATGTCGAATTTAATTTTTGTTTAATACTGTGGCAACTGAGGCAGTTATGTGAGGCTCATGATCAGATATCAGTGGGCCATATTTATTGTAATAATTGATTGGTTTATTTCCACATTTCTATTTCATTAGCTTTAGCAACTCACTTTTAAATCTTTTTAAAAATTTATTCTCCAAGATCCAAATGCCACAATTCAAAATCTCCGCATAAAATATATGTGCTTATATCATGATGAAAGAGATTTCCACAAATTAAATATTGGAAAGAGAAGCTATAATTTTGAAGTTGTAAATTAATCTTATTAAAATGCACAGGAATTTAATTTGTGTAAACAACTGCTCATAACTTCACTTACAATAATAAAAGTTATGAGCAAGAGATGGTATTAATTAGGCTTTCATCTCGCTTTACTATTTGATTTATGTGTCTGTCTCTAAGTTGATATTAAATTGAAGTTTTAATACTGAACAAAAGATGTATGATGTATTAGAATGATCTGAAAATCCAGACTATAATGTTTATTAAGAAAGCTTCAGAATAGTAGAAGTTAGACAGTATCTTCAAATTGAAAGACTATTTTCCAGTTTGTGTAAGTGTAAAGTGAAGGTCTATAGCCACCTTACAAAAAATCACTCCTTGAATTTATCAATCCTGCTTTTTGTGGCTGTAGTTTTTGACAATTTTGCTTGAGAGAAAAATATCAGATTAATTTAAAGTTAGATAAATTTCAGTATGTTTCACAACACAGAAGAAATTCTATGTTAAAAATTCTAATCAAAGCCTTCTTACCTTCCCCATACCTTTTATCCCTGACTAATTCCTCAAGTCCTGTTTTCACTTGTGTTTTGGCAGCTTTTTCTGTCTCTTTTTTGATAAACTAATCTGCTAGTTTCACTTTGTCCTCCACGTAACTGATTGGTTTTTTTGGTTCTTTCTCCTGAACTTGTCATATCACAAGTCTTGCTTTCAAACTTTGCAGATATTGAACATTTATATTTTTTTTAGTTCAATAGATGTCAAAGAAAGTACTCTCTATGTGACTGTGTGTACACATTCCACAGCATCTGATATTTGGAAAATCATTCCTTTAGCTCCCCAACTTAAAAGTTCAGTTCAGGGCTTCTGTAAATCAATGCAAAGGCTCACTGGCTTCAGTGTGAGATACACTAGACTTTCTGCTTCCCAAGTCCAACCTTTTGGCTATAGCTCTCTATTTTTTCACAATAAACTTGACCTCATCAAGAGGTTTTGCAGTTCTCTAAGGAAACTATAAACAGAATTCTTTTCCAAACCAAAGCACAGGGGCTATGCAAAAAAAATAAAATCATACTGTAGTTTATGGCTTGTTCATACCATTTCCAAGAAGATAAATATTCACACAAAAGGATTCTGTTAGGAGCTGCCAAAAAAGTTTATGTAAGAGCCTAGCAGTCATGTTCACAGTTTTCAAATTAATCTGATAAGGCAGAAAAGAATTTAAGTTTTAAAGCATCAGCAAACAACTTGTGGAAAAATGGATAACGTTGCAGGTTACTCATTGTATACATCGAGACCAGTCTGACCCTGTATGGACACACCTCAGGTTCAATAGTGTAGTGCACCATAGCATCAATGGTTGAAATCATAATAATAAAAATAATAGTAATACTGCTTAAATTTAAATAAATTTAGAAAGTGTACCCATAACACCATAAAACTTTACAGAACTAATTAACTTTACCTGTGGCAGCGTAAAATGCTTGCAGATTGTCTGTCTATAGACTCTGAGCATCTTGCTGAAGATACTGCTTTTTCTGTTTGAAAATATATCAGTGCACTGTGGAAGTAACAAGGTTAGTTTCTTAATATTGCTGATAACTAGTAGTTCAGGAAATCTTACATTCAAGATATATCTAATAATATGGAAAGCACTAGATTAGTGTGGAAAATCACAATACCCAGGGCAAATCATCGGAAACCTAACACTGACAAAAATCAACAGTAAACCATGTCCTTAAGCACCACATCTACACATTGTTTAAATATCTCCAGGGATGGAGATTCCACTGCTTCCCCAGGCAGCCTGTTCCAATGTCTGATGAACCTTTCAGTTAAGAAATTTTTCCTAATATCCCATTTAAACCTTCCCTAGAGGGAGGCCATTTCCTCTTGTTACTTGGGAGAAGAGACCAGTCCTCAACTCTCTACAACCTCCTTTCTGGTAGCTGTAGAGAGCACAATGATCTTCCCTCAGCTTCCTTAGCTCCAGACTAAACTATCCCAGTTCCCTTAGCCACTTCTCATAAGACCCCCTCATCAGCTTTGTTGCCCTTCTCTGGGCAACAAATCTCAATGTCCACAATCTCAATGTCTTTCCTGTAGTGAGGGGCCCAAAAATGAACACAGTACTCAAGGTGGGGAGCTTGTCTGTCTTCTGATGTGGCGGTGATAAGATTGTTCAAATATCTGGGGTTTTAAAGGGAGACCTGAAGGCTAATAAGAGGTTATAAACTTATTCAAAATAAGCAGCAGCAAAAAGCTACTTGAAGTCTAAAGGGCTTCCAGAAGTAAGTAATATAATGAAACTGAACAAATAAAGCACATCAAAAACGTTAGTAAAATGAGATCTGGACAATAAGAGAGTTAAGTGGATACACTTTTTATCTCTTTAATATTTAAAGATCAAGGGCAGCAGAGTATGCTATGATAAAAAAGTAACCACTTCTCTTCAAATGGAAGGAACTCATAAGTCAGAGTCATTTATGTCAGAGACACCTTCTGAAAAAGCCTAGAGAGCAGCAGTCTTTCGGGAATATGTTTAGAACAGTAATTGGCTTTTCACTAATCTTGTATGTGTGAGCATTTAGAATGTTACACATCATTAACAATAATGAGAGGATATGAGAAGCTTTATAAATATCAACAGTCTAATATGCCTGTTATCTAAGGATGGAGTTAGATTAAAATTGTTCATTGTAGGTTTGTTTATCTGAGAGTTACATTGACCAGATTAAGGATTGGAGTTTGATACATCACAGAACTTTTATAATTCTGCAACAAATGTAATGTGGAACAAAAATGAGAACTGCGAGCAGCACATTTGTCATGAGTGATAGTCTTCCTGTTCAAGAAATGATCAAATCAGATTATCCTACTTCTCCAGAGCCCTCTCAAATGGATTTGTTATCTTAGGTTAATAAATCTTGGTAAGTTTTTCTACTGCATAAAATAGCTTTATCACCTCCAATTAACAGAATGATCAACAAGTGTCTGTTCAGTATATCCCTTAAATCTATTTCATCTCCAATTTGAACATTGTGGAAATCATCTCTGCAAGGTGGCAAAGTTAAATTTTATTCTCAGTCTATTGCACATAACTGTAAAAATTTGAGGCAGGACTTGAAATAGAATGCTATTACATGCACTCTATGGTTTTAGAAAGCCTGCCTGGGTGCTTTGCTGATTTAAATGTTCACCTAATCAAGTTTTAGTGCTGATCAATGAGCTTTTGTATATTTTTAAGTATTCTCCAAATTTAAGAAGTAAGCTTATCTTTTTTCTTTTCTTTTTTTCTTATGATTAAATGAAGATTAATATTAACTTCTATTCATTTTGCTCATTATTTTACTTTGGATGGCCACAACTGTTAAGAATTTGAAGAGGGACAGGTTCATAATTTAAATGGGAGAAACCTTAAATCTAAATTTTTAAACATTCTGATTCAGCCATTAGACATTTCATTTCCGTATGTTTATTGGAAAAATCTTGTTGCAATTGTATATTATTTTAGAAAGCTTGTTAAATCATTCCAGCTTATTATCTTCAGTTATGTGATCCCATTGGAAGATTTTTAGGAATGGACCCCTCTATCTCTCTATTCCTAATTTCTCAAAGTCCTCTGGAATGACCTGATTCTTCTCCTCTCATTAGGAGATAGAAGGGTTGCGAAACTGCAAGTTAGAATCTTCTGTGTAAGCAAAAGAAGGCACTTTAGCTGCTTGCAGAGACATGCTTTCTCAGTGTATCTCAGTCCCAAGAATTGCTGGTTAAACTGAAGAGATGTGGGATGTAACTTTCTGTAATGATGTGTCACAACTACTTCTCCTGAGGTGCATATGGATTTTGTATTTCTATCCAATATGGAAACCAAATGTTAAACTCTGAAGGATTTAATTTGAACTTTTAAAAGGAAAATGAGAGGCACAGTAAGGTCTCTCAAATTTGATATTTGGCAAATAATCTGGGTGAGAATCAGTTTGCAATGAACACATATGTGTAGGTGTTTGCATGTATATTGATATGCCTAAGGCTCTGTGGTGAGAGATCTACTGAACAAAATTCACAGAATTCACAGAACAATTTAATTCACCTTCAAGTGAATATGCAGGGATTAGTTAGCTGAACAGTTGCAAGACTACACTGACTGTATTGTTTAGGATGTTGACTGTGTTAGCCTGAACACAGGTTTCCAGCTACAGTGCCATCTCAGATGCTCTAGGACGTGAATTGTCTTTATGAACAGCATCAAGTCACAGGAGCTAAAGGGAGATGTCCTTCAGGTGGCAGCTGGAACTCCAGAGTCTAGGGCACCTCAGATGGTATTGAATGCCTATGCATAGACAACTGCATCAAACCCTAAAGCTCTATTAACTTTAAGGGAAATTAGGCACCAGCTTACATTGTAGACACCTAACTTTAGGTGACTTAAGATGGCACAGAAGCATTTGCCCGGTAGAGTCTGATCCAATGCACCCAAAAGACTTTTAACAGTAGGTGAATTATGTAAATCAATACTTTAAAGCTGAAACAGTAACACTAACCAGGAATTTTCTAGGACATTATGTGAACAAAATTCACAGATAAAGAGTATGTGAGGCAAAGGTGTATGTGAGAAGTAGAAAGTAACTGTAAATAAATGCAATTAATTGCTCATCAACTACATGCATATGATTTTTAAGCTTTGTTTTACTTTTTTCAAGTTTCAGGTAAGACAGAAGAGGGGGGAAAGAGTCATATGAGGCAAAAAACCCCACAAATAATACTGAAGGGGACTGATTTTTTCACTCCAACAAAATTTTTCTGAAAAGATAATGTAACAAAGAAAAAAGAGTTAGATTAAATGATTAAATGATTTTCATATAACCTCTGAAAGCATATTACAACATCATTTCATGACAGCATTCTCAAACTGAGGCTTAAAGTCTGCATGTACCACTTGCCCATCTACCCTCTCTCCAGCATTTGTAAGCAGATCTAATGACCGAAATAAGCTCATCAGTTTTGATTCTGCTATAAATGAGAAACCATTCACTTCATGATGGATCTAGATCTTCAGTCCAATTACTCACTTATGTTATTGGAGTTGTTAAGCACTGAAGAGATTTTCTTGATCCTATTTTCTTTATATTACCTCTGAAACCTGTACATCTGGAAAATCTCAAGTTTCCTGTAATAATCCATTCTGGACTTAGAAGGCAATCAGTTTTCTCTTAGCATCTTCATCTTCTGGGTCCTGATTACATTGCAGGATTGGGTTGACAAGAAAGGTTGAAAAATGTACCAGAGAAGTCTGGAAAATTCAAAATCTCACGGAAGCTTCCTTGGGAGATCAGCTCAAAATAGAAATGCAGACTTGCAAAAAATCAGCAAATAATTTTATGGTTGAAATTTATATATCCTTAAAAGTGACAGTTTTCAGAAGACATAATGAACCTCAGATAAATCTGTTTTTTACCTTATGGGAAATTCAAAATGAAGTCAGATTTGGTTTGGAGAATGTCAAATGAAAATCACCATAACTGCACAAGAACTTACATACTTCTCTTTCATCCTGTTTTAGTTAAATTGCAAAATTTGTCTCACAAAACTCAGTATATTTCTCCAGTTGTTTCTGAAATGGGATCTTTAGTTTAAATCTCAATCTTTGGGTGTTTTTAGAATATTCTTGTGGTGTATTTCTTCAAGCAATTGACAGCTCAATTAAGCAGAAAGATTATAAATACTCAGGAGTGAAGCATGGCACTTAGTCTGTCTATAAAGTATAAGAGAAGCTGCAAAAAATACAAAAGCAGCTAGTAAATAATTCACCTCAATTACTTTAATACATAATTTAATCAGTAATTACATGCATGCATGGCTTAGAAAAAGACATTTCATCAATTCCAATTTGGAGAAATAATTTTCTGCCTCTTTTATTCCATAGAAATGAGCTGCTTGGGAAACAAATTCATATTATCTAGCTAGAAAATTGTAACAAATATCTTTCAAATCACTATAACTGTGTCTTCAGTCCACTGTTGTAATCTACACCAAGTATTACATGGAAAATATGGCATTAAATGCATGAACGGTGTAATTCCCTTTTACCTAAGCAGTCCTCAAAAAAACAGACGCAATTGGTGCAGGCAGTAAGATAGTCGCTCTGAAGCCATTATTGATGGGGTTTGTATTCCATTGGATCTGAACACTTTTTTGTATCCACTAAAACATTTTTCCTCTCATTGTGTCAGCTTCCTTATTAATCAGACTTCAACGTATTTTACCACAGACACAACTTATGCAATAGTCTTTTACAAAGAGATATAAATGTAAAGGATTCTTTTTCTCCTCTGCATTAGTTAGCCTTCTGTTGAAAGTGATACCTTTCAACTTGCCAGGAAATGTGCATTTTGATTTCTCACTATTGTGTAATAAGCTCGTCATTACAAGGAGCAGCCTGCACAGCTGTGTTCAGGTGCCACTGCAGAGTGACCTGTACTTCCCTTGCCAATCAGAACAATGAGGAGAGAAAACAGATAACAGGCAGAATGCCGCAGATAACCGAGGTAAAGAATTGCAGAGGGAATTGTTTTTGGCAATGATAATATTTTCCCTTGATTTAACAGCCAAAATATGGCTAAAATTTTCCACCACCTTGTCATAAGTTCCATGGAAAGTGACGTCTGATCTCTCTGTACAAAGCTTAGTGCGAGCCCTTCCAGATTTCTCTGAAAACAACAGAGGATGTTTCACTTACATTGCAGTCGTCTCAGTGAAACAGGATTTATAGAATAAAATTATACAATGTTCAAAATTACTGTAGAGAAAAAAGGTAAATGAATGAACTTGCTACTAGAAAAAAAAAAAAAAAAAAAAAAAAGCAGTTGCAAGTTTTGCAAAGCATTTTGTGAAGTGAAACCACTCCTTTCTATTGAATAGATATATTTTTGAAAACACTCAAATCTTTCTATTTCTCAGTGTCAGTATCTAACACATAGGATAATGGGTAAATTTGAGTAGATAATGCTCTGTAGACATAGAAGATTTGTAGTGCTACTTACCATTAATTTCTTCATACTTGGCAATATAAACTGGCTCCATAGAAAGAATAGCACCAATACATTTGAAGTCATGCTTCAGAAAAGCAAGTGTAGACCTGCACTAATAGATGTCACCAATAGATCAATATCAATTGATCTTATTGTCTTGTAACAGATATTGCTTGTTTGAAGAAACACTCATCATATGCAATAAGTTGCTTCTGTGATATGTCTGAGAAAGGGCTAATCATGTATTACTCATTTGCTGGCTATGACTGCTGGGTACACAAAGTCAATCGTAGACATGGAGGGGAAAAAAAAGAAGCAATTTTCACTAGTGACTGTTCTTCACGAATTATGAGCTCACACAAAACACTTATCCTCATGGGGAAAGCAAAGCAAGTATGGATGAGATCAATTAAGGTAAACATGGGGTTTACTCAGTTAGTTATAAAACTTCAATTTCTAGAAATCAAACTGAGAAAAACATAACTAGTTGAACCTCAACATGCCAGTGCCTCTAAAAGAATTCATTAAGATCTGTAGGGTGTACTTCTGTTTAGAAAAAACTATTACGTTGCTATGAGCTACAGGGACAACCCTGATTAGCCTCGATTACCATCAATGTACAAATGTCAAGGTGGGGTTTATTTCACTGTTTCTGGCATAAGATTTTCCATAATTATGGGAGTGAGAAAAAACTTTTATAGAAGCAATGAGAGACAAAGAAAGCTACTATTCCACAACATTCTTTAATGGTATTTTACGGCAGAACTAATGTCCTCTAAACAAAATGACTGGGACTCTTTTTTCCTGAATTTTATTTGATACAAGAAGATTGAAAAGTTTGTAAGTGTGCTGTCTGTCTGGGTGCCAATTACTCTAGAATAATCCTATATGAAGCTTCAGTAGTTTCAGTTTATATATTGCTGCGTATTTTTAGTGGTGTCTTAGATAATACTTATGTTATAATTGTAATGTGATGAATACAGTTGTGTTTAGCTGACTTCCTGTACACAAAGGATTGCTAATTTAATAGCTAAAGATTCATCTATTAGCAAGAAGGCATATGGTGTAGGAGCAATGTACAATGTCTGGTCCTACATTTGAGAGTATGGAATGCAGGCTTAGTAAAAAAAAAATAAAATTGAGAGATTAGTACATAAAAGAAAATAATAAAATATATGGATCTGTGTTGGATAATGTAGAGAAGAAAATTCTCATTTATTGTATGAAAACAGTATTTCTCTTCGAAACTTGCACTGGGATACTACTGTGATGTGCTCCACTGTGAAGTCTGAATTCTGATTTAATTCCCCTTAGGACTTCGTTGTTTTTCCAAGTTCAAGTGGCATGTCCAGGACAGATATTACAGTACATCTAGTTTTCTGAACAGACCTTCTTATTTTCAGTCTACTTCTGGTTTTGTGCTGCTGAATCATATGCCACCTGAGAAGAGTTGTGGCCTCTTTATATTCCTCAGCCAAACATTGCACATGGTTTATTCATAAAACACATTATATATTTTCTGCCAAAGAAACAAAAAACACCTGGAAGATGGTTGGAAGATGACTGAGAAGATATGGAATCATAGGAAATATGTCTGAAAGAGATCTCAAGAGCTTATTTGATTCATTCCCTGACTCATTCCAGGATCAGCTATCATCTCTCATAAACATTTGTCTAACCTACTGTTACAGAAATCTCTCCTGATAGTGATTTGAAACTTCCCTGAACTCTGTTAAGTTTCTTTTTGGCATTTAACCCAAATCTGTAACTTGAGGCTTGTGCCACAGATTTTAAGCTTGAATCCATAGGTGATGCTGAGAATATTATATTTATTTCTTTTGTGAGGCTGTCTTTTACACACTACAAGACTGTTTTAATATAAAAATATCAGAGAATATACTAGGGAGGGGTCAGTCCGTCTTATTCTGGTTCACATAGTCTGTCCTAAGCAGTTCTTACTGGTTAGTATCAAATACAGAGTGGTAAGTTAGGTGAACCTTTGGACCCAGCACACATCATTTTAGCATTACCCCTTTCAGTCCTCTCTAGACTTGTAGATGAAACAGTTTTCAAATTTTCTGCTGCTGTTTGTTTGTTGTTTTTATCTGGCATTTCATTATTCTCACTCTTCATTTTATTAAATACTTTGGAGGTTGGACAGTGTTTCTGAATTGTTCAAGTTTTGTTCTCTGATCTGTTTGCAACACTTCTGTACTGATGTTGAAAATCTGTCAAAATTTGTTAATAATGATAATGCTACTGGTCCAAGATAAATCTCTGTGGTCATCATCAGGTGACTGACATCAATTTCACAATGAGCTGTAAATAACTGTTATTTTACTATGTATCAAAACATTTTTTTTCAAACCAGTTTTCCATCCAGTTTCATGTTTTCTTATCCATAGCATCTCTATCTTGTTTAAAAATTATCATGTCAAGAGTCAAGCAAAAGCTTATGAACTTTACATTACGTACACTGCTTCTACTTTCCAGCAAATATTGTTTTTCTGCCACAGAGGAAATAAAATTATTTTGACCTGGTTTGTTCTTATCACAAGCCAAAATTATATAAGTAATTTCATTGCCCCTGGCCACTAAAACTTAGATTCTGCATACCTATCTAAGGAGAGGCTTTTGTTCAGATCAAAGTTTCAGTAATTACTCCAACCTAATTTTAATTTTTTTTTCTGTTGTTGTTGTTGTTTATATACTTGAGTTTAACGGTTAGAACATTGGTTGCTTTTCAGATATTGCTCATGTTGCTTTTGATTCTTTACTGTGAGACCTTGGCAACCCAGGGGTCCCCTCTGAGCCCTATTTCATAAGTATTACAGGTGTATTTGTTTAACATAACGATTCCACTCAGCCTGAAGAAAATAGCATATATAAAAGTTTTGGGTTTTTTTATGATGATCCCTTTATATATTGGTTTAATGTCACAGTGAAAGACAAAAAAGATCTCATTTTGAATAGGTACACTGAAAATCTCATTTTCCACTGCTAGAATGGGCCAGTCTTTGAAATGCAGATTGCCTATTCTTCCTTCTATTCTACAAAACAAGAAATTCACATTTTTGAGAGAAAATAACAATATGCATATTCAAATATTGTACCCAAAGGCTGCATCATCTTTACTGAAATGAGTTGTTTTTACAGTAAAGCCGCTGACAAATTCTCTAGCTTCTTTGCATAGTCATGTGTTTTGTGTAGTCATGTGTTATGTTAACACATGACTACAGGTAAAACTAATTGCCTTGGTATCACAAAGATATTACCTGTTGAAAAAATAATTTGTGTAAGTTATCACTGAGAAAAAACATTACATTTTTAAGCAGAAAAAGAAAAATAATGCACCTGAATTTTTACTAGCTTAATAATGGACTTCCTTGATTTGGTAAAAACAATATTGATAAGAATTCCAAACATGCCAAAGTGCAATTGACTAGAACACATACTAGCCTAGGTATAAATTAGTCTTTTCACAGTCTTACCAAAATAAGGGCATCTGCTACATATGATTGACTGGAAGCAGATTTCTGCATGCAGACAAGAATGACAGAAATTTTAAACACAGAATATCAGAAAGTTTTATTTACTATAGATAGAGGAAATAAACTCATTATTTTCCTCTATATGTATCTTTCCTACCTGCAATCTGTCTTTTCTAGCCTCTCCTTTCTGAACATTGAGAGGGTGTAGATAGGAGCCAGACTCAGCCAAAAGGCTCTCATACAAAAGCTCTAATCTGTCAAATACATACCAAAACCCTTAGCTTCATATGTTTCAGATCAGTTTCAATTCTTCTACATCTTGAGAGCACTTCTAATAGAAATGTCCTTTTCTGATGCAATGGCTCTGTATAAGACATTAAAAAATTAATAGTTTGTTTGTCAGTGAAGGGAAAGAGTAACAATGAAGTAAACACATTGGACTGTAAAAATAAATAAAAAAAAAATCCTTACAGCTTAAAGACAGATGAAACTAGTTCATGTAAGTGTCTGATCCTTGTAAAACTGAATTTGAGCAGAAGTTTGACTGGGATTGCAAAATGTCCTTTTAGCTTCTATCATTTCATAGAGGTTTTATTTTCCAGATTCATCCTGAAATCAGAAGTGTGGATGCTTTAATGATAGAAAATGGCTTTTAACCACATTGAGCTGCTTGACCAAACTCTTGTAGGTAATTGTGTGTCAAAATTATCTCCTGGTATTTTGACGAATAGGGTGTACTGAAGGTCAAGATGTAACAACATCTTAACCATATCTTTTTTAGCAACTTTGACCTTAAGATGTTCTACTTGACTGACTCCTAAAGAAGGACAAGGATCTGCCCTTTTGCAGGTTCCTCTTATGTTTTCTGATGACAAAAATAATTCTGTGTGCTGTGCCCTTTCAATTTACAAGTTGCTGAAGTAAATGTTACCTTTCATTAGGTAAAGGGTTTTTTTCTAGTGGTTCTAATAATTTAGATGCATTAGTTTTCAGATCTTAACCCAAGGTATCTTTTTAGTTTAGTTTTTTTTCATCTTGGGAAAAAAAAAATCCATTTTCAACACCTCAGGTTGGAGTTTA
This sequence comes from Pedionomus torquatus, assembly GCA_013398155.1. Taxonomy (NCBI): domain Eukaryota; kingdom Metazoa; phylum Chordata; class Aves; order Charadriiformes; family Pedionomidae; genus Pedionomus; species Pedionomus torquatus. The sequence goes on along the minus strand of VZRU01018358.1, from coordinate 233,384 downwards.
AAATCCATTACGTGGAGAAACTAGAAATCTTGGCTATGATTTCTATGAAACACTCTATTACTTCAACTATTGCAAAAGTATTTGCTTTTATAAAGTTCATGGTCAAGTCTTAGGGCTTAAATTGCTGAAGGTATCAGGTAACTAACAACCTTGGGCTGCTTATAAAGGTCAGCTTATGAAGTTTTCCAAGTTTGCCATTATTATTTGTAGCTGCCTGATATTTTGATTTAATTATAGCCAACACAGCTTCAAACAAAATGCAACAATGAAGAAAACTCTGGCTGGAAGTGAGCATTGATTTGTTTCAACCATCTTCTGTGAACAAAACAGCTGTCAAGCAAAAATTATGGGTTTATTACAAAACTGTTAAACATGGTGAATGAGATCACAGAGGTCATTACAGCTTGCTAGTTCAGCATTTTTTTTAGTTGGTTTGGGGATTTCTTTGGGGAAGAGATGTGGTGTTACCGTTTTCATTTTGAAGTATTCTGTGTTCCCTTCATCTTCCTTTTCACTTTGCAGAAGCAAGATATAAACAAGTTTCTTGTCAACATTCATTCATTCATTCTTGTTGGCTTCTGGTTTTCTTTTTCTTGTCCTCAATAACACTGAAGTTTTGACTCAAGTTTTTGTCTCAACATTCAATCTAAATGGATTATTGAGTGTAATTTTATTTTAAATGTCTGTTTCTTAACCTGTTTTTATTCTATTTTATAGTTGTCACTGACTCCCTAAAGTTTAATTGCACACCATTAGGACTTTTATAAGTCTTTATGCTATTTTAATATATTTAAATAGAAGATAAAAGGTAGTTTATCACTCAGTAACACTTTCTACTTCAACTCTTTTTTTTTACATTTGAGTTAGGATTGAATCAGGAATCATTTATTCAAGTAACTTATTTATTCAAGTGTAAATGTATGAGTTCAAGATTGAATAATTGTTGTTAAACATCAGCTTTTCTTAACTTTTTTCACCTTCAAAATATCAGTATCAAAATATTCCAGCTGGGAAATTCTGACTTGCTTGCACCAAGTGAACATTTATTTCTGCTGTCTGGGAGGAAAGGTGTGTTCAGTGTCCTGTGTATTTCTCCTGTTGTTGACTCATTTGCCCAGCAGTTATGGCCAATATTCTTGTTGGTCTAATTAGTGTTACATATATTTCTCCATATTCAGTGCAGCAGTATCTTCATCTTTTTTTTCCAGAATTTCTGGAATTTATACCTATTTAATCAATATTTGTTTCACTGGGGTTTTTTTCCCTATTTTTTCTTTTCCCTGCACTTTAGCCCACTGATAACTGAGCTATCATTCCCAAGGGAAACAAACAAGAAAAAAATTGTTTCACAGTTCAATGCTCTTTGAAAAAAAACTCAGTTGCTCTCTGTCTGTATTCTCAACTGGTTCTCTTTGAACTTCTTATGCAGCAACAGTGGAATTACATAAGAGCAACCTAGTTACAGCCAGTTCCAGCTGTATAAATACAGACAATGAAAAATTTTATCTGCAAAGCGGTAGTTATTGACTACAATAGAAAGATAAGCTTGACAATCAATAATTCAGAGTGGTAACAATAGCTATCTGATGAATCTGACTTCACTCCTTCAATTTCCAGCTATGTTTCAGGTTATGAAGTGCCTTGCTGTGAAATGGATTTGGATCCAGAGAAGCCTATATCTTTGTGTCTCCAAGAAACTCGATTGTGTAGTTTTCATCAGAAGAAACCCAATTTGGACACTGTAGGCTTGTTACTTTTTTATAACTGACCAGCAGAAAGACGCCTGCTCCTGTTTACGCTGTTTTACCAGGCTTTTAAGCACTCCTGTGTATACATACTTGCTTCCACTTCAATACAGTTATGGTTTTAGGTAGTGATTTCATGGTTTGTTTAAAGATTATGGTCCAGTAACGTTGCCAGGTAATAAGAGTTTCTTCCTGAACATTTTGTGCAAATAAGCTCTTTATAGCCAGGTTAATAGCACTAAATAAACCTGCTGATATTTATATTGCTTTTATTCAGCCTGGAAATGACTGTTTTCGTAGCATTTTACACAGAACAATAATAAGCATTGACTGTTGCACTATAATCAAGGAAGGTGGGTGCTATTTACTATATCTTCTTATTTTTAAAATGCTGGTTTGCTATATTCATATTATTAAAGTGATGGGTTTGCAATTATATGAAAGGTGAAGGTTGCAATGTACTATTTAGTCATCAAATACATTAACTGGTGATCCCCTATGCACACCAGTGCTCTATAAAATAATGAGTGTGCCATAAACAAAAAAAAAAAACCACCACCATAGCTGGTTTGAAGAGTTCCTTATTCACCAGTCGATGGAATGCAAAAGCATTCTGCCTGCTACTGACACTCAAGAGGTGCCATTTCCAAGCAGAAATATGCAATGCAAGTTCTTCAGGGTCAGGTTGGATGGGGCTCTGTGCCGCGATTGAGAGACGGGATACAGCTCTGAGCAACCTGGTCTTGTTTTAAATGTCCCTGCTCATTGCAGAGGTATTGGACTAGATGACCTTTACAGGTCCCACCCAACCCAAGCTATTCTATGATTCTTCTTCCCTAAGTAAATTGCTAAAGACCAAACCAAACTTTTCAAAACCCTTTGTTCTTTGTCTCCCTTAACTTATATTGAGTCAAAACATAGAGTTTAATCACGCAGGTTAGTTTAAAATTTAATGTCACTAATTTAGCAACTTTACGCTCATTTTCCATAAATTCAAAACTCTTAAAAGTTAGAGAACTGAACTATTTAATCATCTCAAATAAGACTGGTGAGAATATGGAGAGTATCATAACAGCAGTGAGAGAGCTAAATGTCCTCATCTCACTGAGTGCAAGAATAAACCAACTTTTTATGAGTTTTATATTCCACAGACTTTGCTGCTTAGAAAAAAATGGTAAGAAAATGGTATTTTGTAACTAATTTTTTGGCATAAATGAGGTCAGAAGGATGAAAGAATAAAGGTGAGACGTGTTTCACATATCTTGTCATTTGACACAAATTGGGACTGACAGAACAAAAGGGAAAACAAATTGGGTATTCTAAGCCAATCTGAGTAAAGCAATAATGTAATTACATCTACGTAGCTGTTTGAAAATGAGATAATACAAAGGATTGTCTTTATATACTTGCTGAGTTCACATCAAGAAAGTAAAATTCATCAATCTTTGTTTTAGCCACCTGAAACACAAGCACCAACATACACAGTCATCCAGGTTTTCTCAATGAAAAGGAACAAGCATGATTCAGGATGTGCAACTATTTTAGATGTGAACCTTACAGTGGAGTGAATCACCATCCAGAGGCATCACTCACTGTATAGAGAGCCTAGAAGATAAGAAATGACCTCCCTTTTAAATGGTTGAAGCTACAGGATGTGAATGCCATGTTTAACTTGAGTCTCCTTTGCTTCTAACTTAGAACAAGCAGTATCCACTTTACCATAATCATTGATGTAGAGAGATAATACAAAAATTGACAGCATCCTTCCTACATCATGGAGTATAAAGTGACTGACTGAGTCTAAATGGCTTTGACATATAATCACACATAAATAATTAATGTCATAGTTTAAGATCTATGGGATACTACTGCAAGTCTATGGCTAAAACAATATTTAGTTAAATGATACTACCAAAGCCCCCAACAGACAAACAAACAAAAAACAAATAAACAGCTAAGAAAAAAAAAAAATTAAAGAAAAGAAAGAAAATTGAATGAATGGGGAGAGGAGGAGAAATTCTCTGTGAGGAGAAAAATGTCCAAATAAAACTTTAACTGCTTTTTTGCATCAGTTTCCCTTCTCACACTTTTCCCACCCAATGTACAGCTTAGGTAAGTTTTTCTGCCTCTCAATAACACCCTTCAGCTGTTGTAACTGCCAGGATATGGAAATCCTAGCCAAGCCTTCCTCCTTTTCAACAGACCATGTAGTTGCAAAGAAAAGGAGTAGTATACCTAAAGACTCTACTAGGATATTCTTCCACAACTGATTAACTGTTTCTATAGTGCAGGGGATCTTCGGTGGAAGAGAGAAGACAAGCAGTTGTTTCCGTTGTACAATTATATGATGAAATGTCATGCTATTCCATTTAAATTCCTTTGACATGTATGCATTTGAATAACAAGCATACACTCATAATATGCAGTGCCACTTGCCATCTTCGGGAGACGTCTCTGCACACAGATAAATGTTACTCCTTCATTGGAACTGTTCACTTTCAGGCATTATAAACAGGAAATGCATAGGCATATGAACATCTATGAACACAGAATGGTCACTCACAAGTCAATGCCTGAGTGCCATTCCTTATAAGCATATTACAAGAACATGAGAGAAAGCATAAGAGGCAGATAGAGAATGTAAAAATTTTTTGCAGCAAACTTCCCTTTAATGTTGTCGTATTTTCCATCAACACAAGCCAGCTTCCTCTTATCCTCAATTTGAGTCTATGTCTCACATTCAGATTGTGCATTTGAGTATTCATGCAGACTGTAAACCCACAGCCTTTAAAAGAGTGAATATGCAATAAGTGAAAGAGAAAATTACAGTAAATTGACTTATCCACTTTACCTTCAGTCTTTTTATATATCCCAGTAGAATCTTTAGTGCATGTATTAATAAAGTGAATGCTGGAATATTTATATTGCTAATTATTTTAACTGAAAATAAGTGGCTTAGGAGAGATTTTTCTGGATGTAATTCCACTTAGCACAGCTGTATAATGGTGTCCATAGAAGAATTGGATTAGAATTTTTGCAGACAGTATACATTTTACCATTTTGAATATAATTACAATGTATATAACTACTATGTTTGTTATGACTAACCTTTGTGATACTAAACTACAGATGTATTTGGTGGAGTATTTACAACATGTCAAATGAGAAACCTCTGAGTGGCAGATGATTTGAAGAGGAGAGATTCTTTTCCACCTTTTGTAACACAAAAATTAATAATTTTGTTTTATCTAGTAGATTAAGCTCATTTTACAGACTGTATCTCTTGATGTGTTCTAATCTGATCTGCCATAATTAGCAATTAGATACATTTGCAGTGGTTTTAAAATCTAGCCATATATTTTCTCTTTCCAGAAATAAAGAGAGGCATTTCTCTGACATATAGATGGTACTTAGGTAAGTGACTACATGATTTCTGGAACACTCAGAGCGAATGGCATGAGACATGTTGAGCAAAGACAGTTATATGGAAACTTAGTAAATAAGAAACAGAAATTACTAAATATTACATTCTTTGCTTTTCTGCTTTGCGCTCACTTTTCAGAATCACATAGTAATGAAAGAATTTCTGTGCATAAGTTTCTGTGTATAAGTTTCTCAACTCACTGGTATTTAAGAGTTTCTCATACAAAATGAACCCTTTTGATTCTAACTCCCACAGAGCTGAATATTTAAATACCTTATTTTATTATATTTAAAACATTCATAATTGGAATTAACTTCAAATGCAGAGCTATCATCCTGAAGTGCCATGCTGGAAGCATGATATAAACATTTTTCTTCTTGCAAAAAGGAAGCAATAAATTAAATTAATATAAATGCTTTCACATAACTATTGATTGATATTTCACCGTGATAGTACTTAGGAGATCATTTCAGTATTGCACAAACACAAAACAAAGTCACTGCCTCAAAAAATTTAGAATTGAATATAAGTTAAGGGAAGAGGAACCAGATGGATAGAGACTAGCAGGGAAGTTCAAGGAAGAAGCAGCACTGTACTGGTCAGTATGACAGTCCCAGCAGCCTTACTTAAAAGCTTCATGTTGAAGAGATCAAATGCAAGTTGTATGTGATTATTCAGCACGAGGCAGATCTTTGTACTAGAAAGTTCAATAGCCTGTGGCTTGAGAACATCAGTCTCTGGTAAAGATCTCAAAAAGGTAAGAAAAAAAGACAAAAAGAAATGCACCTTAAAATGAAAAATGTGCTTTTATTTACAGTCAGATCCTTTCATTTCTTAACTCTTCATTTTCCCTGCCCTGTAGACTTCAACTTGAATAAAGATAGATAAAACATAGATCTGAATGGTCTTCAACAAAGAAGAGTTAGTAAGTTTTAAAATATTAGACCATCAATTGTAAGAATCGTAAGTAGTATTGCACTCAGATGAGCGTAGCTTAATGAAAGAATGTTATCCAAAGTGTACTGCTTCTATGATAGAATAAACGTAATCAACATGTTGTTCATTCAGGACAGTTTAGGAACCTGTACGATAGGACCAATGCACCAGCTATTTGAGTTTTGTTGTAGGGACAGGAACTCAGGTACTCAAAGGCACCTAAACATTGTTTTCATCTGAGGTTCTTCATTGTCTGATAACATTGTTGGGACCAGAGGAAATGGTATGAAGTCGCGGCAGGGGACGTTTAGATTAGATATTAGGAAGAATTACTTCACTAAGAGGGTGGTCAGGCACTGGAATGGCCTGCCCAGGGTGGTGGTGAAATCACCCTCCCTGGAGATATTTAAAAAAAATTTAGATGTGGCATTTAAGGGCATGGTCTAGTGGGTGAAATTGTTGGGTTGGGTGAGTTATTTTCTGAGGTTCAGTGTTTGGGATTTTTGTTTGGTTTTTTTTGGTTTTGTTTTTTGTTTTCTTTATCTCAGTGATCTCAGAGGTCCCTTCCAGCCATGAAGATTCTGTGATTCTGTGATTCTGTAACTTCAGTGCTTGAGGAACCTCCTCTACTTGTACAATGATATCTTTAAACCTCTAACAAAATGACCCCTAAAAAATGAAGACTTGACGACTCAAACTGTTTTGATGCACTTATATATTTGTCACAAAAGAGATCTTGACCTGCCATTGCCAAATATTAATGACCTCAAAATAAAGCACATAGATATGCAGCTCTCAGGAGAGAAGTGAAGCCAGTGGCAGTGGTTCTGCACAAGGAAGAACTGCACCATATATTTTTCAGGGGGAAGAGATATTCAAAAACAGTTAAGGATTTTAGGAACACACATGATGATTTTTTGGTTTTTTGTTACTTTCTTCTTCATTGCCTAACCACAGGTAGCAATAAAATTCATCATGTCTACATCTCTTGGATCATATGAACTAATATTCAAATGTGTTCCAGCTAACTTGGAGTTGATTTAGGAAGTGAATTTTATAAATAGGTTTTAAGGACTGAGTCGTCTAACCTGTATGAAGCTTGCCTCTGCTACTTCTTGGCATCCTAAAAATTCAAGTATCTTCAGCTAAATCCTTGTACATAGTCAGTTGTGATGGCACCTAATTTCAGACAGCACCTCCTGAGATATTACTGTGTTACTGCATGTCACAGTTATTTCGGAAAATAATGACACTGAGGTGAGTAAACTTGAGGTTTAGTATTGGTAATGCTGTTCACACTACCAGGCAAATTTATTCTCAGTGTCATGTGCCTGGTGTGTTTTTCTTGTTTCTGTGCATATTTTTTCAATTTAAATGTAATGGGTATGTATTGCTGTTACCTAGATCTGAAGAGTCCTAAGTGCAGAAACCTGATTTATGAGGTTCTGATCTACTGATAAGCATTTCATGTGTTTCTAAGGCCTGTTCTCTCAAGAAAGATGTTTCTGAATTTTCCTGGAAACAAGGAACTCTGTTACTTTATAGCAATAGATTTGGGGAGTTTGGGTTTTTTGTTGTTTTAGGTATAGAGGGCATCCAAGGCAAGCTCCAGTACAAGATTTAGGTACTAAAATAAGTTTGGGCTGCTGAGGGGAAATTGTAATGGCAAAGTCCTGACTCACCTTCTGAGCTGGAGACACCTAATCTCTATAAACTCTTCAACATTTGATGTTAAATCCCTTCAGGTACCTATTAAGTCACTGCACGTGCCCAGAACTGTCCTATACTTGGCAGGCTTACGCAGCTCAGCACTTAGATCATGTCTGAGCTCAGTTTAGATTGAGAAACTGGGAGGAGTGAAGTCTGATTCACTCCTAAAGCTCAATCCAGTAAACACTCCCAGAGGCCATAGAACATGGCAGAACCACTGTCTTCAGACACAGCAGATCTAAAGTGGGTTAGTTTTAGACCACAGACAGAGAAGAGAGGAGAAGCCTTTCCCTTGTTTCCCACGTAGCATGTTGCTCATTGGCATACCACTTAGTGCACCCACTGAGCAGCTTGGACTCCCAGCTTCAGTTGCATCCTTTCCCTGAAAACTCTGATCTACATCCTCCACCTTCAAAGCTCGTGTCCTAGTCACCAGACAACAGTCTCCTGAAGTGTGGGAAGACAATTTGTATATCTCTTTGAAGATGTCTCCAGGCAGACAGAGTAGGATATGCTAGACCAGAAGGGAAGCATAGGGTGAATTTGACTTTGCAGTCTGTTGGGTAGACTACCTTGCAAGTCCTTGAATCTGGCTCATGATTCCAGAACTATTTTTGTATTTAATGAGAAATATTTTCTACATTAAAACTAACATTATTTTTTGATGTTACCTAGGACTTCTAATACTTCAAGGTCATGTGGTAAACTCCTTCCTTTTGTACCTCTACTGCAATCAGTAATATTATATCTGAAAATAGTTCTGCAGTTGCTCATAACCAATAAAACAGAAACCAGAACTTATTTAACATAACAAATGCCCTAGGCATCTGACCCAGTACACTATCTGCCGTTAAAGGACATCCATTTACTACATGTTCATTTTCATCAACTGAGAATCTGGTCATTCAGATAGATAACTCTAATTTGATTAAAATCCAATTACATTAAATAATAACAAAGAAGTTCTCAGTTTCTGAGACTGCACACAAATATCTGCACATGAAAATACAGGTTCAACTGCAGAGAGAACATATACATAAGCAGGTAATAATATATAAATTAATGTATTTAGCACTCTTAGCTATAGGCCAACTGATCTATAATTCACTGGAGCTTAATTACAGTATACACTAATTATGTGCTTAGCTCTAAAGCCTTTAATGAAGAAAAGCATTTCTTTAAATATATCTAATTAGGTGAAATATCTGTTCTGGTTTAGCCGCATTTGGCACCAAAATCAAAAATACAGAGAAAAATAGTTTTATCTCCATGTAACCCCAGTAACTACATATCCCATTGTACTCTTGAGTCTCCAATATAAATGAAAGCAGTATCATAACCAGGTGAAGTTTCACTCACAAGTTAAGGGCCTTGGAAACCTACATGCGTGTAAATATGTGTATCTGACAATAGTCACAGAGCTTTGTCTGCCTCTTTATATCTTCAGACCCGACAACTGTTCTGAACCCACAGAAATAAATTCCTTAGGACTGACATATTGGCCTTCTTTTTTCACAAAATAAGAAAAAGCATTTACTTCTTCCAAAGAATAAGTGTGATAATCTGTATTTCTGGAAAGACTCTGTTGCTTTCAGTCATAAAGATAAGTCTGAGGTGTCTGAATATCTGAAGATCTCTTAAGTCAATTCAAAAACATTCCTGACAAAAAGGGTGTAATGCCCACTGTAGTGTAGACATGCAGTATAGTGCTGCATTGCCTCTTTTAGAGATATTTTTTCTTTTAAGGTAAGGCCTATAGAGACCATTGCAAACCCAGCTATATATGTATTAGAGACTTCATGTTTTCACCTGTAATCAAGCTCAGAATTAGAACTGTCAGCTTCATAATGTGATTTACATGATGGTCCTTTTGGATTTAATTGAACATCTTTGCTCATCTTTCATATCTAGATAAGTCTTGTTCATTCTTCTATCGTATTGGGGAAAACACTTATTTAGGCAAACTGGTAACATTAACAGCCACAAGCAATAAAACTGTGAACAATACATCTTGTAGTTCTTTCCCTTTATTCATCTTGCAGGTTTTCCACCTAGCTCTTCACAATGAGTTTTGTTCTTCCTCGTTTTTTCAACTCAGATTCCAAAACTTCTGCCATAAGTGGATCATATTGATAACTTGCTCGACAACTTTAAGCATTTGTTTTCAAGTTATCAGAAGCACTCATAATTAACTTCAAATTTCAAGAACAGTAATGTGTCTAACAACTATAAATGTTATTAGGTTTATAGGAGATATGAGGAAAATAATGAAAAGATGTGGGAAATCACAGCAAGGCACTGTCCAGAACTCCTGTATTTCCTTTACCTCTGTTATTTTTATCCACCACTTTGTCTTATCTTTCAATTTGGCTAATAGAAAGCATCTGAAATAGTTTTACAGGAATACTTTCTTCACTCCAACAGGACAGAGCAGAGAAGGGACGGTATGAAGTATATTCACAGGTAGGAAATTACTTCCCCCAAAATATGTAATAGGGAACATTATGGTAGAGACCTATGAAACCATTAATTCTATGGAGACAATGACATTAAAAGGATAATCTGTTTCAAAACAGTAAGCAGGTAATTTAATCAGGTGCTCCTATAGCTTTATTAACAAAAAGTAGCAATTTGAAAAGAGTTATTTATAAAACAAATAAACTTCTGGGTTATTGCCACAGGTTGTAATAGACACACACAAAAAACATGAAGTCAAAGTAGATCTTGAAGTTAGTTGGTCATAGGTAGATTTAACTTCTGACTTTTAAAGTGCCTGAATTGCTGATTATGAGGAGCTGAGAACCACTCTGTACATGCTTATGTTTCTATATTTCCCTAAGGGTTCACCACTGGTCACTGTTCAGGACAAAACAGTGGACATGACAAGCTGAGTCATTCTGGCAGTTTCTTACAGCACAGTTTCTCTTCAATGAAAAGTTTTTATTTTCATTAAAATTAACTTTATTTTGGAAAGTTGCTTCCATTGTGGACAGCTCTAGGCAATAAGATTTTTAGGAGAGTCTTTTATTATTGTGCTCTTAGCAGAGGTACGGTACATGATTGTGTTCCCAGGCACAAATGATATGTACAAAAAGATAGACTACTGATCCTAATGAAGTTACAGGGAGTTTACTTCTTTTTAATTAAGAGCTTCCACTTTAGTACATTATCAAAATTTTAGGTATAAATTAATCTGAGTAATATATAAGTTGTGACAGCTGTCTGATCATTGAGTCCAAAAAGGGAAACAACAAAAATTCACAGTATTTTGAAAGTTATGTTCTACGGCTCTGTTACTTAGCAAACACCACCAGTAAGTGCAGCCTTATGACAAGTACCCCATTTGTTTTTCCCATGCCATATGTCAACAGAGGAAGTAACAGAGAAAAATTCCATCCCCTTGTTTGATTGACATGCATTTTAAACTCCTTGTCAAAACTGCATAATTATTTAAGTAGCATAAATGTGCCAGTCTCCAGATTTAAAAGTAGTTGAGAGTCTAACGAGTTGTAGTCTTTGTCTACTTGATGGTAAGAGAGTTTATAAAGGAATCAGAAAATAATCTTAGGGTATGGGAAAAGTTTGCTAACCTGCCCATATTTTGCTTTCACATTACCTTAGATGATAGGAGGGACACTAAAAGAGTAAGTTGCCAAATATTTTCCATTTTATGGTTCTATTTTTATTTTTCTAAAGATTTGCTAAATTTTAAGTGTCTGGCCTTGTATTTTAGTTTTCAGCAACAGTTAGCTGCTTCTCAGGAAAAAAAAAAAAAAAAAACCAAACAACAAAACCAAAGAAAAATAGAAATGTACCTGAGAAGTGTTTCATGGCTTCTGATACTGTATTTTTGTGGTCATTCTGGAAACTAATTGACCTGGGGTATGAATGGGATGTGGTCAGACCTTTACACAACATTGAAGGTCCTCTGAAAAATCTCTGATGTATGTTCAGTGGGTATATTGTAGTTTAATAGCCAAAATCCTGTTCTTTAGGAAAACAGTATCGGACCATTATTATAGTCTCTGCTGTAACAATGACTATATGAGCAAAGACTAAGTGGCAAAGGAATACGAGTAAACTGCATAAATGACTTTAATGTAATCTTTTCTTAAAGACTGAAAATTTGACCTTAAGCCATTAACATTTTCTATTTTTATATGTAATTTTAAAGAATTTAGTTTTCTTTTCCTGAAGCTTTCAAGTAATGATATTGGTTAGGATTCAGATTTAGGATACCATGAAGTTATCTTTTGGTTATAAAAAAAAATATTAACAGTGATGCTCTCTTTAGAAAATAATTTGAGCAATTAGTAGCCTTTCAACAGCTACCCCACTGCATTTTCTTGGAGAATCTTACCGTAGCAAACAAAAACACAGAAGGAAAAAAATATAAATTGTAGATGTATGCAAAAATGCAAAAGTGTCCCAATTTATAAAATTGTTTTATAAAACATGTTTTTCTGAAATTATAAGGATCATGTCTGTACAGTACTGAGGAACTGAATTCTTTCTAGATAGTATGAGGATTAGTGGATACACAGGCAAAGTGTGCTAGATAGCTTTCAGAATCTAAGGATGGAATTCTATTAACATTTCGTCCAGTGGTGAAACTGCTTTATATGCCTGCCATTCTGAACTGCAGTGCAGCGTGTATCTATGCAACCATTCTGTGGAGTAATTATACTATGAAGCAGGTCATTTAAATGAGGCAGAATAGCAAATAGATCTTAAAAGTACTCAAGTCTGAGATAAATTAGTTCATTTGATGAAATAGCAGAAATAACTTCAGCATGTCTAAATTTGGGGTGATTCAAGTTATATAAGATGTAAATCTTAATGTAAAAGTTTTGACTAAGGCACTAAATATGACTGAATAAAATTTATTAAAAATTAATAAATTAAAAAATTAGATTTTTACTTTATGCTCTCTCTCTACTGCAAAGTTATTTCAGCTGCAGTGATCTCTCTTGCCTGCAACAAACCTTCACTTTTTCTCTGTTCTGCTTATTTATGGCTAATAATTTCCATTCATCATTACTACAGTGTTATCAGACCTGAACAATTTTCTACATCACTATTTCTATCAAATATTACCTACATGTGAATTGGAGAGCAATTTAAGCTGCTAGTTTGAGGATTGTTTTGTACTTATACGGATAAGGAATCCAATAATAATATCTTCTAAACCTTTTCTAATTCTATAGTTTCTAATCCATGTGTCAATGTATACCAGACTTGAAAGCTTTGAAGTAGCTCATGTAGGAATCTGCAGTCTATGACTTGTTCACTAGCAAATTCTTTTTAATCCTTTTTGTGACACAGTGAATTATAAGGAAAATAGAACCATCTTCAGCTCTAATTGCATCTCTAAATGAAACTTTAAAGAGATAAGACAAAAAGGAAAATTTTATGTTGATACACCACTCCAAAATCCGAACAACTCTTAATGGTTTGTCGTAATGACAAAGCCACCTTAGAAACATCAATGCTATCGTATCTACTGGTAGGACTGACTAAGACTAAGAATTAGTTAAAAACTTCTGAAACAACCATTTGTAGCTTTTAGGCTGCAGCTCAAATGCTCTTCCTTCAGACTCTGCTTTACAAAAATGCCTTTAATGGAACAGGGCAGTATCTCTCAGAGGCAAGCTGTGAGCAGGTGTTTAGTGCAGTGCCCAGAAAGAACCCAGGCAGAAGTCACTCAGCAAGGAGACGGGCACCTAACCTTTCTTTCCTGTCATGCCAGTTCAAGGACTGTACAAGCTTTCTTTAGGAACTGTATTTCAGAAAGAGGCCGAGTCAGAGTCAAATGACTTCCATGCAGTCAATCCCTCTGTTCCCTTGGTGGGTCGGTAGAGTCAATACATAAAGCAAAAGCATTCCAGCTTCTTCTCTTCAGCAGGATGACCCCACCCCCTACTTTCATTCCATGGTTAGATCTTAAGTATTTGAACAGTTTTTGAAGCTGATAAGGGTTTAGATTTAGGTGTTTGACATCAAATAACTGGAATTAAGGTTCTTATTATTTTGATTTTGGAGTTTCTTTAATATGAAGGCATCTGAATGTTTCCAGGGATCCACATCAAGCTGCTGGGTGACTGACTCATCACTTAGTAAAATATTAGAAAGCATGAAAAAGTCAGCTGCCAGTGGCTAGCATGCCACATGGGTATCTCAATAATTTGGAGGTTTTTTTNTAATTATTTTTTTTTACCATGAAGATTATATTTAATCTATAATATTTTATTTTTATTTCCTTTCTAAAAATTAGTATGAATAAGACCTATATATCTGAAAAATTCAGTTTACCTCAATAAGGTAGTCACGTTTTTTCAATTGGAGAATGGAAAAACAATATTATTCTTTTTATTTGATTTTTCCTTCTCTTTATTCTCCCAAGATCACATAATGATATGGGGTTAGAAGGAACCTCTGGAAATCACGTAGCCCAACTCCCCTGCCTAAAGCAGGTCCTCTTAGAGCAGTTTGCATGGGAACTTGTCCAAGTGGGTTTTGAAAGTCTCCAGAGACAGAGACTCCATCACCTCTCTGGGCAGCCTGTTCCAGATGGAACTTCTTATGTACAAGTCTGTGTCCATTTTCTCTTGCTTTCTCACTGGGCACCACTGAAAAAACACTGGCCCCTAACTCTTGACACCCATCCTTTAAGTATTTGTAGGTGTTGATCAGCTCTCCCCTCAGCATTCTCTTCCCCAGACTAAAAGTACCCAAGTTCCTCAGTCTTTCTTCATAAGAGATACACTCCAAGCACCTAATCATCAAAAAGCACCATCAAAATAATGAAAGTTGTAAGTGAATCTGCTTTTCATCAGCACTTTTTTCTGTCACAAGTTTTTTCCTTTTGTTTCTTTTTCCATAATCTACAGGTATTTTATCTTCACAGACAATTGGACTGAGTCATAATTTGATCTGTACTGTTTAATATGTAGTTTTTTTCATAGCCATCACTCAAAGTTGTGCATTGTCTCTCCCTCCTGTAAAGCTGACCCCTTTTTAAATGATAGGGTGCTAGCTTTTTGTCAGTGATTAAGGTATTCAAACTCCAAATGATCCAATTTTCAAGCCTCAAACAAGACTCTTCTACAAAAAATTTTGAGTGAATTAAGCATTTCAAGTTTTGAAATGACATATAGACATTTGCCATGTCTGTCAATGTCTACACTGTATACTTCTTTGTTTATTTGTAGAACTTTAGAATTGTATAATTACAATTGGACAGACAATATTACTTTGAGATCCACTACTTTTATATGAAGTCCATAAATTATTTTTTTCTTTTTTTTCACATGATAAATAACTGACTGTAACAGGAAATAAACAACTTCAGTCTCCCTTGACATCAAATACAATTTAAATATGAAGAGATCAAAGGTATGACTTTTCAAAAAGAGTATTATATTTAAAGAGAGGTAAAAAGGTCAATTGCTTTTATTAACTATTTTAAGGATTTTCTTTCAGATGTTTACTTAATAGGAAGAATGGCTCAGAGGAACGGTTAAAAGCAATTCCTAGCAAACAGAGATAAAGTGAGAGCTTGTAAAGACCAAAGTCCAGAAATACTTGAATGTAACTGTCTTTGGCTACTGAAAGACATGCTATGGTGGCCAAACATATGCATAGCAAGCAAGGAAAATATTAAGACAAAAAGGATGAAAAAAAAAATACAGTGGTGTATTTGCTTGAATAATTTGTTGTATGTATACATGATGTTATACAAAATAAGCTGGAATGCACTGCCACATTCAGATCTGGCTTCATGACAACAGATATTTCAGCAGCAGGAAGTCCCTCACTAGCTAGCACTGTTTTTCAAGTGGTAATAGCCTCAGACGGAATTCTGCTTTTCTGCTGGAATCTATCCTTCTTATCCTTTGAGGTACATAGAAAACAATACTGGGTTTTAGTGGTATCAAGAATATAGAATCAAATAATTATTAGAATTGGAAAGGTTCTTGAATATCATCAAGTTCCAACCCCCTTGCCATGGACAGGGACACCTCCCTCTAGATCAGGTTGCTCAAGTCCCATCCAGCCTGGCCTTGAACACTTCCAGGGACGGGGCATCCACAACTTCTCTGGGAAGCCTGTTCCAGTGACTGACTACCCTGACGGCAAATAATTTCTTCCTAATATCTGGTTTAAATCTTCCTTTTTCCAGCTTGAACCCATTATCCCTCATCCTATCACTACATGCCTTTGTAAAAAGACCCTCTCTAGGTTTCTTCTTTCTTTCTGCTTCAGATACTGGAAGGCTGCTATAAGGTCTCCTGGAGCCTTCTCCAGGCTGAACAACCCCAACTCTTTCAGCTCATCTTCACAGGCAAGGTGCTCCTCTGATCATCTTCATTGTCTTCTCCTGGACCTCCACTCCAACAGGTCCTTGTCTTTCCTGTACTGAGGACTCCAGAGCTGGATGCAGTACTCCAGGTGGGTCTCACTAGAGAGGGAGAATCATCTCCCTCAACCTACTGGCCACATTTTTGATGCAGCCCAGGATACAGTGGCTTTCTGGGCTGCAAGCTCACTTTACCAGCTTATGTTGAGCTTCTCATCCACTAACATCCCTAAATCCTTCTCCTCAAGGAAGGCTGCTCTCAAGCCATTCTCTGCACAAAGAGATTTGTACTTGTGCTTGGGATTTCCCTGACCCACTTGCAGGACCTTGCACTTGGTATTGTTGAACCTTATGAAAGGTTTGAATTGGCCTACCTCTAAAACCTGTCCAGGTCCCCCCAGATGGCATCCCTTCCTTCCAGCATGTCTACCTCTCCACACATCTTGGTGTCATTGGCAAACTTGCTGAGGGTGCATTCAGTTCCAATGACCATGTGGCCAACAAAGTCTTAAACAGCACCAGCCCCAGTACTGACCCCTGAAGAATGCCACTTGTCACTGTTTTCCACTTGGATATTGAGTCATTGACCACAACTCTTTGAGTGTGGCCATCCAGCCAATTCCTTATCCACCAAGTGGTCCGTCCATCAAATCCATGTGTCTCCAATTTATAGACAAGGATGTAATGTGGGACAGTGTCAAATGCTTTGTCCAGGTAGATGATGTCAGTTGCTCTCCCCTTATCTGCTACTGCTGTAATGTTGTCATAGAAGTCCCTTAAATTTGTCAGGCACAATTTGCCTTTAGGGAAGCCTGTTGTTTGCTGCCACCAATCCCCTCCTTATTTTTCACGTGCCTTAGCGTAGTTTCCAGGAGGATCTGTTCCATGGTCTCAATGAGTCCAGAGAGTAAGACAAACCAAACTGTAGTTCACTGTATAGCTGTAGTTCCTCAAATAGCTGTTGTTCCCATAAAAAATAATTATGACAAAGCATGTGACAGGAGACATAGACATCCTGCTATGCTTTCCTTGCTAGGAGTAGCTTCTCACAGCAAGTATTTTCTTCTTTTTTATATATATAAGATTTTTTGCTTTATACGATCTCAAAATGCTCTGAAAAATCACTTAAATTGATATAGAAGTGTCTTCCAATGAATAATTCTGAAGTGACAGGAAAATGCAAATCAATGAATCAAGTATATTTTGCTATTGTCAAAAAAATTCTTGTCCTGTTGTCCAAGCCACTGTATGAAAGTCCAGAAAAATATTGGACATTTTATGGAGCAAAGATCACCTGTAGACATTATTGAGTATTAAAAAGTCTTGCTCTATTATCTGCTAAACAAACACATTAGCACCAACATATACAGGAGGTAGGGTGCAATTGATGCAATTAACGTTTTTGCTTAGCCATCACAGAATAATTCTCCATACACTTCCTTTTACCTCTAGAGAAATAAAATTACTTTATTAATGAACAAATTCACCATTGTTTTTCCCCTGGAAATTTCTGAAGTCAAATTTGAAGGCAAATGTGGTAGGACGCAGAACAACACTAAAAGAGTTGATCTGAAAACAAGAGAATCATAAGCTGAATGAAGATCCTTCCAACAGTTGTAAAACTGTTCAACAAACTGGAACTGGACTAAATTCAGGGTCCTCCACACACTTTAATGAAATTTCAGGTTCTAAACACATTTCACAAGTCAGCTATTTATGCAATGCTTTTCGTCAACTGCAGTAGAGTTCCACATGGTATCCTTCAGACAAATTTCCTTAATTGCTTGTAACAGTAATTAAATAGTAACCTGAAATGAAATTAAATCTGCAGTTGGAAGAATATTTCAGTTAAAATGATTAGCCTTTTCCTGTTCATGAATGGTTTGAACACCACTGATTTCTGCATATGTGTCTAATTTCGGAACACTTGCCACATTGTTATGCCAACAAATTCCATCTTAGAGATGGAAAAGTTAGTCACAGCTGTCCCATATGTTGTGCTAACTTCCCAATAATGATGGACTGGGGAGTTGGGAGGTGAGGTGGAGAAGAATAAGTTTGTTTCTGGTAAGAATTCAGTGGATAATCATTTGCACCAAAAATAATGTAAATTTACATCTACTAAAATTTTCACAGACAATTAAAAAACAGTTGCCATCTGAAAAATATTTAGTCTGAAAAGTCTAGATATCACTTATGTATATGGAAAGAGAACATTAAAAGCAAAGAAATGACTAAAATCTTTGGTGCGCAGTGCAACAGGATACATGGTTATTCATCTGTTGTTTCCTGCAGACATAACAGCTGAGGCAGTGCTTTCACTCAGCTGGGAAGAGAATAGTTTTCAAATCCTTCTGGGAATAAGAAACTCTGTCCAAAAAGAGTCTGTTCCATGAAAAACAATTAAGCCTGTATAACCTAAAACCTTTAGGATGATTCCACCAAACACTAACTGTGGCTCTATCCCTTGCTACTCAATGTTAATTATTCTAGAGACTCTGAGCTAATTTTGTAGATTAGTAACACTGAAAATAAATGGGACCAATTTTATATTTTGCTTGGATTCTTTATTTGACTTCAAACTCTTTACCTAGTATCTCTTATGCACCCAAAATTTCCATATTTTCCAAAACCTTTGTGGACTAAATCTATGTGAATCAACCATTTGGAAATCATTGATTAGCAACTTTGATCTGCATCAAGGAGTAGTTTCTCCTTCAGACAGACAAGCTGGTATTTAAATTAATCACCAAAGTGGCTGGAAATAGTTCTTGTTGCTGCCTGAAAAGACCTGAAGTCTCCTTTATCAGGAGAATATCAGTAAGGACAGAGAGGATTTCAGACTCTCCAATTCAGTCCATCCATTATGTATAAGCTTTTTTTTAGAACGGGTTCTGAAATGCAGTCCTTTACCCATTCAGAACAGGCTACCCACCCACCCACAGGTTCCTGTGTTTCTCTCCTTCCTTTTCTTCTATCTGTTACATGAAATTAGAAAATTAATGTTTAATGGAATGATTTTATAAGCAATGATTGATTATAAAAATCCTCGTATACATGAGAGCTGATAATTATGACACTATCCAGAAGGGTGGGGATGTGGGACTGGATATAGACCTATGGTCTCCTCAATTCTTCACAGCTCTTTAAACACTGGTTTTCTCACTTAGAGGATATAGTTTGTTAACAACAGCAAATTTAGGTAACTGACTCCAAAAGTTCTTCAACTGATTGTGGTTATGAATCCAAAGAGGAGTGAGGCATCCAGTTCTGTAAGCATTCATTATTCTCTAGGGGAAGAAGCTCCCTGTTCAATAAGCACACTGGTGTGGCATTCCCTCTGGACCTTTAATTATTAATCATGGTACGGAGATCCTGTGTCCTCATGCAGAGTTCTGTAGACTGCTCAGCACAGTGATGCCACCTGCATACTGGAGTGAGCAGACCTGCTTTACCCACATCTTGGTGTGAATGGAAACCTAAGCTGTGTCTTTTCCTCAGAACAGACTCTTTTTCTCTTGGTTCTCTCTCTCCATTGACTATAGAGGGAGCCAAAAGTGGCAAATCTTTTATATGACCTGCATCAAGTGTATGCCAGAAGTTTGGTGGAATGAAACCTGGCCCCTGTGGTGTGTTTCTCAATTTGTTCAAGGGGGATGCCACAACACTTTATTGGAGGTGGTTATAAGGGCTTTGAGTAGGCCTGGAACATGGCTTGTGTAAATCTATGACATAAAACATACTGTTATGTGCTTTGTGAAGTGAATATAACCCATGCCAATAATTTGTACTTTAAATCGGGCACAGATTCAGCTTTGGCTTTGATAAAGTTTTTATACAGAGAAAAAACAGCTAGTTGGAAATGTTAGTGGAAACCGATCATCTTTAGAGCTGGGAGAAGAATAGCTCTGCTTTGCCAGGACATCATCACAAACCCAACAAACCCTGGATTGCTTACCTGGAGTCTGAATCAGAACAACTTCTGTTGAACAAGAGCTTTCAAAATGTTTGTAGGAAAAGTCAATGGACAGCCTATGGGCAACCACATTTCCAAACACTGGGATAGAAATGTTTTGCCTCAGGGGGTGCTGGTCCGTTATGAATTAAGAAAGACACTTAGACTCTTTAAAGTATCATTTAAAAGGCAATTCATCAGAGTTAAGAGAATAAGAACAGAACAAGAGTTAAGAAGAGAATACTATGAATAGTCTTGTGTCCCCTTAGAAGCTGGGAGCCCTGAGTGGTGCAGCATCAAACAGGACTCTGCCCCACATGCAGCACACCATGCAGACCCTGTCCATAGCAGAGTTTTCCCCTTTTGGTCATTCAAACTATTATAGGATGTTCTTGCAAGGAAACAACTCTATTCACCATTTCTGCAGTCAAATATAACAGATGTTCCCATGAGAACTTCTTGCTAAAGGTAAAGGCAAGACACAGGAGGCATAATCATCGGTGCCGAGCAGGAGCTGGCTGCAGGCTCCCCTGTTCCAGTGAGAGGTTGGGTTTGTTCTGCAGCACAAGGCAGCAGACTGGACGTGCTGCACCACACAGCCTGCACCTGCTCCGCTTCGCTCTGCTGTGGATCACTCACTCCCGCAGGAACGTGGCTCTGCTGGTCAGCAGCGCTACAGCCTGTGCTCTGAGGATCACAAACCAGGCAAAGGAAGGTGATCTCAGAGGGGTATTAAAGTAGGAATTTGAAAATGAAGGCCTGCTCGTGTGTTGCGACACTGCGGTTGATTCAGTCCTGAAGCACTAAACAGCTTAATGGCAAGCGAGTACTTGATGAGTCCTTATAAAAATATGAACTGGCTACCAAAAATAGCATATAACTGAATGGAGCAGTATTTGTTTTCTCAGTGATAATACTTTTCCAGTTATAATGCTGAAATACATTTGCTGGCAGTAGGCAAGATTCTGAATAAGTACCTAGCTGTGCCTAGTTTTTCTGCTACTCAATCGTATTCAGGGTCTTCTGTAATGATTGTTAATGCATACCTCTTGACTTAGCATTCAATCTGTTAACGAATAGCTCCTGAATTAACATTTACTCTGTAAAAGCATAGTTTTTCCATGGCTTTCTCACAGGTTCAGTAAAGTAAAAAGAACTCACGGGAAACATATATTGTATTGGTCTTTAAGTGGAATGACTCTTATTTTGTTTATAACGTGTGCTGTGAGTTCACTTCACTGTGAGCTATCTCTGATTTTCTCTCTTTTAAATCCAAGTCACTTATAAAGAAACATGGAATAGATTTTTGATCTGCAAAAAACAAAGTTAGCACTCTGATGTAAATATCTCCTTTCTGTGTCCTTTGTTACTCATCTATATAATAGATTTATAACTTCTCTATTTGAATATCATTTCTTCCACACATCTATGCAATTTTGTGAATTAGCTCACATTTTCACTTTTCTGCATTTTATAATGCATTTAGTTACCTTGATTGGAAAACATGTGAATATATACAATTATCTTTGCAAAATAAAAATAATAAAAAATCCCCCAACAGTTAAAACATAAGTCATATGATCTGATAGACTCAACTCCCGGAGTAAATCCATATGTGGATCACCAGTGAACGTAAAGGTGCATGGAAAGAAATAATAGCATGTCTGCCTGTTTTCTTTAATTAATGTGAATTTATTCTCTTTTATCTACGCATTTTCTGCATATTGTGAGCATAGAAGTTATGTTTATGTAATTCTCATATAATGAGGAAAAGCTGTTCATTAATTAGAAGGCAATTACAGTGTAAACAAGTACAACTGTTTCTAGTTCTTTAGAGATGTAGATGAGTGAAACAATTGCTAAGGTGTAGACAGTACACTGGGAAGAGTATAGCGACATTTGAAGAGTATACCGACATTTGAAACAGAGAGTACTTTGTCAGGTGGGTATTTTCATAAGGTTGTTGAACAATCTTTTCAGTCGTATTGTTTCTCTGAGCAACTTTATCTGGGGGAATCAACAAATTCAAATATGATGTTTTCTTAGCAGAGAACAGTAGTTCTTTCCCAGAAGTATCACAACTCCATCTGCCACTTGCATGCAATGTGTATTGCCATTGATTTTTTCTGCTTTAATAACATTACAAATTCACCTGAAATGAGAAAACTTGTGTCTCTTATACCTGAAAGCAAATCAGTAGTTACAAATATTTTGCCCTTAAATAGTCCAGCAGTAAAGAAAATTTAATTATCTTTGAAAATATATTCCCGTATGCTATAAAGTAGTAGAACTACAACTGAGAGGGTATAGAAAGATCTACATTTTATAATGGTTTAGTTCTCATTGTACATATCTTAATACAGAATAATTATTATTATTTATAAATGTTTAAACATACATTCAGGGTGATAATTGAAATGGAATTTATATGTTTCTCAGAAGGAAATGTTCTAAAAGAATAGCTATAAAATAACTGTGTCTACTCAGACAGCATTGACATAATAGAATAATATATTTTTCATTTTTTTATGATCCAGATTACTAGAAAGAAATAACATTCAGCTTCTCTTAGGTTCATACGTTTTCTTCCAACCAGTTCAGCACTTGATCCTTGTGATAGGTTGACCCTGGGTAATGAGAAACAAACCCCAAAATTAAAATACCTTACCCCCACACCTCCTTTCTTCTTGGGCTCAACTTCATTCCTGATTTTCTCTTCCTCCTCACCTCAAGGGGTACAAAGAGATAGGGAATGGGGGTTGTGGATAGTTCACGTTAACTCTGCATCTCTTTCCTCCTCCATCTTTTCCCTGCTCCAGCATTGGATCCCTGTCCATGAACTTCTCCAAGGTGAGTCCTTCCTGTGGGCTGCAGCTCTTCATGAAATGCTCCAGTGTGGGTCCTTTCCTTAGGTGCAGTCCTTCATGAATATATTGCTTCAACGTGGGTCCCCTATTGGGATGGAAGTGCTGCCAGAAAACCTGCTCCAGTGTGGGCTCCTCTCTCCACAAGTCCTGCCAGGACTCCATTGAGTCACGGACTCCTTCATGTTCATCCACTTGCACTGCTATGGGATCCTCCATGGGCTGCCCATGCCGTGGATATCTGCCCCACCATGGACTTCAATGGGCTACAGGGGGACAGCCTGCCCCATCGTGGTCTTCACCAAGAGCTGCAAGGGAACTTCATCAGAGTTGTGTTCTGGCATCTGGAGCACATCCTCCCCATCCTTCTTCACTGATTTTGGTGTCTACAGAGTTGTTGCTCTTGCATATTCTCATTCCTCTCCTCTGGATAGTGTTGTCCAACAGTTTTTTTCCCTTCTTAAATATCACAAAGGCTCTACCAACTTTGCTAGTTTCTCAGCCTTGGCCAGTGGCAGGTCCATCTTGGAACCAGCTGGCATTGGATCTATTGGACACAGGGGAAGCTTCTAGCAGCTTCTCACAGATGCCCACAGCCCCACCCCCCCAATTTCTAAGGTCTTACCACAGAACCTTATCTGCTTCTCTCCTCCAGTGAAAAAAAAAATCACGTAACCTGAAGATTAGGGG
This sequence comes from Pedionomus torquatus, assembly GCA_013398155.1. Classification (NCBI taxonomy): domain Eukaryota; kingdom Metazoa; phylum Chordata; class Aves; order Charadriiformes; family Pedionomidae; genus Pedionomus; species Pedionomus torquatus. Next base: position 209,701 of record VZRU01018358.1, on the reverse strand, counting down.
ATAAGGTCAGGTTCAAGACTGTAAGAGCTTGTGAAGTTGATTCAATGACAGAATTCTCTTTTCAAAGAATTAATCTTTAATAAAATCAATATTTTGGCACTTACAGGGAAAAAAAAAAAAAAAAAAACAAAAAAAAAAAAGAACAAAACAACACATTACACATCATTTTACTTCTCCCCAGGGTTTCCTTGTGCTTCATTTGATAAGGTGCTCTGGAGACACACCAGATGTATAAAATCTAGGGAACAGGATATTTGTCATAAAACATGTGCCACTAACAGACTAAAATGCTCCTTAAGACTAGTGTATAAAACACTACCTAACACTATAATATGATTTCTTATGTCTTATCACAATATCTTTTTTCTCAAAGCAAGTAAGTCTTATTGTTTCTTATAGAGTTTTTTTTTACTCTAAAACATCAAATACCCACTTACATTTCAAAAGCTTGCCCAAAATGACTAAGATTTGGTCAAGTGGAATCTCACTTCAGTAGCTACCTTTATAATAAAACTCTCCACTCAAAATTCTTGGCTCTGATCTGGCACTGCAAGCAAATTTACATCGTGATACTATTCACTGTCTGATATACTAGAAAAAAAAAATTGCTGCTACTTGAAAAGCAGAGTTCTTAAGAGCAAAAATCTTGTTTGTCTGGATGAGCCTATTCCAACTTTTACTGGTCACAAACTAATTCATACTGATCATAACACACAAGCATTTGAGTAATATTTGCAAAAGAAATTTAACTATTAATATAGCAAAGCAAACCAACAGATGAGGCCAGCTCAGCCATTTAGTCAATAATGGGAATGAAAATAGCATGAATGCTCTTTGCACATTTTCAGTGAAAGCCCACGGGAATGAAGATAGCAATAACATAAATGGAATTATTGGAATTTTTATTTCTAAACAATCCAATGCCAACTTGATACTTATTCCAAGTATCTAACTATTCAAGGTAAATAATTTTCAAGCGCACACTGATATTCTTCTGCAATACTATTAAAGTTGAATTCCTTTGAGCCAGGAACTGTGTTAAACATCAGAATGGTTATATTTCCCAATGAAGAAATAGTGAGGAGATGCAGAAAAGAAGTACTGTGACCTTCTCCATGGTGTACCAAACTTACCCTCTTCAATATTAGTTTTATTGTCCCCATGAAAAGTCAATTAACTTTTATGCCTTTCTCCAATTTCCTAAAATATTCATTCTCAGTGGAGAGACTATAGTGCTGAAGCATATTGAGAAAAATCTGATTAGAACCTTTTGCTTTGATGGCTGAAAACTCTCCTACATAATATAACAAAAACTTTCAAGCAGCAGAGATAATATAAGCTCCCATATTTATTAGTATGGCCTACATGCAAACAGTGTACATTATTTACACGTATTTCTACAACAGGAAAAAATAATAATCTCTACAATAGCTTCCCCCCCCCCCCCCCTCTTCCCTCACACTTTTCTCCT
>VZRU01018358.1:191991-206327 GCA_013398155.1 Pedionomus torquatus | reverse complement strand
CCCCCGCCTTTTCCCAATATTTTCTTCCTTTTAATTTATGTATCTTCTTATTGTCTCAGATCTTTCCAAGAACATTGTAGGCAGTAAGAGGTAGTGGTGAGATAACTTTCATTATGACAGAAATTAGTCAAGAAAGGACTACTGTAGAATTCAAAAGAAGCTCAACTTAACTCCATACTGATATTTTTTCTGTAATTTGCCGCAGTGTTAGGCTTACAGGATGTTGATGTCATACCTTCTGATGTGATTTTGTTTCCTTACTCTATTGCATCCAGTCCTCCGCTGTATCAAAAATAAAATTTGCACAATGAAGACGAAAATGTTTTTTTTTCCTTTTTTTTTCACTTTAATAGTGAATTTTAATATTTAGCAGGCAACTAAATGGTGCTACTATTTCTTCACAGTAGAATAATCATCACACCAACACTATCAGTACAATTTTTTATTTGAATTAAATAATAAGAAAAAAAGAATGTCATGAAAATGTAATAAAACAGTCTTCGAGTGAAGATGTGAGTCTGTCTGAGAAGCAAACAGGACCTGAAAATGTAATCCTTCTGTTGAAAAGAACAGTGGACAGATAAGAAGTTTCCTTCCACTTTAGCTAAAATATTTCCCATGTTTATGATTGGGAAATCAGAGTCCATTTCCAGAATTCTGTGATTATTTTTTAGGTGTTTCTAGACTGTGGCACGGATGCAGGGCTATGTTATTGTCAGTATTTTTACTCCATATTTAGATGTTGCTTGTATACTAATGACTATATTATTACCCATGAAATGTAGAAAACAGAGAAATTAATATTTGAGTGAATATTTTAAGGAAAATTTTATGATGAATCTGATGTCATGGTGATGAATTAGATATTTTCCTTTCTAAATTTCAGAAAGAAGAGGGGGAGCAGTGATTGGTGGTTCGGAGAGGTATATAATATTTTGTAAAATCAGTGACCTGAAAGAATGTTCTATAATATTCATTGGGGTGTTTTTGAATCCTATTCAGCTTCAACTCAATTTTTTTTTTCTTATCTTTTTAATTGTGCTTCAAGGAATGACTGTTGCAGCAAGTTTGTGTTATTTCTTAGAGTTTCCATAGAAACCAGGAGAGTAAATTTAGGAATCTTTTGGAAGTTTCAGAATTGGACAGAAGCTGAACAGAATCTTGACCCTGGGAACTGGAAAACGATCCAAAACCAAAAAAAAAAAAGACAAAGCCTGTGCTAGCCAGAAAGTCCTGTAGTCACCAAACAATAAGAAGTACCTATACATTACAGTAATTTTCTTTTGGGTACTGATTGGCTTTTCAGCTTTCGAATCCACATTAATTTTAGCTTCACTGTCTTCAAGTTTCTGCAACCTTTACAATGCTGCAAAAACAATGGGGGGAAAAGTCAGTGAAATAAGATATTGCCTATGATTACTATGAATTTGGATACAGTGGTTGGCATACAGATTTTCATATTACCGTTAGCTGGAGGCCTTCAGCTTTCAGCATTAACCCTGAGCATGTGTGTTGCTAATCTCACAACATGGGGAGCAGCTGGAGTATTTTGCTGCTTAATTCTCTTTAAGAAGTTGTATGCCTGATACCTGAAAATTACAGTTAACTCTTCCTCTTAACTGCTTTTTAAGTAACAGGAAAACCATAAATAAAATATGTGACACATCCCATCCTGCAACAATTACACGGGTGTACCAGCAATATTCACTGTTGCATCTACAGGCTGTTTTTTTGCTAAGTATTTAATTCATGAATTCATTTGCTGTTTAAGAATGAAAGCAGCAGATGGTTGAAAAGGAAACTTATTCACTCTTTAATTTGATTTGTTTATTCTGTTGGTAATTAATTCCATGCATCAGAGCCTTCTGGTTGCTTCCTTTCCCACTCTCCTCTGAACCATTGGAGACTATTGCTGGAGAAGAGATACTGGACTAGGCAAGCTGATGCTTTTGGCGGCATTAAGAAACCTCTCAGCTGCCTGCCTAGCATGTCTTCCTCATACATTTTGATTCATTTAGTCACTAGATTTTGAGTTACAAGGTAATATTTTCTCTGTACCAGATTAGCAGTGATCTTTGTTCTTCCAATGTGGAGATGATTGTTCTGATTTTATTGTCTTTGGTGGTATGTAGCAATGTCTACTTCTTGGGTACTGTGAGCTCATCTGTACTGTCAGAACAAGGACTTTGATCTTTCCTCTTCTCTTTCCATAACTTTGTAGTTTTTCTTGTTCAACAGTAATAGTTTTAAATTCATAATACAATGCTGATATCTTTTGAGGTAAGTCATAAAGTGACAGACAAAGAACCTTCTTTTATATCCATTCAAGTTCCTGTCAAAACTTCTGAGTACTGGGTTGTGAACAAACATTCAGGGTGTCTATGAAAAATTTGAGTTAATACTTGAATTCCTGAGATGTTAATAGTCAGAAATTTTTAAAATGTGTTACATAGGTTTTCTGAAAGTTTTGAGTTCTTATTACTAATGGAAGCAATGTTTCAATATGATAAATATTATTAAAATAATGTAAACTCTAGCCAGAAAGCTGAACCTTTTCTCACCCAAATTATTTTATTTTATTTTATTTTATTTTATTTTATTTTATTTTATTTTATTTTATTTTATTTTATGAACTGCCTTAGAATTATTACTTTAATACTTCAAATAAAATTCTGGTATAAAATAAATGGTTTTAAGAAACTACAGTAGTGCTAAATTTGATCTAGTAAACAGCATTAAAGTAAAATCAAATTATCTGAGCCTAAATATAACCACATTGGTACAACCGGATCTGTTCAGCAAGATAAATTAGAAGTGAAGGACTCTTGAGAGACATTGAATCTCTTGGAACATTTAGTAAAAATTAAACTACTTACAAAATAGGTAAATATTATTCTGAAAGCCCCAACAGCATGCTGTGATTCAAACTTTCCCAAAACCCGGTATTTTAGGAATCAGGCTTTCATCGGGGACTACCTTAGGAAAATGCAGCATATGGAAACTTCACAGAAGAGTTTTTGAAATATTTTGAATGCAGTACTTTCTACTCTTTACATAAATTCTTATGGTAAGATACTTATTAAAAAACAATGTGTTCTAGTCAATATGTGAAAGCTTTATTGCTTTGTGATATCTTACCCTAAGGGCTAGCAGAAAATTTTTTATTGTGAGGTAAGGAAAAAGGTTTACAAAACAATTTTTGTTTCTGAAGCATATATATAATCTGAAAGGAGAACTGTCATGTTTCCTGGTATATGTAGCTCATGTATTATGGGGTAAAACAAATGTTGAAAAAATTCAGTTTTGATGTCATGATGTCACATATATAGGCCTGCAGGTGAAATCATAAAACTATTCTTTTCCCTACTAATCACTTAGACTATTCTAGAAATTGTGCTGATTTTGTAGCGAAAAATGATATAACCTCTAAGAACAAAAAACTGAACCCAGAAAAATCCAAACATGAACTAAGAAATTATTTTTTAACTCTGAGAACACTTTAGCTTTAAAACAATTTATTAGGATGTGTGATAGATTCTCCAATGTTGTAAATAATTTACTTGAAATGGTGCATTCTGCAGAAGATGTTTTCTGATTCAAAACAAGAACTGATGAGAAAACTCTATAGTCTGTTACACAGGAGATCAGACTCAATCCTCCCAATACTCCTATCTTTACTTAAGTCTGTAAACTTTAATTATCTTCAACACGAAATCTAATCAAAATTGAATTTGCATCACCACTGGCACTGCATTAGCTAGTGCTAAAGGAATAAAATTAGTTGAATTCTCTTTCTTCCACATGTGATTCTTAAGTCATGCATTGTCAAGTATTATCAGCTTGATTGCTAGATTATTGCTGTTACAGCTCCCTGTATTACAGTTAACCAGAGATTGAGACTGTGGTCCTATTGTGATGATGTATCTATCCTCTGCCTAGTCAGCAGCAAACTACCAAGTGAGCTTCTTGGACCATCCCACTTCATCCCAGTCCTTGCTTTCAAATTACTGTGCTTCCTTTCTCACTCCTATTTTTAGCACAAAGTAGAAGATATGGTCATGAGTGGCCTCATATAAAAAATAATGCTTGTCTGAAACAAGCTACTGAGAAATAAAATACAAACCAAGATTCTAATATTGCAATAAAACCATCAGTGTTAATAATAAGTTCATATATTTGACTTTACAACCACAGAAAGACTCATAAATATTAAAATGGGGAGGAGGGAAGGGGACAGTGGTCAGTCAAGGTATATGTAAACCACTTTATTTCTGTTTTTATTTCATTTTAAGAATTCTTATGGAGGATGACATACTTGCCTACTATCTCCAATACTTGCCTATCATCTCCAATAAGCAGTAAAATTGAGCTAGGCTGCTAGTTAGAAAATAACTTTAGACTTCTGTATATGCAGCTAACATCCTTCATTCGTCAAGTACTCTTTAGTGTTCGAGATCCAATACAAACACATATTATATTTCAGTTGCATCAAAAGACCTGAACTGTGACAAAGATAACAAAAATAGTGAGGCAGATCCTGAGGAGGGAATTATATCTACTAAACTTTAGTGACTATTTTGTTCTTTTAATAAAACATGCTACAAGTATCAGGTGCATCTGGAAAATATTTTTAAAGCCATATTATCTTTACTCATATTCAAATTTACTTCAAACAAACTTTATCATATTACATGAGATCCACTTTTTGAAGCTTCCCATTCAGCTTCTAGAGAAGATAGAGATGAAGTAGGATTTATGTATGTATATATGTATGATATAAAAAATGTTAATATTTTTGCTTTTCAAGAGTGATCTTTGTTTCAGATGTCTAAATAGTAATTACATATTTCACTAACACTATTAGAGCTAACCACAGGAAGAGGGGGAGAAAAAAAAACTTAGAAAAATGTCAGAATTAATAAGTATGCAAATGATTACTTGTCTTACAGGAGCTCAGACTTGCACAAGTTATTTAAAGAGGGCATGATTACTTTCCTGATAATAGTCAAAGAATGAAATTATGTCAGATTTGTGGTTCTAATTGTGTTGCTTTAAGTATTCAAGAATGGTAACAACTTTGTTCCAGAAGAGGGCAAGTCTTTTCAAATAAGACTTTAATCCTGACTGCAAGAAAATAGAGACTTATTAAGGTTACATCCCCCTAGATCACTCTTGTCTTCTCCAAATTTCTTTCTACTTTAAGCAACAGAAAACAATTCATTTATTTCTCCTCTTCACTCAGAGAGCTGGTTACTGAATTCCCCTAGGCCTCCTTCACAAACTCTTCCCCCATGCCAACATGACCATCACAAATTGGTTTGCATATTATAGTCAAGACCAACAGACACCTCAGGCAGTTGGATCACACCAGAATGCTACATTGGACTGGAATGATCACTATCTGCAAAAAGAGTCAAAGTAAACAATCTCCTCTGCCCTGTTTAGTCAACAGCGGAAAATGCCACCTACTCAAGGTATTCAAATAATTCTTCATGGGTATAAACAGTACAGGGCAGAAGTCAGTGGAAACCAGGCTTACTCGGTTGTGAGAAGAAATTAGCTCCTGTCTGAGCAATGGGAGATCAGGATTTCCAACCCACTTGTTTCCTTTCATGAATCTCCAAAGTGAATTTGGACAGCCTTTTTAAACAACAGGAAAGGAGATGTCTCCATGGGATCTTTCCTCCATCTTCTCAACATGGACCTAGAGATATTATTTCTTCTCACTAGATGCCATTAGATGAACTAGAAAGACACATCACCTGTGACCACTCAGATTTTATTTCTGACCAAGGTCTCCCAGCCACTACGAGGTTGATAACAGAAGGGTGTTCAAAACTAAGTGCACTCAAAGTGAGAACAAGCGTGAGCTTGCCAAACACGGTGGATGTGTGGCTTCCATACAACATTAAATCTTAAAGGTGTAAGGGTGGATTGTTACTTGTCATTGAGAATAAATGATGCACTGATCACTTTGATTAGAAAGGATTGCCTGGTGGAGGTCAAGGCCTATTATATAAAGTCACAGTGGAATCACAGAAAGCAAATATAATTTTATAAATTGCCCGCAGAGTCTTATGGTTTGTGCCAAATGATACTTCATCTTTGTATCCTAACAGATCTAACGCTGATGATAACTCACTAGCACAAAGAAGGAGCAGATGCTTGAGTAGACTAGCCAATGTTGACCAGGAAAACATCAAAGAATTTTCTTTCTGAATTGAGTTTTTCTTAAAATGAAGTAGGAAAATAATGCATAGTGTCACTAATTAACCAGATAAATCAAACTATACAAAGTCATCATTTTTTCATTTTATTTATCTGATTTATCTAATCAACATTTTTGGTTTTTAACATAACTAATAACCTGTGGACTTCATTCAAGCAAGCTTCTCATTACACTTTAAAAGTGGCTTCAAAAATAATGCAGGTAAAGAGTGACTCAGATAAAATTTGTCTTAAATCATGTCATGCTAAACTGCAGGTCTGATAGACTTTTCCAAAAAGCGCTGTAGTGTTAGTTATAATGAATCTTCAACTTAATAGAAAAGCTTAAAAAGAAAGAATTATAGTTAACATGGTATTCTTAATATAGAACAAAAACACCTGTGACTTTAAGAAGGTACAATATCAGATGGGAAGGAGCAATTATACAACACATTTAGAGCAATTAGCCAATTCTGTCTTAGGTATAGGGTGAATTAAAAAAAACCCGAACAATGGAGTTGGCCCTTACAAATTCAAATATATTTCTATATATTTAAAAATAGATTAGTAGTAGTGAGAAAACTAGCACTTCTGGATGTGTAGGTACTACCTGAAGATGTATGGCAGAATTTGTTCATCTGAGCTTTTGTGCTAGTCTTAAAAGTTATTTGAAAGCGATAGTTCTCTAAACTCCTCAGGCAGCTTTGGAAATAGCAGCATAAGATGATTTCAAAGTCCTCTCAAAAATCCCTGTTGTTTTCTTTCAGAAGATGAAGAAAGTTTATTTCCATGGCAGCTGGGAGCAACTACAGATCCAAAAGCATACAAAGGAAAACTAATGAAGTCTGAAGGATAGTACTAAAATAATATTACTATAACATACAGAATTTAATTTTAATGGATTCATTTATTTGAATTCTATATGTGAAAATTAAAATAGAGGTTTTCTGGCTGTGATTCTTCTACGGAGAAGATTGATTATTGCAATCGTCAGAAAAGGCTTAGCACATTGTCTAGAATAAATATGCCTTTTAAGCCAGGGCTCTCAATTACCATTTCACCATGAAGGGTTAATCTATTTGCCATGTGGTTTGAATTGAAGCATATTTATATATTTTATTTTGGAGCTTTTAAAAAATATGCTAAATGTTAAAATGAGTGGTTTTGCAAATCCAGTATAAGGAACAGAAATCTGGCCTTGATCTGTTACAAGCAGGAAATAGGTAAAAGTAGAAATCCAGAAGAGACAAATTTGTATGCACATGTGAAGTCACATGGACCTGTGCAGAGTTTAACACAAGCACAAAGGCAGGCACAACCTGCAGTCTGTCCAAAGACCAGTGTTTCCAAAGAGACATATGTACTAATATGCACAGCTTTGGGGCTGTATACTCGGAGCTCACTATAGGAGCAAAGCTTTAGCTTTAGGCAAGGATATATTTTATTTTCTTCTTTGCAGCACTTTAGGTTGCATGTTGAAAATCCTTATTAGTGAACACATTCTGTGACCTCGGGGGAAATCAATGACTATGTTTTGTTCTGATTTCTACAGCAAGCCAGTCACAGCTGTAAATTTGGGCTATAAACAGTGATACATGACATAGCAACAAAGCCCTCATTTTTGAACTATCAACTGATAATACCTCTAAATTACAGATAATGGTAAATAACAGCTTTAAGAATACTCCTAATTACAAATCACATTTTTTTTGCTATGCATTGTCTAGTACATTAGATAAAGTCAGTTAAACTGGAGAGAGTAGCAAGTTGAACAAAAGATTGAATACCTGCCTCTTCACTTCTAAAAATAAGAGTTACTGAGAATAATATACCCCAAAAAAAAGTATTTTGTCCAAACATGAGTTTGAATTTTAACTAAGAGAAAAAAGATTGTTCTTACTTCCTTCAGATGCGAACAGTAGGTATTTAAAGAGTAATACTAATAGAATACTAGTGAAACACTTTATTTTTTGGTCTTATTTTACTAATAATGACTTTATTGTTCCACATCTGTGTTTATAGCTTTCCTGAAATGTTGGTGTTCAGTTATGTTTCAGATACTTTCAGATATAGTTCAATTACAATGGAGCAAAAAAAAATTGTTACCTGGCCCCCAAAATGAAAATCTGGTTTTAGACCCTGGGCTCAGATCTCATATAGAATGAGATCTGAAGTGTCTAAGAGTTTCTAGAGCTACTTAAGCATAAGAGCTTAACACAAAGGGGTACTAAAAGCCTTAAGAAATCAGAAAACCACATAAACAGCCATCCTGCTAGTCAAAGTATTTTGTCTTCAACTGTGAACAAAGGAGTTGTCAAGAAAAAATATCAGCACACAGCATTGGTGATACTTCTGTCAGTGACCTGTGATCATTATCAGCTCAAAGTGGCTGATGATCTGCAACTTTCTATTCAGTATTCAGTATTCTCTGCGAAACTTTCTTCCTTGAATTTATCCTGGCCTCCTTTGAATGTACTGGGGCTTTGAGGTATCTCTAACATTTTGAAAGCCACAGTCTCCTGAAAGGACATTTCCTGGAAGTACACTCCTTTTTTCTCTTCAGAATATTAATCGAGATTTATTTTTTCTTTTAAATGTCCCTTGATTAGTGCTGGCTACATCTGCCTTTTATGTAAAGTCTTGTGATTATTATTCAACAGCATCACAGAAAGTGGATACTGTATTCAGCTCTCCTGAAAGCTGCCCTAAACACAAATGGTCTTTCCAAGAGAAGTATGGTCATTCCATGTAATTGAATCAGCTAGAAAATGATGTATTTAAATAAGTAATTTAACAAAGAATCAGTGTCTGAATTTGTATAAGATTTTACAATTCCTCTACAAAAAGAAAGAATAAAATGTCATGCAATATGCAGCAGTTAAACACTCAAATGAAATAACAGACATCAGATTTAATTTTCTTTATTGTCTGTCCTTTTTCTTTTCCTTTGGTTCATAGTCAGGAACTAATGCTTGCATTTAAGGCAGGAAAAGGAAAAAAAAAAGGCATAAATTAACTTGCTTTGGCTATACTTTATTTGTAGTCATAAAATATTGAATGTATGAGACCTCTGATTATCATAGCGTCTCACGTGATAATACTGGTAAGCAGAAACTTGTTCTTAGTGTTACTTTACGAAACTTCTTGGATTTATGTGTCCTAATCCAGAAGCGTTGCAGATTTCTAAGGTCTTCAGGAGCAACGGAGCATTTGAGAACTGAACACAAGTCTCAGAAGGATCCCTGCCCTTGTCAGATGCTCTCTAAGTGGGTGTTGTAAGTAAATTTCAGACACTGTAGAAAAAGGCAGAATAGACAGTGAAATTGATTCAATCTTAGCATTGATTTTCATAATTAGTTTCCTGTAAGAAAAAATAAAGCTAGTACCCCACATTGTTTCAAAGATGGATCTTGAAAACAATAATTTGTAAATTAGGACATCAGAGAGTTCATCAAAACTTTTATATAAAAGATAGGTATCTGTTCCTAGGAGACAAACTATATGGGCTTTGTGGATCTTCTTTGATACTAAGGCTTTTTTGGACTCTGCTTTGCATATCTCTTAATTTCTTTTTTTCCCCAGTAAGATTTGTACTAACAAAGGATTCAGTTGACAAGGACTTTCCTAGCCCCAACTGCCCTGAGGTTCCAGATTGGGATACTCCACAGAGGGATAACACAGCTACTGAGCAGTCATTCTCATTCTTTACCTCCATTCAGTTTACTTACTTTCCATTAATTTCCAGAGTAAAACACTGTGCGAGAGAAAGAAAACATGATGATACAGAAAAAGATTCTGCTTTTATAATTTGAAGTTGCTACTGGCCACTAATCACATTTTCAGCTTTCTGCTGATTAGATCTGACCTCCAGTTGGACTACTCTGGTGCATGTTGCATCTCTCCAATTTTCTTATGAAGTTATTTGAAAGAGATAGTGATAGAAGAAAAAATAGTTGTCACACCAGAAAAAAGATTTAGAAAAAATCTAAAGATTTTTAGATTTTTAGATTTTTTTAGATTTTTTAGATTCAACCAAAATTGAAATGTTAGGATATACAGGAATTAAAGAGGAAAAAAAAGATACAGAAAATTCTGGGGAGGAAATAGACATTCACAAATAACAACCTGCAGAGACATTTCATCCTCTCCTTATAAATTGTTCTGAGAACTGCCTTTCCACCTAAAATTAAGACTTAGTAAAAGCTAAGAAAATATATTCTAAATTCCTTAAGAGAAAGCCAAAGTTCTATCACAAGCCAAACAAATTTCTTGGCTCCATGGAAATGATCTCTTAAAATACACATCCTCAAAAGCTACCTCAGACAAACAGCAAGGAGAGTGACAAAACCAGTATCTAGAATCACATCTGTTAAAATCTCTGGCCAAAGGCAGTGCTGATCATCTTTGATGCAATAATTTACTGCCTAATTCTCTCCTAGGAGGTTAGAGAGAAATGGGTCTTTATTTTGCTCTTCTCTTATATCTCACAATTTTAGAAACATTATAAATGAGATAGTCTTGCAACTCATTTTGCATCTTCTGGGGAAAAGTTACTCTCAGTGTAGTACTTTATGAAAAAAAAATAGAAAAAAAAGGATTATGCTAGGTATTTGACAAACTATTTTAATGTACTATACATTTGCATAAAGCATTTTTCTTTGTCATATTATATATGTTGTGTTGTATTTGTAATTTCAAATTAGAATATGTTTAATTCATTTTAATTTTAAAGCACTCTTGATGTTTTTTGTTCAGTTGTCATCTCTTTTGTTCAGGAACTGACTTCAGTCTCTAGAAAGATATTGCTGATGCAGAAGTCTGAATGAACAAGCTTCAAACAGTATATTATTCTCACACTATTTACTTGAATTATTGCACCCTTCTCCCCTGAGCCCCCATCCCCCAGTAATGAACATGACATGCATTACATTGTCACGGAAATGTTAGAGTTGGACAAGACCTCTAGAGACCATCTAGTCCAACTCCCCTGCTAAAGCAGGGTTGCCCAGAGCACATTACTCAGGACTGCATCCAGGTGTGTCTTGAAGATCTCCAGAGAAGGGGACTCCACAACCTGCCTGGGCAACCTGTTCCAGTGCTCTGTCACTCCCACTGTAAAGAAACTTTCTCTCATATTTGAAAGGAACTTGCTGTGTTCCAGCTTCTGCCCATTCCCTGTCACTGGGAACCACTAAAAAGAGTCATAGAATCACACAATTGTCGAGATTGGAAGGGACCTTTGAGATCATCTAGTCCAACCATCAACTTAATTCTGACAAAAAAAAGATTAAAAAATCACAGAGCCACATCACTAAGCAGTGTGATAACCTCCTGAGTCCTACTCACCATGTTATTCCTGATACAGGCCAGGACACTGTCATCCTTCTTGGCACCTGGGCACACTACTGGCTTGTGTAAAATCAACCAACACCCCTGGTTCCTTTTCTGCCAGGCAGCTCTCCTGTCCCTCTAACCCACACCTATAGCACTGCATGGGGTTGTTGTGACCCAAGTGGAGGAGTTGGCACTTGGCTTTATTGAACATCATCCCATTGGCCTTAGCCCATTGATCCAGCCCATCCAGATCTCTCTACAAAGCCTTTCTACCCTCAAGCAGGTCAATATTCCCACGTAGCTTAGTGTCATCTGCAAACTTACTAGGGTGCACTCAATGCCCTCATCCAGATCATTGATAAAAGATATTAAAAAGAACTAGCCCCAATAGAAAGCCCTGGGGGCTTTAGATACTTGGAAACATTGTAACAGATAGGGTAGAACAATTTTACATGCATGTACAAATTCAATTAAATTGCTGTAATTATTGAAGATAATTTCATCTCTGTGCAAACCCATGTGGCATTCCTACAAGGGACAGGAAACGAGTATCATATGCACTTGCCTATCCTTCCTTTCTTAATTCTTTGAAGCACCTCCACAAAGTATCTTTCTAACTTACTCCTTACATTTAATATAAGCATGCTGTCAGCCAGCTCTGAAGAGGATTTTTGAAAATGCAGAAACCAAAGTGTTAAAGTAAAAAGCATAGAAAATCCCAAATTTCATTAATCTATCTGGTCTGGTTTTTTGTTTGTTTGGTTTGTTTTGGGGTTTTTTTGTTTGGTTGTTTTTTGGTTTTTTTTAATAACAGTCTGGTATGTTACGTTACGATTAAAAACTGTATCTGGTCTAGAATATCTAAAAACTATTGTGTCTATATAAAAGAGCACAGACACCGTGAATTTTATGGTACATCACTGGTGTTTCTGAACTAAGAAAGAATTAAAGATAGATCTTGTAATAATATTTGAAAAGATGAAAAAGAAAGGGGACTCTAGCTATTATATATGGAGAATCCTCAACATATAACACAAGTGTAACCAAAACAAAAAGGTCAGCTTTTCACAAAGCCAACACAAAGATAGAATTCTGGCCAGGAGAGGGAAGAAGGATAGCCGTGGAAAGCTAAGGCATCCTGTCAGAGGATCTGAGTGGAGGCTCTAGGACAGAGTAGTGAATAGCAGTGAATATCCAAAAAGAAGTGAAACACTTTCCAGCAACAAATGTTACAGATATTTACAACCACATTTAGATGGGTTTTGACCCGAAATTTAGATAGTGTATGACTCAAGGAAGGCATTATGAGCATGTAAAGGTGCCTAAATTTGGACATCGAAAACTTTGAGACCACATAATAGCAAAGAGCTATCTCTCTAGGTAGGCAATAGTTTCAGTGTTTAGTTTAGGTGTAGCTTAGGGTGCAATTTATACTACCATGTCTACCTTTGAAAGGTGGAGAGTAAATACAATCATAAACCTAAATTCAGTTTCTAGAACAATATAAGAACTCAAGTAATAAACTTTACAGGCAAATACCAAGAGTGTAATGATGTGATAAGAAATGGTCAAGATTAATTTTGAAGAGCAAATCATATCAAACCAATCTGATTTCCTTCTTTGACAAGGCAATAGGCCTTGAATCCTGTAAATATCTAGACTCCTGTAAAGGTTTAGATGGTGCCCTATATGATGTGTTAACAACCTATAATAAAAATATGGATTTACTGCAAGAAGTCTGCAAAAATGAGAAATAACTGGAAAAGTAGTGTTCAAATTATAGTTAAATAGTGTTCAAAACGTAGTTATTAAGTTCTTTCATTAAACTTAAGATGTGTTTACTTAAGGGTAGAGAATTACACAAGAACTGTTCTGAACTTGCATATAGCATACTGTGATGTAAAAGGCAAGTGTTACGGTGGGTTGCTCAATCTGGATTGGTATCAATATGACACACAGCGCAATCCTTTTCTTCTAGTTATCAGTGGAAAGGCCTTATCTGGGGCAATACAGAAAATTTTGAACATGGCACTTGAGGAAAGCTATGGCTCAATATACAAGATTGTGTTCACGCAAGAACCAGGGAATAACAGACTGATAAGAGAATGATTTAAAGTCCAGAAAACAGGATAAGCAAAATTTGAAAGAACTGAGTTCTTCTAGTTACTTATTACACAGCTGAAGGGGTATGTCCTTACACATATAAAGAGGTAAAAAGGATAGATACACTATGTTTAATGTTTATATATAGATGCAATACTACAAAAAGGAAGGCCCTGTTGCCCATTACAAAGTGAACAGATCAAAAAGTTATGTATTATCCTGCTGCACGGAAGACAAGCTTAGACTTCCTAGACTTCATAAACATTTCGTGCTGTCTACCTACCTAGGAGAGCTGTCAAAATTTAGCAGTCACCTGATATTTTCCTTCCTATTCCAGTCATCTGGACTTTCATACATTCTCTGTAAGTTCTTAGAAATAACTAATAACAGCCTTAAGATTGCTTCAACTACTCTCACTAATGAGCCTAAAATGAACTCATCTGTATCAGTATTTAGAAACACGTTAGTTATTGAAGTCCCTAAGTGGCTCTTTTCCTGCTCTGTCATTGATCAACATAAATTTAAAAATGTAATAAAAGATCAACCAACTTCAATCAGAAATAATTTATTTTAATAATTTCAATCAGATTCAATCATCTATTTTCAAGTCAGTTTTGTGTGTGGAAAATAAGCAATATCCTTAAATCTGGGATGAAAATATCACACGCTGCTTCTCACTTTGTACTGGTGTA
>VZRU01018358.1:176570-191657 GCA_013398155.1 Pedionomus torquatus | reverse complement strand
TGGAGATATGAATAATCTACAGTTATGGTGACATTTTTTTAAACATGCATTTTAGAAACTGCGAGGAAAAGAAAAAAGAAAATCCTGTTTCATTTAAATTGGTAAGGAAAGTACAAAACTAAAAGAAAAGTTTCAGCGCACTACTGGGAATTCTTTCATACAGCTACAGCATGCATTGTAAGGGATCTATAAGAAAATAAGTGGTATAATCACTGCAGGAGAGGAAATTCATAGAAATGTGCAAAGGGGAAAAAATCACTTATTTTAAAATAGTGCTAATTATTTTCAAGCTGTTTTCTCCTTTGCTACTTTCAATATATGTTGTACCTCTCTATCCCAATTAAAATTAATAAGTTGCATTACTTCACCTAGTGTTCCCCTTTCATATTCTACTTTCACATACCTTATATTACACATGTGCAAATCTGTATTGATTACATGAAAACCCCAACAAATATTCAAAACAGACTTTAGCTCCAAGACTGGTTTATGGTACTTGCAACAGAAGTTTTGGCAAGAAACACCCACTCACGTCATTTTTGACTTTGAACCAAAAAAATCTCACCAGTTACTCTTAGATTTTTATCTGATGCCAGCCAGTGGGATAACTATGCTGATCTCTGCAACCAATTTAATCTCTTTATATAAATGTAATGGAACCAAATAAATGGGAATTTAGAGTGAATTGCTCTGTTTTAATCATCACTTACTATTTAAATGGTTAATGAAAAGTCAATTCCTCAAGATGAAACTCAGTTTCATGCACGACTTCATTATACTTTCATTTTTTCTCACATACCAGAAATAAGACTGCTCTGCAAGTAGTCTGTTAATAACCTAAACCTAAACATTAATCCTGTTAACCTACTTCCAGTGTTTGAAGCTTGTTAAGTTATGTTAATGTCATAGCAATAAAAAAACGCAAAACCCAGAAACCTTTTTGCACTCACAAATGTTTTATTCCTGAGAGAGCTATTCATTGCACTCAGAAAATAGTGTATTTGCAAAACAGAAGACTGCTTTCATTTGCGTGTTTCCAGTATAGCTAAGCTTTCTCTACACCCTTTTCTTTCTTTTTCTTTTTTCTTTCAACTTTCAATAGGCTACCTTCCAAGAATCTGCTAACAAGTACTAACCCAAATCAAGATCACTTCTGAGCACATAGAACAGTCCCTAAAATCAGTTTGTATTGTAACTTCAACTCATCTTTAACAACTCAGACTAATGCAAATAAATGTAATCAGTTTATGTATTCAGAACTCTGTCAGTAGCATCCATTATGCTTTCAGTACAACTGTCAGGATTGTGAACATTTTTTAATGTTTTAAGTTTACAAAGTCTTTTAATAATTTCTATTCATGAGTCTTCATATAGGACAGGCCATGTGAGACATAGAACTTGGGTGATAATTATTTATGAAATTTAAATTTGTTTTTCAGCTTTTTAAAATTCCCTCTCCCTGCACGCTATTCATGTACTTCAAATTTTTCTTAGAATTTGTCCCTGTTTTTCCAAATAATGTGGCTAGTCACAATTCATTTGGAAGGAAGATGGAGACTCTTTCTCTGTAGCTCATACTAACATATAGCAGAGAAGACAAGACTGTATTCTAGAAATAACTTCATGATTTCCATAGCAATGGAGTGTTCAGAACAGACTCTACCACACTCTGTAGAGTTTTTTCTTTCATAAATATTTTAGTATATTTTATTTTACTCTGAAGCATAGGAAATTAAAATCCTTAATAATTTTCTAGAGCATTGCATTATGAATGACATCACTGTAAATTTCACAATCCACAGCTCTAGTGCTTTTTCAAAAACTTAGAGCATATAAATAGTTATTCTGTATTATTTTGGCAGGGCACTAATGTCTGCTGATTCTGGTATTATTATTGTTATTACTGTTATTATTTACTTTCTTCTGTCCATAAAAGTTAGAATGGCATAAAAGTTGTATTAAAGACAAATTATGTATTTTCTTAGTACAGTAAATAGAAAAAAAAAAGCCAAATCTATTGTTATTTGACAACAATCTCCAGTTGTGCTTTTCAGCACTTGGTTTTATTTCATTCTGTTTTCAGATGTTTACATACCGCATAAATACACTAAGATGGATCGAACGGACTTTTGAGGTGTGTTCACCAAGCCCACTAACTGAGCTTCACCACTTATCTTTCCCACAGCAGAACTCTGTGGGAAAGCATCTCTTCAAGGCACTGGGTTAGTCATCTCAATCCAATTGCATGGACCAAGAGGTATCGTATGCTCATGATGGATTACCATCATAACTAAATTAAAAATTTAGGTACTTAGAATAACAGAATCACAGAATGATTTGGATTGGAAAAGAACTTTAAAGTTCATCCAGTCCATCCCTGTCATCCCTGCTGTCAGTAGGGTTGTCTTCAACTAGACCAGGTTGCTCAGAGGCCCATCCAACTTGACCTTGAATGTTTTCCAAGACAGGACATCTACTACCTCTCTGGGGAATCTATTTGACTGTTTCACCATCCCCGTTGGTAAAAATGGCTTCCTTATATCTAGTCAGAATCTACTTTCTTTCAGTTTAAATCCATTACCCCTTGTCCTACTAAAAATTTGTCCCCTTATTTCTTATAAGCCTCCTTTAAGTACTGAAATGCTGCAATAAGGTCTCCTGTGAACCTTCTCTTCTCCAGGCAGAATAACCCCCACCTCTCTCAGTTTTTCTTCATAGGAAAGATGCCAACCCTCTGACCACCTTCATGGCCCTCATCTGGCCCTCCAAGAGGTCTGTGTCTTTCTTGCACTGGGAACCTCAGACCTAAATTCAGTACTCCTGGTGAGATCTCACCATAGCAGAGAAGAATCATTTCCCTCCACCTGCTGGCCAAGTTTCTTTTTATGCAGCCCAGGATATCATTGGCTTTCTGGGCTGCAAGCACATATTGCTGTCTCATGTCTATTTTTTCACCCACCAGTAACCTCAAGTTCTTCTTAAGTACCTCATTTTACTTCCCTGAAGTAACTACAAAGGTGGACAATAAAATACAGAGTCAATTACTAAAAGGTTTTCCCGTGCAAAAGGGATTAATAGGGTGTGGAATTTATGCCTATTTGAAAATAGGGAAGTATGAGGAAGTTGTATGGGAGATATATTTGGACATTTCAGAAAAGAAAAATTCTTCATGAAAATCAGGGCTTTTCACTACATGGTACGCCTTAGGGTCTGACAGTCTAACCACACAGTGGTAACCTTAAAAATCAGGTTTTGGCTAGAATGTAAAGAAATGAGCTAGAGATTTCCTTATCTTTTCTGTTTGTTTTGAAAAAGACTGTAGCACTCAGTGCTAGCCAAGAGTGGTCTTGCTATTCAGTGGTTTCAAAGAGTGGTGATGTGGCACTGGAGAAAGACATCTGGCAGAGCTTGTGGAAAGGCTTTTCTGGAAACTCAAAAAAGAAAAAAATACCAAGGTTTGTGTAATCCATGGGAAAGCTAGTCTTTGTGTACCAACTTTTTGTTTCTTAGCCAGATTTCCGATTTCTGTTCTTATACTTCTGACAAGATCTTGTAAAACTCAAGCATCCTATGGAAAATTTTACATGAGTCTCACTGAAAGTCATTCTTTCCAAGGCTCCATAAAGCCACAGAACTTGTTTTGAACCTTAATACAAAGAACCCTGCTTCATTATTTTTAATTGACAAACTTTAGTAACCTCTTGTAAGAAAAGTTCCATCCACAAATACTCACAGGTTTTGGTTCTAATTGGAACTACGTGTTTCCACATCATTTTATCTTTTGAAAACCAGATGACTACAATTGTGTGCATGAAGTTAGATACTGAGTTGTTAGCTTCCAAGGAGCAGTAGCTGCAGGACTGGAGCATGTTGCTAGTGTGATCACAGTATGAACTACAATGAAAAGTCTAGGTTTTTTACCCTTGTTCAACATTTCTTGCTGTATTATGTAGTACTACTGCATCATTCTTAACAACGCAACTAGATGTTAACTAATTTTGTTTTATTTAAAGGTTGCCAAAGGCTCTTTAGAACTTAAGCTCTCAACAGTACTTTGATAAAAATTACCACTGTGGAAAAAGCTCTGTGTATTAAAAATTAAATATTATTCTGGACTCCTTTTCATAATAATTTGAATACATTGCTTGATTGGTTTATTATCTTGATTTTTTTATCTTTATTCTTTTCCCCTTTTTATTTTCTTTTTATCTTATATGACAATCTGCAGTATGATACACATGAAACAAAAACTGAATTTCAAATAGAGCCGACTCTTTTCAAAGAGAGAGCTCCATCTAGTGTCACAGTCAGTCACCATTTAAAATTTGTATCATACAAAGTAGAACTAAGCAATTCTCACAGATAAAATAATTAAGATTTAAAGTTTTGTCTCCTGCTGGAAAACAAAAATGTGAACAAACAGATGAATGTTGTATCTGAAATATACGAAATCAATTGTATAAATCATATTTTTGCATATGCATTTTTCTTGAAGGAGCTGAATTTGTATCATAGCATACTTTGTCTGCAATTAATTATAGGATTCTCTGACTCCAAATGCTCTTACTATGAACTGTTGCATGGAATAATCTGCTGAAGCAAAACATTCATTTAGTTTAGGAATGCTTTAGGTCTCTGAATATGTGTGCTGCAAAGAAATTTCTCTAACGCGTCCAACAGGGTCTCTGCTTAGTAGTAACACAGTCTGCAAAAGAAAAGGGACTTGGGAAACCTGGGTGGTAGAATTCTAATATAATTAAGCAATAGCAATCCAAAGTTTACTGTTTTAAAGTAGTCATTGTTTTTTAAAGTGCTTACTTATAAATTAACTAATGGTAGAATAATTTCTTTCCCTCAACTACTGACAAATTAACTGAGGCTTGAATAATTCTTTTACCTCATCTTAGATGTTGCTAGGTCACTTGATAATGTGTCAAAAACTTTTGCAAGTACAATTAATCATATTTACCTGGGTATAAAAGCCAGTATATAGGAAAGAAGGAAAGAAATGCAAAGGTAACAATGAAATGAAAGCAATATGAAAATGTACAAAATGGGGCTAAGAGTACATATCAAAAAGACAAGTAAATAATTTAAATCCAGGAATATAATCTTAAAATAATTAGCAAACAAAATTAGGCTTAGTGATGGCATTAACAAGCAGATTAGTCACAGACAGGTTTCTAAACAAGAACAGAGAAGTCCTGTGTTAGGTCTCAGCCATACACAAAGTTCCGAGTCGTGTAGCAGAAATGGACTTATTTCCTTCCACAGAGCTGTGATGAGCTTGGATGACACACTCAGTTTAGAGTATTTAAACATTAACCCTCCCCAGTTAAGGGCAACATCAGATTTTCTATGATCTCCAAAGTTCATTAAATAGAACATGAAAAACTTCTTGAAAACTAACACAGTTGTCTGCAACTGATTTCTTGGATTTCAGTCAATAAGGTTGAAACCCATTTCCACAGCTTTGGAAGAGTGCCATAAACAAGAAATTTTAATTTTCTTTGAACTCAGAGCTTATTTGTAAATAATTTGTTCCAGTAATGTCTTATGGTTTTTTTTAAATGTTTATAGGTAAGGCATTATATACCCAAATTACACATTCTTATGAAACTTTGCCTATATATTTTCATGTAAAATTTACCAGTGGTGTTTTATTCTAGAAAGGGGAAATATCCAGAAAATCTTTCAAGAATAGAAAACCACTATAGAATTTACCAGTGTCAATGTTTATTTTTTAAATTGTTTAAAGCTGTTAGTACTTGAATAAAGTATACAGTCCTGGTAGATTATGACAAATTCCTGGGTACATGTGACCATTGGAATCAGGAAAAATCACATTTTAATTTATTTTCAAAATCTTCTCCATCAACCAACAGGTTTATGCACTGAAATACTATATGTGTATTGCCAGATCACAACAACATCTTTATTATATTATCTTTGTTCCCAGATTTTCCATTCTCTTTTTAAACTATAAATGATTGAATTACATCCAGGTTAAAGAGCATGGCATGTGTTTTTCTAACTTTTAAAGACACTCACGCAGTAACATTAAAAAAAATAAGTGTTGAAAAAAATAATAAAGAATAGGAGCAACAAGGAGTGGATATTTGTAGAATGATCACTGCTTAAATGTAAAAAAACCCACCACTTTTCGTATATATGAGTAGCTCTTACATGCATACATTCTATATATAAATTTACATATACTATTCACATCACCTTGTTGCTTTCTAAAACTACCTGAAGGGAAGTTTTAGTGAGGTGAGTGTTGATCTTGATCTCTTTTTTTAAGTAACAAGTGATAAGACAAGAGGAAATGACCTCACATTACATCAGGGGAGGTTTAAATTGGATATTAGTAAATATTTCACCAAAAGGATCATCAGGCACTGGAACAGATTGCCTGGGGAAGTGGTTGAGTCACCATCCCTGAAGGTATTTAAAAAGTTTTTAGACATGGCACTTAGGGTCATGTTTTAATGGTGGACTTGTTAGGTTAATGGTCAGACTTGATGATCTCAAGGGTCTTTTCCAACCTAAATGTTTCTAAGATTCTGTTTCTTAGGTTTTAATTAGATAAACAACCATATTTATATATTTGGACAGTTTACTGGCACATAGACAAGAGCTACATGAACAAAAAAATTGTGACAAGTTTTTGTTCATTTAAAGGAAAAAAACAATTATTTAAAAACATGCAGTTAAATAGGTTTAAAGAAAGGACCAGACTGAAGGTTGAGAAAGTATACAGAAAATATATGCAAGCCAATTTGGAACTTTAAATCACATATGTTGACCGATTTTTTGTAACAGTACAATTTCAGCCAAAGTCAATATTTAGCTTTCCTCTAGAGAATGACATGATTTTAAGTTGAAGATGCTAAAAAATACAAAATCTACCTCTTCCTTTTCTAGTATATTCAGTGATTGCCACATTCATGATACATACATACATATAAACATTTCTGAATTTAATTTCTCTACTCTCAGGTCCCAGGCAATGATATTGTGATGTGCTTCACAATAATTCTCCTTGTAGTTTCTTCTGATGACCACATTATCCCATACAATCAGATTACCTCTCTACTTTCTCTTTGATAAAATAAACATATATAAATATATTGACTTATCTAATCAGTCCCTTATCTCCCTAGCATTTGTTTTTTTCTATTTTGATTTTGTCATAGTTTTGGTTTTACTTTACCCTCAAATCATATTAATGGATCTTAGTGCTCTTTTCTCAGTTTTCGATTTTCTGTTAAAAATGTAAGAGGCTTTTTGTTCATAGTTTAGGTAGCAAAAATGAACTGAAAATAAACTAAATATTGAAATAACAGTGGAGTCAATGTGTGTTATGTGAATGCAAGTGCGTGCTAATGTATTTGGGAAAGGAATCCTTCCTTTTTCTCCAAGTCCTTAGGGAAGGCTCTGAAAACATCTGTTGTTTCTTTCTCTTCTGGGAAAATTTACAGTAACTTATAATATGGTTATGTAGTCTCTAAACCAAAATCTAATGCTTCTTGTTTGGGTCATGAGCTGGTCAAAAGTTTTTTGTAGAATGTTCAGAAAAACAGCTCTTCGCCTGTCTACCTGAAAAATAGATATGTATGTTACTTTCACAAGAAAATGAATTTTGATGGACTATAAAAGGATTTTGTAAACAACTCTGACTTAGCTTTATACAGTTTTATGTTTTTAAAATTACTTTCCTGTAATAGGAAGAAAAAGTTCAACTAAATTATTTCATAGAACATGAAATGTGGTTTTACAAGTAACATTTATTCCAGTAAATATTCAAATCAATTAAATATTGAAATGAATCAAGTAAATAATCAATTCAAATTTGCAAGATTTCTGTATGGACTCTGACAAAGCAAACTGTTTAAAGTACACTATGATGATAAGTGTTTGAGAACTACTTCTTCTAAAAATGAGTTTACAAACCAAGTCTTTAAACCCAGTAATTAAAGCTTGTGTTTTTTAAGGAATTACGAATGATATTTCCTGTCTTTCTTTTACTTTATTCCAGCTATGTGCCTGAAAAATACTTTGTTTATAATAATATTTTAGCAAAAAAAATACCAGAATAATTGTAATTTATGAATAAGAAAATATTACTCATGGTGTCAAAGTCTCTCTACAAAACTAAATGCTAGAAAGTGAAGAAAGAAATGGCAAAAAAAAACCCAACCCAAACCAAAACCCTAGGTAATTTCAGACCTGACCGATTCAGTTCTGTTATATTAGGAATCAAAGTAAAAGATAAGATTTGTTCTCAGAATTTATCCATTAAAGATAGAACTTTGTTTAATATTTAACAAACAGCATAACTTCAGATATATTGAATTGGAAGGAAATATCCATTACATTGATGTATCCTAAGTAAATGCAACATCAAGCTGTCAGTGCAGAGTGCAAACAGAATATGATGGATAGGTGATAAATACACATAGTATAAAATTGAAATGTGAATTTCGGATTACAAATCTTATCAAATAAATGATTTATAGTAGAGGAAGTATTCAGACCTCAAATAAAAAATACGTTCTGTGACAGACTTCCAACATCTCAAACTATAGATGATACAGTAAACACTGAAACTGAAAGTTTTCAGAGAAATGTGCCAAAGAAGAAACAGGTCTATCTGGAGTCCAAGTCAGGTCAAGGCCATTATTCATTGATATGGAATGGCCACATAGTCATTGCCCAAAACTTCAAAAGCACAGGAATATCAAAGATGTTTTGAGATCTCCATTCTTTTGAGCCTCAGAGAGTCTGTGCTTTGAGGATGGAGATCTTCAGGAAGCTGTGCTGGTTTTACTTTTTCCTCTCTGATTTTCATAAACAAGCCAGTCACTGTGGGAAAAATATGCTGGTATAGAGTATGTACTATGTATGCAGTAACCACAGTCATATTTTAATTCCTCATTTTATGCAAGTAAAGGTATGTGTAGGGAAAATGAGCTGCAGCTTACATGTTCTTTCATGCACAGCTGAGTAGTTTCAGACAACATCTTTTGAAAAAGGTGTAACTATTTCTATGTTTGTGTAAAGTTTACCAATAGAGATTTTTGATCTTCATTTCATCATTTGAAAAACAGGCCAAGAGATGTGTAGACTGATTTTTCAACTAACTCATTTCTTATTTTCAACAGTAGACCCACATCTTTCTTCTTAACCTAAGCATTTCATTTAATTCTCCAGCAGGATATAAGAGGAAAAGTGAAAAGGGAGGAAGAAAGAGTGCTATAGAAAGAAGACAAAACTGTTGAAGACATATTAATTCTACTGTTCGATTAAATTTTGAATTGTATCTTTTAGCATATAACGACTTTGGCCTTTTTCCTAAATACTTACTATAAAAATAGAACAGTCCTGACTTGAGACAAGAGCTGTTGTGCTTTATTCAAAATAAATAATTATGGACAAGGTGCAAGGGATGCTTGTGTCTGGTGGTTTTAAAGGAAACTGTCCATTTACCAAGTTTAATGAAACATGTGGATACCAGTCCTTAATTTGTGTTTAAACCAAGTAGGATATTCTTTGTAGTAGAGGCCAAAACAGTTTTTATTGTGATGGCTAGGGAGTTTTCTCAAGGAAAAAAAAGATGCAGATTTACTCCATAAGCTGAAAAGTGAGCTGAATCTTGTTTCTAGGATACTAGGTGAATATATCAACTATTAACATTTTTCAGAAAAAGAGAAAACTGCTATGTTCTTCTACTATTTTTTTTTTTCATCCATAACTGTTGACTGAAGCTTACTTAACTTGCTGGATTTTCTAAGAGAAGGATCCCTGAATGACAGGAATAATATCTTTAATAAAGCCTATGTCCCCATAAAATTTTTACCTCAAGCTATTTCTTATCTCTTCCTTGCGTGATTATGGGGTCTGTAGTTTCAGAGTTTCTACAGTCAACAAGGAGAGCATTTTTCTTAACTGTTTATCACAAACTCCTAAATCAGGAAAGTCTAGAGGGTATTATAAAGCTTCAGAGGATTTAAACAGCTAAATTGATTTCTGGCTGTGATAACTGGTGGAAAATCTGAATTTGATTTGCTTTGTGGATATAATAGTACATGACCATGCTTTAAAGCTCTGCAGAGTTGAGTAACCTACAGAATTTCTGGGCCTGATCTGAATAGCACCACGCTATGCCATGATAGGCACTGTGGTGTTCCTGGCCAGGGAGGAGGGAGTGATCCACAGCACAGCTAACCTGAGCAAGAGCAGGCTGTGCTGTGCCATGCTGCACATTGAGCGTGGCCTTCAGGCCTGTGGTGCACTGCACAGGTCCCTTGGACACAGGCTGAACTCAGTCAGCACGCTCCAGAGGAGACTTTGGGCAACTCCCACTCACTGCTGATGGCTACACCTCCCTGTAACACCTTCATCTAAAAGTTTACTTGTAAGGAACCTGAAAGACTAAAAGAAGAGAATGTGTGCTGTGGATACAGTCTGCATTTGATTTGCAGTGGACTCTTGCATCTATGTCTTTTCCTGATAGAAATGTTTTCTTCAATTTGGATATTGATCTACAAACATGAATGATTTACACGGCTCTGTTCAGAGCTGTAGCACAATAGGAACACTGGCATTTTGACGTAGCCAAACTTCACTATGCTTGGGAGAGTATCTTTTAAGAAAAAGTATCATCAGTTTTGATTTTTGCTATTTTAATAACTTTGTTTATTTAGAACTAAAGCCAATAAATAATAGAGGTAAAACTGAAAAGATTGAAATTATGTAATAGAATAATAATTTTTAAATAATATGCTAATAAAAGCAATGTATTAATAATATATTTTAACACATAGTACTTTTTTACTGTTATTTTATTGAAAAAATGTAATATATTCAAATATATTACAGAAAAATATTAAAGAAAGGGCAAAGGATAGAAAAAGTGATAGAGGACAAAGATAATGGATACTGTCAATGCTATGATATTTCACTTATCGTATACACATCACAAAATGATGATCTTTTTATGAAGTCTCTTTAGGGTTGAGAGAAATTTGACCAAAAAAAAGTATTTCTATTCCTATATGGGTAGGATATTTATTATTGCTCTTTATTTTGTCTCCCATTAAAAATATGGTAATCATCTACAATTTTACTTGACTCCATACTAAACTGATAATATACTAATGGAAAGACTTCACAATTCTGGAACAACATCAAATAAGTCTATATTTTTCTCAAGTGTATACAAAAATGGATAAAAGGTCAAATGTGCAAGTTGCTTAAGAAAAGGAAACTACTTAAGTAAGGGAATTGTTACTAGAAAGTGGGAAGGATAAGAACATACACACTTCCAGTCACAGTTTATAGTTTCTTTTCAAGGGGCATTGCCAACATTAAAGTTTTATAATTTAATTCCTATTTGACAAAGACATCAATTTGTTTTAGTGGTTTTGTGACTTAACTGATGACTAAGACAATAGCTTATTTAAAGCTTGAGCCATTTTTATAGTAAGGTATACCTTAGATTAGTAACTTTCCATCCCACTGGAACCACCCTGTTGAAAAAGGGAAATTCACTCTAAGATTTATTTGTGTTCAAACCTCCTCTCCCATCATATTGTCTGTTTTATAACTCAGTCCTGTTACATAACCCTACAACATTTTTTAAAGCAGCTGGTTTTTTCTTTTCTTTTTTTTCTTCCCCCCCCCCCCTTTTTCTTCAGTTTTGATCACCCTGTAGTTGTGCTGAAGTTTCCATTACTGAACACTCCTTGAAACAATATTTACCAACATATATTGGTGTCAGAAGAGAGCAAGAACTTCCTGCCTCTTCAATTACTCTTTGAAAAGTGCCACTTCAATACAATGTACAGAAACACAAACAAGTAAGAATTTAACAGGAAGCCAATTTAAGACACATTGCTCTTTTTCAGCCCATCATGTGTTATGGTTGCTTTCTGTTTTTCTCCTTACATGGGTAAGATATGTATAATATGATATGTATATGGACAATGTAATTGTTCATATATAAAAAAAAAAATTACTTAATACAAAACTTTAGCTACACATTTATTTTTTAATATTTGCAAAACAAGTTTTCCTCTCCATCTTCTGATGAGTCAGCAAAGAGTTTGGAGATGAGGGTCACAGATATCAAGGCCACTTCAAGCCTATGGCCCATCTATCTCAGTATCTTCAACAGTGACACTTCAGGAAGAGTATAAGATTCTCCCTCCTCAAACTGCCACTTGATATCTATTACTGCAACTTTCCAATCTAATGCCCAGCTTTAGAAACACTAGCTTTAGGAAATGTCCTTGGTAATCCTGTGAGTTATGGCTGCATTTCTTCACTGTTCTGAGTCTGATGTGCTTTTCGTTAAACAGAATTCAGAAGTAACTCAAATGGAAATAGATTTCTTGTCCATCAGTTAATGGCTGCCATGACTAGTTCACCATTCTGGCTCACTTCTTGGCACTATGAATAGTAGGAAGAAATGGGAAGATCCTTACCTAGAGATTGTATGAATTTTGGATTTTGTAAGATTTGTTTTGAAATATGTCATGACCTGAAGATCCCTTGCAGGTGTGCTGAAGGTTGATTTAGGTATTTCCAGAAATATACATCAACTGCAAAAGATTCATGCCACCCATATTTCAGCTAGGAAGAGTTCTCAAATTCCCTCTCTCCTGCCAGTTGCAAAACTTTCCATTTGTTTTCAAAGAGCCAGGATTTTTCATGAGACCATTTTTTTTTTTAAATTCTTTTTCCTATATAAGAATTATCTACAATAGAATCTGAATTTTACTGACTAAGTTCTTATTCGCACCTTTGTAAACTTCTTATGAATGCTACTTGGGATTATTATCTATTTTCTTTGTCTATTCCCTATTCAACTACTTTAAAAAGGAATGAGAGAAATGAAGAAATAAGAGTACTCAAAAGCTGGAAAGTGGTTCAGGGGTCATAAAATGTTTTCTGATTGTGTAGTTCAGTGTCTCTGTGATTTTCTTTGCAAAATTAAAAAATATCCCTACCTGCTCACTCTAACTTAGACAAATTACCAAGCTGAATAGCTTTATGGAAGATATGCAATAGAAAGCTTGTATCAATTTTTTGTTGGTACCATATTTGTCAAGACAAATCATCTTACATTTTGAACTGAAAGGAAAGTGTGGGAATGGACATGTCATTAATGGTGACATTTTCACATTTTCAGTCCAGAATTTCATAGTTTGATTCATGAGGGCTCCAGTGACATTTTAAAGAGGTGAATGGAACTATAAATTAAGGACTAAGTGCTTAGAGTTTTTTTATTTTTTTTATTTTTTTTTTATTTCTTTAAATTAAAACCTGTTCTCTTTAACGGAGCCCCTCAACTAAACCTTGCAGACTTTCAAAGATTATTGGAGTGCTTTGGAATATAGAGCAAAAATCTTCTAAACAAATCCACTTGTATGAAAAAAAAAGATCTCTGTTCTGTGCTTCTTGAAATGTTCTTTGATTACTGAGAGTTGGTGGCATGAAACAGATACCAGGATCTTTTTGGTTAGAAGCAATTGCATATAGTGTCTTCAACAGCAAGCCTTTTGTTTGTCACTAAGCCTATTCCCATTCTCGTATGACAGGTAAAGAAATTACTGCCTTACACATTTCTAATTTTCATATAAAAACTTCTATTCTGAAGATAAGTGCTACATTGTCTATCTGCAATATAAAAAAATGCACAACACACCGGTACTAATAAGTACACCAGACACCAGAAATGTAAGCTGATTGCTGATAAACAGAAGACTAAATGAAATACCCTTACCTGAATTGTTACAGCATTGCAGATATATAAAATGCATTGGACTTTCTTTCTAAATGGTGCCTCTTATTTTTAGATACGTTTTCTGAGTTTTTCATAATCCCTCAGAAATGAGCATTAGAGATCTTTGTGACAAGGGAGTTTCTTTCTTTCATACAGATGATTTTCTCAGGTTAAGGTCTTTTGTTTGCTTAGAAAAGCTCAATTCTCTAATTGCTGTAAAGCAATAATACTACTACAGTCTTACAGCTCCAATATTTTTCTCCGTATTTGAATTTATGCAAAGTGTGAGAAAATTCTTATTATCTCTTCACGCAAATCCAGAACAAAAAGAGATGTTCTAAGTTTGCTTTGGATAAAGCCCATAATTAAAAAAAAGAACAGAAATAGGTTCTGATTTCTTAAATGCACAGTCTTCAGGTCATTGATCTAGATGGGTAATTGCTGTAGACAAAAATAGATCAATGTAGATAAAGAGCCAAAACTGAACCTTCATCAAAATCTGGCAAGTGTAAAACTATGTTTTGGCTGTGTTTTGTGATCAGTTGTTGAAAAAATTTATCCAAACAAGGGCCACAAGATCCTTATATAGGTCCCAATATAAAGTCTGAGATAAAACAGTCACATATAAATGTACTTGACTTGTGAATTGGGAACTTTGAATTTTAGACATTGCAGAGTGGATATCTGGATGTTTAAGATATACTAAGTGTTTAAAATTTCTTTATCATCACTGAGACCTAACCAACTCAGTCATTAGTGCCAAGGGTGATGCCAATTTAAATAGATGCCTGATTTTTGACATAGAATCATAGAATGGTTAGAGTTGGAAGGGACCTTGAAGATCACCGAGTTCCAACCCCTCTGCCATGAGCAGGGACACCTCCCACTAGAGCAGGTTGCTCAAAGCCCCATCCAGCCTGGCTTAAATACTTCCAGGGATGGGGCATCCACAACTTCTCTGGGCAACCAGTTCCAGCATCTCACCACCCTCACAGGAAAGAATTTTTTCCTAATATCCAATATAAGTCTCCCCTCTTCCAGTTTAAAACCATTACCCCTTGTCCTATCACTACACTTCCTGACAAAGAGTCCCTCTCCTGCTCTCCTGTAGCTCCCTTCAGACACTGGAAGGCTGCTAGAAGGTCTCCCCAGAGCCTTCTTTTTTCCAGGCTGAGCAGCCCCAGCTCCCTCAGCCTGTCCTCATAGGAGAGGTGCTCCATCCCTCTAATCATCTTTGTGGCCCTCCACTGGACTCGTTCCAACAATTCTAAGTCCTTTCTCTGTTGAGGACTCCA
>VZRU01018358.1:123882-176336 GCA_013398155.1 Pedionomus torquatus | reverse complement strand
GGTCCCAGTACTGACCCTTGTGGGACACCACTCGTCACTGTCCGCCACTCGGACATTGAGTCGTTGTCCACAACCCTTTGAGTGCAGCCATCCAGTCAGTTCCTTACCCACCGAGTGGTCCATCTATCAAACCCATGACTTTCCAATTTGGAGACTAGGATGTCATGTGGGACAGTGTCAAATGCTTTGCATAAGTCCAGGAAGATGACATCCGTTGCCTTGCTTTTGTCCACCAAGTTTGCGGCAGTATCATAGAAGGCCATCAGATTTTTCAGGCAGGGTTTGCCCTTGGTGAAGCCCTGTTGGCTGTCTCCAATCACCTCCTTATTTTCCATGTGCCTTAGCACAGATTCCAGGAGAATATGCTCCATGATGTTGCCAGGCAAAGAGGTGTCAATTCATTAGTTAAAAAAAAAAAAAAAATACAGAAAAATAAAGTATTATTTATATGAAATGTAAAAAGTAAATCCCCTCAGTTACATATCCAAAGATAATTTCTCAATGGAAACTAAGCTATATGTGCAGGCAAATTTAGCTCAAATTCTTCTCAAAAAGTAGAAGGTAAAAGTGATCCTTACTCTACTAGTCAGTAAGGGTTTCATGTAACCTAATTATACACTAAACATTAGTTACAGAATGTTACTTCTATCAAAAATCTGGGAGTTCTTTTTCTGTACTCTGTGTGATTTGTAGACTTGCTATCCAGACGTAATTAGGACTTTGAAATCATCAAGCCAATTTCATGCAATCTTGGAGGATTTTTCTCTCAATTTACTCTTTCTTTAACAGCAAAAGTGCTCAGTTAGATTAATTTAATCTTTATTCTCATGTATCCCATAGAAAACCTGTATTTTGAACATATAAAGCTAACTGGAGACTAGCAGTGGGGAAGATTAAAGGAAACACACATAAAAAATTAAAGAATAAAATTAAATTAAATATTTTTTTATTACAGAAGGTGTATTTTATTAAATTAGAGACCGTCTAAATCCAAGGCATTAATTATCTTCTGTAGGTGCTGTAAACTCGCAGTGGACACATTTCAGTGTTTGCAGTGGTGTGATATTTATGTATCAACTCATCATATTTAAACTCACCATACATTCCAGAACTATATATCTATAGTATGTATTCCCTAAAAAAAAAAGATAAGTTATCCTAAAGTAACTGCAAACAACTTCCAAAAGGTGAACTGTCCTCTGTTATATCAGAACATCATAACAGTAACATATTTTGTTTTCTGACAGTTTCCAGTTCTTTCAAGTTATCGTATGTCAGGGCTTGCTCTAAGATTAATTTGCCTATTTTTACATCTCCTGTTATGGAAGAGAAAGTACAGAGAAAGGTCAAGAACTAAAAGAAAGGGAAAGTCTTGGATTGTATAATTATTACTTTTGAACGGCTGTTCCTATTTTCCCTGCCCTTACTTATTGATACATGTTTTACAGTGGGGTGGATGTCATTCCTATAGGGTGTAGCACCCCTGAGCAGGCAGGTTTGTGAGTGCATGCTTAATGTTGCTGTCTTCAAGTCACAGTGATGCATTCAAGATTGCTCTAAGGTTCACATAAGGAACAGAAATCCCCAAGGTCCCTTTGTATCCTCCATCAGTGAGGGCAAACCGCAAAGTTCTTTTGTGAGCCTACACTAGGATAAATGTGTATTTAAACTCCTGTGATGAAGTCATATATCATGGTTAGTTGTGAAGTATTGTCCAATAATATCCAAGACACTGTTTAGTTATCCACCCATGCTAACGTAATAGATAAAACCTTTTCAAATCATTCTACAGTACATTCTTGTCAGGGTCCTGAGACCACTCACAGGCTCAGCTCCCTGGACTGACCTCTGCACCCTATGTACTCTTTGGTCCAGGAGTCCTATCAGTACTTAGAGCTGGGCTTGCCTGAGCCGCATCAAAAGTATGTCTGTTTCCAGCCCTGTTGTCTCCATTTCATTTTGGCTTTCCAGGACTGACCTTGGACCTTTCCTTGCAGTTACCTTGCCTTTGTCTGATTACACTGGCCAGTCAATGGGACCTGTTGCCTCCACTGCCTTGCTCCGCTCCCCTCCACCCTGCTCAGGGGGATTACCACCCAGCTGTTCTGGGAGCACCATTGGCTCCCAGTTCACTTCCCCTGTGGAGCAGCCTTGCTCTTGCAGCTCCTGACAGTTCCCAGGTAAATGTGTCCATGTCTTGATATCTACTAGTACATGTTCATACTCATAATCTTGAAATATACAGGAAAATATACCTATTTTATGTGCAGAAATAAGGAAAGGACTGAATAAATTAATTGGGAATATTTCTCCTTGCTTCACTTACCGAAGGCACCAGCTTCAGTGTCCTCACACTTCCATACCAACAATAGGTTTTGAAACTTTCTATTTAAAAATACAAATAGTCCTAGCTGTGATGGTGGGTTTTGTGCCTGACTTTTGAACAAGAAATGGTACAGAGACTAATAACGGACTTCAGACATGGTAGGCTGTTGTAAATTTGTAAGGTGACAATGATGGTTTTACTACTTCTCTTTGCCTGGAATCATACCACTGTCTTAGAGTTTTTTTCTTTTTTTATTTTCTTTTTTTTTTTTTTTAAGGAAGGAAAAAAAAAAAAAAAAGAGTGTATACCACTACTATGTCCTGGAGGAACCATTTTGCCACTTGGGGTTTTCTTCAGTTTTACTAATATAACTTCTTTGACAGGTTTTCATGTGTCACCCAGCTTTCTGCCAAATGTGGTGTTTGGTGTATCCTGCTTGTCGCTCACTTCATTTTTAGCAGCGCTTAAGTTATTTGCAAGGAACAGTGCTGGAAAAGGAAACAGCTGAAACATTGTACAGTCAGCCAGGAAAAGAGTGAATAGCAGAGTCACTTATCTGTCTCCTCATTCCCTGTACTTGGTTTTGTGATATAAAATGCAGAAGTGGAGTAAGAATTAAATTACAGTTGCGGGAACACCAACAAAAAGTTCATTTATGCTATTAAATGCAAATAATTAACTACATTCTTATGTAATATCCCCATCTGGCATAGCATCAGCTAAATTATATGATGGGAGCTAGGAAAGGACTCTATCTGAAATAAGTTTACCATTTTAAGAATGGTATGAGTGCAAACCCAACATCTCTGCCTTCAGATTTTGTATCTAGACTACATGGTACTACCTTTTTCTCTTGATTTTGATTTATTGGAGGGTTTTTTTGGAGGGTGCAAGCTGGGGGTTTCTTGATGTGGAGGCTTCTGTTCCTCTTTGGCTTTTTTGTTGTTGGAGCCTTAAATCGTGACCTGTACACAGAGCTCCCTGGCTGACTCACACAGAAACAAGAGTTAATTCAATTCAACTAGGTGATATCCTTGTATCAACTTTCAGCTACTTTTGTTGAGCTTTTTCCTCCTTGTTTATCTCTGTGGGTTTTTTGCCCCCCAATGCCATTCCACAATGCTGCCTCTGTTAAAGCTCACAGGAAAGTAAGACAGACCTGCTGGATGCATTGATGCCAGGGAAATGGTTTCCTTAGCAACAAAAACAAGGCGAAAGCTCCCAGAATTTCTTTGCTAATCAATGTAACTACTATTCCCAACTGTAGACAAAGAAAAGGTAAAGAAATGGATCCATGAACTACCCTGTTACCACATCCTCTCAGATACCCTGAAAAACTATTTATCAACATTACTAGTACTGATTTCCATATTTTAAAAGTATATTAAATAAGAATTCTCATTACTGAAAATAGTTTTGAACTTAATTTTCATCGTTTTGCTACTGAAAAAATAACAAAGCAATAACTCATAGTGATTTCACCTATGCAACAGCCCATTCACATTCTGTCTAAATTGCCATGAGAAAGAAGAGGCCCAGAGATAAGGAATACTTTTTGCTCTGTGACTAGGAACTAATGTAGTTTATGGTATCAAGCTGTTTTATAATTTTCAACGCTAATTATGAAAAAAAAAGACAGAAGACAAGATATTTGTCCATTTGACAGGCATTGGAAGCAGCTATTCTATTAGAACTTGTGGGAGAGGTATTCTCATATCATTCCTTTCACAAAGACCACTTATGACAGTTATGAGCTTTGAATATGTTTCCAAAAGGACAGAAGTAAAGGTAATGAAAATTATTTTGTCAGAGGAAGCATAAAAGCCACACATAAAAATAATATTTTTATTTTTTTTTCATAAAATGCTTACTTACCATATGTGCTTTTTAACAGGAAAATGATCCCTAAAAATGACATCTTGTAAATTCACTTACACAAGATGCCATTAGATTGTAGCTGCTTACTCTGCTGCCAAAGCTGAATTTGAGAGCTGTTGAAGAACAATGCTCATTTTCTTTTCTACTCAAGCTCTGTCAACATAATATTTCCTCAACTTATTGCAGGGGTGTACCACATGGAAAGCAGCCTGTTTTCAAGGCAGCAGGTGGAACATTCTTTCTTACACATTTTCCTGATTTCATAATAGGTGTGAAATGCAAAGATCATTTCTACATTTCCTATAAAGAATTTAACCCTCTGATAAAAAAGCTTGTCTGATATGAATACTCTAAAGTGTCATGTTTTATGTGCTGTGATGTGGAATGTAAAGCTGAGGTATGAATTTGCAAGAAAAGTTACCTTTGAAAAGGGAAAAACAAAAGTACTATTCATATCTATTGGTATCACACCCCTCAAAGAATTAAATCTGGGAACCGAGCAATTAAAAAATGAAGGTCTAAAGCTTACTGAGATCCAGTTTTCCTGTCCATTTAATATTCTGCACAAATTTAAACAAGTTCAACACTTCTAACATTACTGAGTTGAAAACTGAGTAGATCCAAAATGTGTTCTTGGAAATATGATATTTAGGTCCTGTTTACTGCACCTAGTTCAGATAAAAGATTTTATTTATAGTTGCAGTGGATATATTTCAGTTAGAAACTAAATTCTGTAATTTTGGAAAGCATACAATGACAATATACCTGAAATAAATTACCATATCAGCAGAATTCCCTGTTTGCTAAAGAATTTTATTTTGTCCCTAATTTGGATTACAATTCTGCTGCTCAGGTCCTGCTCAACAAAATCCATTTTAGAACATGGTTTTTGTTGTGGTTTTTTTTTTTTTTTTTATCCCCTGCATTATCTAGCATCAATTATGCAACGAAATTTGATGAAGTGCATAACAGAATGTTTATTAGTATTTCCCATTGCAAGTAGTTGGGAAATCAATGCGCTTTCCTCACACTCTTAGAATAGGAATTAACTAGAAAGTCTCAAGATATTTCTGAGGATATTAGCATTCTAGTTCAGGTCAGTGAGTTTCTAAAGTGAACCTCCTGGGTGTTACTGGCTACTGTGCCTTGGGCTCATGTTTTGAATCATCCTCAATGTGATCAGTAGATTCCTTCTGTATTAAATTTATGATACCCTTCTGCACCACATCTAATGTGCTCCAATTATTACTAAGCTTGTAGTCTAATGGTCTAGGGCTAGACTGGAGCTAATTTGAAATAAATACCTCCAAAATACACTACAGATCCACTCCTAATGTGCTGCTTTACTTGCTAATATATACACAACTTCAGTGTAATGTCATGTGAAAGTAAATGTTGACTTTGCAATGGTAAAATCCATGCATCTCATCAAGAGGGAAAGTATAATATCACCTCATTTTATAGATGCCATCAGACTGTACAGGAGATACTGGGGGAAAAGTGAGTCAAGCCACACAAAAATTCTCCAGGTTATTGTAATGACTGTTCATTGCAGTCTTCGGTTTTGTATGTAAACTGGTATCAGACATCAGTATCTGATTAGAATCTGATCTCAGACTCTAAAATGTAGGAAAATGGTATTAAACAGAGCCATAAACCTTCCTTTTCTCATCACTTTTATCTTTGTATCTGGATTTAATAGGAGGATATTTTAGCCATTATTGTGTTGTTATGCTAACACCTACAAATAAAAAAAAAAAATTAAAAAAAAAAAAAAAGAAGAGGAAAAAGATAAGGAAAAAAGGATAGTTATAGGCAAACATCATAGTAAGAGAACAACAGATATCAATGAATCAGTGAATCAATACCTAGCCACATTAGAAGAATGTGTTAGAGAATGAGTCTAGATCTGGGGAAAGCATATTAGAAGCGCAAGAGCACTTTTTCTGAGCTCACTCTGCGTGATTCTGTGAGTGTCAGAGCTACTAAATTGGATCAAAGTATGGTCAAATCATGTTTTCTTAGAAGTTCATTTGGTCTCACAGAGCAGTTCTCTGACTCTCTTTGCTTATTACTATATGACCTGGTATTATGAAGCCATTATTGTTGCAGAACTTTGATGACATTATGTTTACTGACCCACGTTCAAGGACACAGAAGAAATGCTAACAAAAACAAATTTCTCTCAATTGTGTACAAACATGACTTTTATTCTTTTTTTTTTTTTTTATATTTGATTAGCAAGTCATAAGTTTGGCAATTTTTCTGTTTTACAAAAGAATTTTGATTTGGTGCTTCTGTTTTATTGACTGAAACACACCTGAAAAAAATACAGGCTTATCTGTCAAAGAACACAGCTGGTGCAAACCTGATACATCCAGAAGTCTAAAATATCTCCAGATGTTTAGAAATAACAGGAAAATATTCAAACTTTTTTACAGGTGAAAAAGAATATATTTACAGAAAATTCAGACATATAATAGCCCTTTATAAGCCTTACATAGCTTATATTCCACAAAGAACAACATACATGAATTTGTTGTTGGGAGCTAGATACGTATAGACAGATAGAAACGTCTCTATATCAACATTGGAGGCTTTGTTAAAAAGCTGTATATTATATCCAATCCTAGCAAACAAATATGGTTTTTGTTACATCTCACCTGCATAACAATAATTTCTTTTCTATAAACCTATAGAAGTGTTCTGGAGTTTGCCAATAACAACACGAATGGGATACTGCCAGAATCTTGCATTCCCTCCTGTGCCTCTATACCCAGACCTGTGGAGAATCTTTCACTGTACAGTTCTATTCCTGAGAGGGCCAAAATCTAGTTTTGGTAGAAAGGATACCTTCAAAAACAGGGAATTCTGGGACTAAGCTTTCAGTGCAGATGTGATGATCACTCAAATTCATTTGTTTTAAATCAAAGCCTCCTCCAAGAAAATCTACTGCTTTACCTTTTCCACTAATAGAGCAACTTGCAAATTATCCTAGAGGTTTTGATCCACATTCTCTCATGTAAATTAGAGAACCATGCATGCTATTTCTTTTAGAATCAACCTGTAAGTTTATTTGCCAGGTACTTCAGATTCACGTAATGAAATGTGGTCCCTAAACCCCTCTTATTTGTAATTCATCAAATGTACTACCAACAAGGAGGCTCATCACAGAAGAGTGTTTCTAAAAGATGGGATTGTCCTAAACAATTTCTCGTGCAAACAATGAAGCAAAACAAACAAACAAACAAACAAAAACCAAATGAAAACAAACAAAAGAAACAACCCAAGTGCCTGAACCTGAGGCTAAATATTGAACTGTTTTGTTGTTTGTTTTGTTGTGGGTTTTTTTTTTTGAAGATTGCCTACTTTTGAAAGTATAGTATAGTATGAGTATACCACTAACTGTGGATGGCCAGTCTCAAAGCTGATTGCCATTGTTCTGTTTCAAATAATTGATTCCTTGTTGAGAAGGTTCCCAAGGGGGTATTTTTTTAAGAAGCTATTGAAGCCAAATGAAAGTGCTCAGCATGTATAGATTTTCAAAGACTGGCAAAAATGACATGGAAAAAGGCACTTATACAAGGGTAAGAGAAAGATACTGAGCACTTACTAAGGAAAATGTCATAAGGGCAACACAGATAACGGGAGAGGCGAAGTAGAGATATGGAATTAGATACCATCTCACAGATAGCTTCCAGTACA
The DNA here is from genome assembly GCA_013398155.1 of Pedionomus torquatus. Taxonomy (NCBI): domain Eukaryota; kingdom Metazoa; phylum Chordata; class Aves; order Charadriiformes; family Pedionomidae; genus Pedionomus; species Pedionomus torquatus. The sequence continues at coordinate 168,427 of VZRU01018358.1, read as the reverse complement.
GCAAAGCATATTGCAAAGGAAAATTTGAGCTTTTGTTGCCATAGTGAGGGAGCACAGTGATATAGCATATTAAACATACAGGGCATGATTTTAATCTGTCTTGTTACATTTGTGCAAGCAGATCATTGGACCAGGTCAGGTATAGAAGTGGTGGCTTTTCAGACAGCCAAATCCACTCTTCTTATTCTCTTCATAAGGTGAAAATATGCTGAACTCCTCAGGAGGATATTATTACTCTTTGAAAAAGTAAGTTTGATTTTGATTTAGTGCATGACTAAATGAATAATAACAGTGTGTCAAGCTTTTGTTACAATTTAATTGAGTAAATGCTGATAGATCATTATATTTAATAAGTTTAAGATACTAGGAGCTTTCTACTGGGAGAAAAAAAATAAAGGTTAATCTCCCATGAACAAGCTTTCCTTTTCTTCAGGAAGGGAGACTTTATTTAGATTTATTTTAATTTTTTATAATTTAGAGTGGGTTTTTAGGCCACAGTCTGGGCGAGCCTGTTTATCGCGGCTCGCTAGATGGTGCTGTGTTCCAACGTGCAGGAGGAGCACAGCTCAGCATCCCCCTCAAAACCCCTGTCACGCCTGCAGATGGGGGCTGCTAGCTGGGGGTGGTCAGCGTGCTCAGCTCTGACGACTGAATCAAGTCATCTAGGAGCCATTTCGGTGCCTATTTTAAAAACAGGGGCCTGAATTTGGAGTTCCAGTAACTCAGTTACAGGCAGTAACTTAGAGTTAAGAAGGCCAGCTTTTGTAAGCAAGAGGAGCCTTTCAGATTGTCAGTGCAGCTCTGAGTTTCCACTTAGCTGTAGAAGCTGTCTGAATTTTTATTCCTTTGATCTCTCTGTATGCTATGTGCATACAAAGTTATTATTTTTCTCTTGGTCTTATGATGACAGTGATTGTGAACGTATCAGTAAGTAATGATGTTACTGAGAAACTGTGGAGCTACCCTCAGTGCCAGAGTCCAGCTAGTACATACAATTGCTTTGTTTAGCAGGGAATTTATTTGTGAAGTGCATTGTCATTATCAGAAATATAGGTTTCAGCTCAGCAAAGCACTGACCCATGGACCTAAACGTCTTGCTAAATCAAAAACATTAAAGAGAAAGAGGAGCGAGTGAACATCAGAACAAGGTGTTCTGTTACCCCTCATTGCATGTGCTTTTATCTCTTTCCAGTCATGTGGCAAACAGCTACTAAGAAATTTATAGCTAAACAAAGTTTTCATTTTCTGACTGAAAATTCTTTGACCAGTCTGCTTTTAGCCTAACAGCATGGTACAAATATTTGGGATATGACCTCTCTTAGAGCCTTTTATATCATGGTCAACTGTTTTCTTTACATTTTATGTGAAAGTATTTTTGACATGGTTTAAATGAAGCAAACTTGTTGGCAAGATATATGGCTTGGCAGGGCTATGAAGTCCACAGCTTCACTATTCTGTTAAAAGGCCCCAAACACCTGATACTAATTTCCCTAGATATCCACAGCATCTAAATTTTGTCAGCTGCTACACTGAAGGCAAAACATTGGGGTTGCTTGTCTCCAATGCACGGCAGCCATCGTTCTTCAGAGATTATTGATCAGAATATTCACTACCTGTGCAGTGTGGTCAGCCTTGAAGACTAGTGAAAAATTATGGTGGAAAAGATAAAGTACATATATGCTTAGTACAAGGTGGAAACAACCGCTTTAATGAGATAGAGGAGGAACATTTTGAGGATGAAAACAAAAATGCTGCAAGTGGTCCTCCAGAAAGAAGTTACATGGGTGACCACAAGGAATCAATGCTTACAAGAAAGAGAAAAGGAAGTAAAGGAAGCGATGAAATAGCTGGTATGTATGTTCACCTGTGGCTGGTCATTCTCTTTTCACTGTTACATGACCACTAAGCTGAAAACTTCCTGGAACTGGGTCGTACTGCCCAGCTATAGTCAAGCAAAGATCAGTACTAAAAGTCTGAAAGCTAGGGTAAAAACAGTTTATGAACAATGAATTTCCATCTTCAGAGGGGACTCCTTTAGCCCCCTTCATTACTTATTTGGCAACCAGATCTTTTAGCATAAGATGACCATAGGATGAATCACAGAATCATAGAATGGTTTGAGCTGGAAGGAACCTTAAAGACCATCTTGTTCCAACCCCCCTGCCATGGGCAGGGACAATTCCCACCAGACCAGTTGCTCAAAGCCCCATCCAGCCTGGCCTTGAACACTTCCAGGGATGAAGCATCCACAGCTTTTCTGGACAACCTGTTCCAGTGCCTCACCACCCTCACAGGAAAGAATTTCTTCCTCATATCTAATTTAAATCTCCCCTCTTTCAGTTTAAACCTGTTACCCCTCATCCTATTGTTACACTCCCTGATAAAGAGTCCCTTCCCATCTTTCCTGTAGGCTTCTTTTAGGTACTGGAAGGCTGCTATAAAATCTCCCAGGAACCTCCTCTTCTCCAGCTGAGTAGCTCCAACTCTTTCAGCCTGTCATCATAGGAGCGATGCTCCAGCCCTCTGAAAAACCAGAAGTCAGGAGTAGCTAGACTTTTCTTACCTATGGTAGTGGGCCATAAGCCCTTGCTTGAAGTTTACAATTTCTCATTAACTAGGTGAGGAAGAAGGAATTGCACTCCCTCCTGTTCAGGAATGCATTGTTGAGAGGAGCACTGCTCTCCTCTTTGCCTCAAGCAGAATGCTCCATCCAGCCTGCTTAGAGACGTGTTTTCTCCATAGAACCTCTTCAGAATGAAATTAGAGAGCCAAAAGGACTTGATATGAATACTCAAATATTGCAAATGCACCTGGAATTACTTCTGTCTGGTTTTGGAGTACGTCTCAAGGAGAGAAAATTACTAGACAGACCACTGTGCCAGGGATAGTGGGACTTACATGAAGAATGTTGCCTTACTTGACCATTTCTCAAAGGATTGCTAACTGGATCCTATTGCAAAATAGCAAGTAGCCCAACTGAAATCATTATGTGTAGTGTAATCCCGTACATACCACCTTTTGCCTACCAAGACCTATTGTCTACTCTCACACCCATATACTCTTATAATGACTTTTCCTTAAAATGTGTTGTGGTGAGACCACTGTGGATACATAAAGGCAGTGATATGACCACCATCATATTTCCTATCTCATGAACAGTGATGTGAAAGAAGCACATGAGTGACACCTGATACTCTGAGTAGAGTATCTGTAGCCTAGATGTGGAAATCTCTCAGGAAAATAGACGATAGTCCCAGACATCACAGTCTGGGTACTTTTCAGAAACAATAAGAGCCTACTTTGTCAGGTGAGGCACACTACCCTCAGTAATCTATAAAGCAATCTAGCAAAGTTCTATATCCAGCCCACTGCTTTTCATTAGGAGTTTTGTTGATTTTATGTTATTGATGAATATCGGCTTGGTTTAAGTTTAGTTTATTTGGGCCTTTTTGAAAGGGATACAATTTTTTTTTTATTTCAAAAACATTTTTAGCATGTTTGCCATCTCTCAGTCAACCTGGAAATTAGTGCCATATAGACATTTAGAATGCTATCACAGTGTACAAACTAGCCATTGTCTTCATAGCCTCCCTGGTTTTGGACCATGGGCAGAGAACCATTCATACAGAACTCCACCCCAGCTTGCATTGACTCCCAAACCAATTTTCAGGTGTTTTTTTCCATCAGCAGAATCAGTTTCTAGTAGGGTGCAGATCTGATGAAAAACATACCAACTTGCAAAGGTACGCCCATAGACTTATGGTATGCTAGTAAGAAAAATACTTTTTCCTTCAAAAAAAGGAATTTCTGTGCTTGGTATTTTATCTTCAAATAATATGTTTTTTAAGTATAATGTTTTCTGTTTGACCAACTTAGCCCTACAGAATTTAATTAGTAAATATCATGTTCATTGGGAAAATTGGAATATGTATATATAGGATCACATATATATATATATACATATATATATATGTAATCCTATACCATACTTTGCTATATCATGTTTTATTTTTCTAATCACATTACCAGGACTATCATCATTCTCTGAAGAGCAAGGGAATATTCAGGAATAGTCAAACTGCTTCAGTCAGTCTGGAATTTTGTCATGGTTTTGGCCAGATTGACCAATCAGAATGAAAGATGGCCCCTCCCACCCCCTCTAAGGAAAAAAGAGGAAAGGAAGACATGAAAAGATATATGAATTTAGGAAAAACTGAGCTACTTTAATGAAAATATTAATAATTAATGAAAAATAATCATAAGCAAATTTAAAAAGGGGGGAAAAAAGTATATATTATATACAAAACTGTATCAAGGTCCCAGGATGATGATTATATCACCAGCAGGCACAGGGAAAAGTCCCAGACTGGACTTGGTGATGGACTGGAGCTGGGTTCTGAAACTGGAGTCAGGAAGGCACAGATTGGGATCAAAGGCAGATGAATACACAGGATCCTCCTCAGATGTGGGCCATTGAAGAAAAAGAGCTGACACTTTGATCCCTCAGGTTTTATACTGAGTGGAATGCAGGTGGGACGGAATACCCTGTTTGTCAGTTCATACATGTGTGATCCCTCTATGATTTTCAGCTTCCAGCCCTACAAAGGGGCAAATAACAAAGTTACCTGGCCTTAGTTGTTATAGCAATAAGTATAAGCAAGGGCCTCTCTGCATGCCATTCCTTGGTATAATCAGGTTTTATCACTGTGAGAGTGAAACATTTTCTGAACAATGTGCTGTTAATTTCAGAGGCTAGTTAGTTAGAAGAGGCCCAGCTAAAAAGTAAAATTACTGAACAGAAAATTAGTTCTGTTTTACCTCAAACCAGGACAGGTTTTTGCATCTTTGAGGTGAGGATTACTGCATTTGGTGCCTTGAAGAATAAAGGCAAAACCTTGTGGAACCGTTCTGCGCTAGGACAAAGGCCAAATATTACTCATAAAATGGTTTCACAGAAATCCAAAGAAACATTCCCATTGACTTCACCAGTAGGAAATGTCTGATCGAGGTCCTAGTATCAGATAAAGTTACTGATTTGTGCCCCCCATTTCTACCAAAAAAACACATTACTCTGATGTGCGATGCTTCTTGTGGTGTCATGGGAATTGCAGAAAATAATATGCCTCAAGCATTACTGTCTTCTATGAAAGTTAGGAGGTTTCAGCTTTAGTATCAAAATTTCCTGTCTTTGTTTTCAAATGCATTCATGTACATCTATGTTATATTAGGTGAGTAAAATTCTTCAACAACGGACTACTGAAGCTAGGGTTTTTGTGTTACATCTGAAACGCTTAATAGTCTAATTCATTCTTCTTATGAACTGGCAGAAGCTTTCAAGGCAGAACATGAATAATGTTACAAAAAAAAAACAGTGTTAAGCTTCTGCTCAGAGATATTAAAGCTACGGGATTCCAGAAGCCTTATCTTGAAAAAACTCATAACTCATTATCTGACACTGAAAACAATTGCAAGAAGTGTAGTGTGCCCAGTCATCTCAAATAGCACGTTCAGAAAGTGACTTAGACAACGTTCTCCAGACTGATGATAAACAGTTGGCACAGGGCACAAAGCAGCATTGGTGTCTATCTGAAGCTGAGGGCTGATAGAGGCTTCTGTCCTTTTAAGCTGGAAAGTGGGTTCTCACTGAAGTCTAAGAAAAACCCAGATCTAACTTGTATCCTGTACTTGTCGTCTCTTTTCAGGTGGCACTATTCAAATCATTTTCATAGAACGGAAAAGCACCAGAAGATTTTTAAAAATGGAGCAGTTATTTTATTCTTTGAAAGAGTACCCTGGTATTAGCAATATATTCCTTTGTTGCAGACTAATTTTTCTCTACTTTCTTCCTCTACTTAGCACAATTCATACTCCGACTTCATGCTAACCTAAGGAAAATCCCCACAACCCCTTTTTAGTCCAAGGTTGCTTGGAGCTCAGTGCTCACATTTTCTTGTCATTAGAGTGGATTGCATGGTATTTTTGAGGTCACTAGATTTTTAACTAACTGAAACATCAGACCTGTAGCTATCTAAGTCCCAATGCTTACAAATTTCAAGCAGTGACCTGCTGATGATACTCCTGACAACACATTTATTCTAAAGTATTTGAATTTCAAATCCAACCAAAACCAAGATTGGTTGAAGTTTCCAGAAGAATTGTTCAAGTGAGGTTTGTGCTGATTGTAAGGTTCTCTGGATCTTGCTCAACCCTGACTGTAAAAAGTCTGATAGCAGAGTAATCTGATACCCTTGTAACTGGTTTAGTTCATGCAGAGGATTAGGATCCTTTCAAAGAAACTATAAGGGCCATCATCTCATCTTTCAAACTGGTCAAACTTATTCTTCATCAGTCATCAGTACAGCGTGACAGAGAGCCAACTCATAATCTTAATTAGAGTAATATAAATATATTCCTGCAGATGATTACTGAACAAAGTATCAGCATAAGCTAAAGAATTCATTGGGAAAGTGGAATCCTCTCTGCACCACATCATTGATGCTGAAAAGCAGCAGTCCTTTTTGGCCATTCCTTAAGACATATACACACAAAAGCTTTTCAAAACTGCAGAATGAAGGCCCAGGCTATATACAAAACCCAAGAAAGCAAGTATTGGGCTTCACTTTGGAGGCTGGAGGGGAAGGGGACCAATTTCAGAACAGATATTCAGTCTCAGATATTTCAAGTAGGAGTCCTGGCCTATTGAGGTTTACTGCAATTTCCAGTATAACCCTTGTAGTATTCTTAAGGTTTTTTTCCTTTTCTTTATTTTTCTAGTCTGTTTTATTCACATTGAGATGAAAAGTCAACATTTTTCTCAAAATGTCTTCTCCTGCTGACAGAAATAAAACCCATTACCTGGCTTTTGAAGAAAGAAAGGGTTGATGGACTGAAAAAAATCTGAGGTTTCACAGAAAGTGTTATATTTGCATTCAAGTGTTGATAACTAGCAAAGAAATATTGCCCACTTTACTGTCAGTCTATGTGAACGCGTCTAGAATGTATAAATCTATTTTAGTTTGTAACCTTAATCTTCTACATTTTATTCACCTTCAGTATCAACAGCAAAAAAAGCAAGTGCAGTGATAATGTGGGATGGATGGGTGGGCCAGCCATCAGATTTATGTTTTCATTACTTTTTCCTATTTCTGAACTTCCTAATCTGACCAAAATTTTGCAGCAAAGATGCAAATCACAGATGCTTTTTGTAATTTCAGTCTGGCCAGAATTCAAACATAGACAAAGTCTCAAAACAATTATTCTTTTTCTTTTTTTTTTTCCCCCCACATAATGTACATAGGAGGAATTGTTGATAAGCATCCAGATAGCAAAAATTTTAACCAATAGAATGAATTAGTGTCTATACTATTGATTGTGACTTTAAGAATTATTGTGTGAAGAAAGGAAGAGGCACAAAAGCTAAGTAAATACTGCAAGGGGCTGGTTGGGGTTGGGGAGGAAGGTTTTTGGAATTATCAATTAAAGAATACAGTTTGTGGGAAAACATTTTTTAAAAAATGGCTATTGGCTGCCCTCCTTTCAAATAGTTTTTTTCCCTAAGATGTAGCCACAGGCCACTTTGGTGGCAATCAGATCCAGCTGTAACCATTGCAGGTGAAGGGAGTAATGCTGAGCTTTCTGCCTGTGAGTCACCCTTAAGCTGTTGCTCCATGAAGGAGGACTGACAACTTGGAGTAAGTGTTTTAATGGAAAGGGAAAGGTTGAAATTATATAGATAGGTGAATATATGATAAAATTTCTCCCAAATCAGGCAAAGTGCTCTTCCCTACAGCAACTGTTCCAGCAATGGTTAAGCCCCACCTTCTACCCAAATGAAACAATTCAATGAAATTGAAGTCTTTCATGAATGTTCTTTCATTTAATCCTTTCATGAACACCAGTGATGAAACTTTAAATCTACTTATGGTTTTCATAGAATCAGTCTGTTTGCCTTTTTTTTTGTTTGCTTTGGGAGGGTTTTTTTGGTGAGTACCTTCAGGCCTGCTCTAATATTCACTTGGGTGTAGGCATCTTTCTNGGGGGCTTTCTCCAGTGGTTAGCAAGTACCATTATCCCACTGCAGCCTTCTGGAGTGAATATAAAATCTCTGATCTAACAGACTATTATGTATTTCCAAACCCAGTGTTGTTGCCTTACGGTGACACCCAGTGGAAGAAAGAAACATTCCAGCTTTAAAAATTATTTGTTATGCCTACACCTTGTTTTTTGAAATGCAAAGTGAGTTAATGTTGTGTAAACTGCTTGATCCGCAAAATACAGATCAACAAGAGACTCTTGTCCCTTGGGATTTCAGCTGAAAGCAAAAGTATAGTCCAATTTCATCCCAAAGTAATTTATGGCTTACATTTTTATTAGTAGTAGTGTTTGAACACAATTAACTGTTTCCTTCTCCAAGAACTCTTGGAAGGAATAATCATTTTCTCTAAAACTTTGGTAAACCTAGCAATTATATTTGGGTTCTACCTGAAAAGAAGCAAACTTAATTCCAGCATTCACAAACGCTGATTAACCAAAACTTCTGCATAAATCTAAGTCTCCTGCACCCAAACCAGGTCAAAAAGTAGTATTTTCTACCTTCCCTGATAATTTGTCCCAAATATGTAATTGTTCTGCAACTAAGGCTAGCAACAAGATTTGTCACATCTTCCTATTTTCAAACAGCTTTTGTAAGCCATCTGTTGAAAAATTTTATCTATCTACTTTCATATTCATATGAGGAGAATTTTCCAGTTCCTTAGTGGATACCATGTTGTCTTTTGTTTAGCAAGACAGAAGATATGTGTGAAATCAATACGATCATCTTGTGCCATCTCAAAGGCAGTGAGAAAGAGGCATGACTGCATAAAATCCTCGTAACTACTACAGCTGTGCTATTTATTTATATGCTCATTGATTGCCCCTTTTGTAGTCTACATTAAAGTTTAATTGCATATTCATTTCCACCAAACAGGGCCAGTAACACCAGCAAAGAGTTTCCACTGAACTTTCTATAACAGTTATAATGTCTTACTAATCCATGCTATGATGAGGCATATTTTACCTAGCTCAAGCCAGAAGTAATTTATTTTTCATTTTAGCAGGAAATCTTCTTTTGGTTCACACTATAATCAATGCTTAAGATGCATAAAATGCAAAAAGGAAAGGAGTTCATAAGGATTCTGGTTAACAGAGATCGCTCAAACAAGTCATTTTGCCACTTCTCTGATCTCCTGATTTCTTTGTCTTGGCAATATCTCTTCCGAACACTGTTGTTAAAACTATTTTTATCTTAGCTTCCACATTCCAAAAATTCTTCTGTAAGGAATAATGGCCAGTATGACTATCTAGTCATAGGGGAGTTCAACTGCTAAGAGGTTATCTAAGACCTACAAGAACTACATTGCTTTTGTTGGCTATGCATGAGCACGGACTTTGAGTTAACCACAGCACATTGCTCTCACAAGTGTGTTCATACTGCTAAAGCAGACAGGATTTGAGTATGTTAAATAATAGGAGGCAGATCTGAGCATGAATATGAGTGCCTGAGGGTGAGCTGTCTTGTGTGACGTGGATACCGCTGAGGTGTTTGGCTTCAGACCTGAACCAATATAACATACATAACGGGAGACTTCATTTCATTTGTGCAGCTCTAAGTTTCCTCACACATCATCTGATTGCCTGAGTCCATGTTGCCAAGAAACTTTCTGTCAGAGAAAAAAAGTACTTGAGCTAGGGGAAAACAGATTTCTACCATAAGAAGTTGCTGTTAAAAGAGAGAGAAATACTTTTTCCTCAAAAGACATGGAGGCAAAAAGGGATATGATCAGAGATCAGGGATGTAATTACACCCTCTGCTTTCAAAAAGCAGAGCTCCTGGTCTCATTAGCCCTTCAGGACACACCACATGTCCAGAGTTTTCAAAAGTTTCTTTGTAGTGGTTTCCTCACAGGCTGAGGAGAGAAGGAATGATGCTATAGAAGCCACTCTTTTCCAAGTCTGGCCTCATAACTGCATCTGGGATCATGATCTATAGATGCTACAGCAATCTGTTTACCCTTTGTGCAGTGTTTTGAAGACAGGTGCTAAGTAATGTCTGCTTTTCCAACTGTTGCATACTCTTAATTCAGTGGGACCCTGAGGGTTCAACATGTCTGTAAATCAGGCCATTCTGTTTTTAAATTGCAATTCTGTTGGAAAGCTTTTTACAAACTCGTAATTCAAAATCTTCTTTCCCAAACCAAAATTATGCTGGGGAACTGGATGAGTCATGGGACTGGGAATTGAATATGAAGCCTTTCATCTCCAGATCACAAGTTCAAATATGCCCTGGGTCACTAGAGCTTTGTCATGTACTGGCTTTTCAGCACTGTAAGATACAATGCATACAAGAATGGCAAAATTCCGTTCTTGAGGACTATGGTGAAATTGCACCAGAAAGGAAAAAGTCCCACACTACAATAAAGTCCAGTTGTATTGCCTGAAAAAACAGAGGGTGGAGAGAGTTATTTGTCTTTTATTTTTTATTTCTTTTTCTTCTTTTCTTTTTTTTTTTTGCTTTTGTTGCAAAAATGATTGAATCTACCTTATGAATCTGAATTATACATATATTTCCCCATGTGCGTTAAAATAAACACATGAAATGTAAAGCCATGAGAATAAAACCATGAAATTTCCTCAACTTCATAAACAGTGGGATGACCAATTATCAGGGAGAATCTCACCAAAAGAGACCAGATAAACAACAATAGTTAAACTGAGTTAGGGTTATGTTGCTGTTTTCTTATCTCTGCGGGGGTTTTTTTGTTTGTTTGACTGTTTTTTTTTAATCTTGGAAGAAATCAGAGTGAAACAGTAATTTTGATTAAGTGTGATATTGTAGTTGTCCATAATTTTAGATATATAATTTTTATTTACACCTTATCAAGCTTCATAGATTATATTTTTGTGTAGGTAAATCATTATAGATATATTTCGTTCAGTTCTCCTTTCCTAAAACACTGAAAAAGGGGATGAAAATCTAAGATGGAGAGCAAGAAGTCAGGACACGATATTTATGATCTCATTCAACCCCAAGACGTTATCGGTCTGGAGGAGAAATTTAATCTTGAACATAAATTGCATTTCCTAAAAAAACATAATCTTGCCTTAAGTCACCAAGCGCACTGATTACAGAGAATGTCTGTGTTTACACATTTGTACAGACCATGCTGACTGTATTAGTGTCCTAGGAAACAAACTATGTGCAGCATACAGACCTGCTCCAAGCACTAAGCAGAAAAAGAAAAAGAAATTTTGAAATCAGACCCTCTGATCTCTAAATCCTTTCAAATTCCTGAAGCACATTAGCTTTACTACTGCATGATGTGCGCGGTAGTATTTCCCCTAATGAAATCTGACTAAAAGTTTAAATGAGTTTAATGCATGAAATGTATAAATAAAATGTGGCCTTGATTAAACTTAGACTTGATACATAACTTAAATGGGTAGCACAAGAGCAGCTTCAGTATCATGTGTCTAGGCTATTTTTGGCTACACTTTGTTAAAAAGGGGTTGAATTTTAGCATTCCACATACCTTACAAAGCAAAGGCAATACAAGGAAGCTGCATACAAACAATAAACTTGATTTAAAAAAAACAAACAGATTCTTTTTTTTTTTTATTTTAAAATGTATTAGAAGGGATTGCTATGTCTAAGTGGATGATGTATGGTTTATCCAATCACTTTAAAATAATCCCAGTCTAAGACTGCCTGTGACACCCAACTGACAAACATCCTTCAAGTGTCCCTAGAAGTAGTTTCGGCATAGACTTTGTCATATTACCAGGCTAATGTGTCTGAACCCTGACCTGTAAGAGTCCATTCATGGTGAGGAAGGTAATTCACTTTCCATATTTATTAAAACTTTGGCTTCTTTCCAACATCAAAACCAGGTTGCCCATGCAGCCCTCTGTCACAGTCTCTGAGAAGCTGACAGTCAATTCCATTAATTTTACAGTGATCACAAAGAAGTTGCTGCTTTGTTATGACTGCAACCCCAGTGGTACCACTACTGCTGATTTATACTCAACCAAGATACTATATCCAAATTTCCTCCAACAGATGACTTTGTGCAGTAAAAAAAAGAAAAAAAAATCCATATGGCCAATTTTCAGTCACAATTCCCATTTCATTTACTAAATTTATATTTGCTATAAAATCAGCTACAAATTTCTCTGAAAAAAAAAAAAAACAAAACCAAAAAACAAGGGAAGCAGGGTTTTCTAGGAAGAGTAGAAAGATATCCAGCACTAACATGTATATTGCATATATATTCTGTTTCTTTCAAGCAGAAATGTGACAGTCACAGTCTTGTATTTAGGAGTCATTTACTATATTTGAGAAAGCACTCTAACAGGGCTTGTTTTTCTTAGCTATTATATGTTTCCTTCCATCAGTTATAACCTCTGTGTCTGTGTGGGCCTAAAACCAAATCATTTCTCACTTCAAATCTCTGTTTGTCCTATAGATGCAACGCTGACTTTGAGTAGGAGACCCACTTCTGATTTCAATAAAACTGAACCTGTGAATAGCATTTATTATTCGCTGGGGAGCATATGGAGACTTACAAAGCAAATTTTACCTGCTGTAAGCAACATTGCCAATGAGCCCTTGATAGTATTCTTTTTTTTCTGCTTAGTATCTTTACTGTAGGGCTTGCACCCTACAGATGACAGAAATCCAGATAGAAATTCCCTAAGGATGGTAGACTTGACCAGAAAAGTGAAGGCAGCAGAAAACTGAATACATCAGTACAGATTGGCACAGATGGCAGAAGGTGTTCCCAGACACGTGCCATAGAAGCAGTAGAGATTATAATCTGAAACCATTTTTTTGCCCTGCTAATGGTACATTCAAAATAAAAGAGATGCTACTGTATCATGCAAATAGATGCCAAGTCCGAAAGAGAGCCAAAATGGCTCAAACAATCCCATGAGGAGGAAGAACTGGGCATCCTGTACTATCTTCTGCACACATACATTTGGCAGCAAAGGGATTATTCTACACTTTGAGTTCAAGTGACATTTTTTGCCCTTGTAATCTCACATGCTGTGTTCCTATGCATTCATTTCAGTAGAGCTCATCAGAACAAGTACAGAAAACATTTGCACATACACACAAGGCTATCCTTAAAATTTTTGCTTCTTTTGAATAAGGAACAATTCTTAAAATAAGAGTTATTCCTGACTTCAAAAATATTCATCAGGTTACAGCTTACTATTAAAGCTGTACCTTAAAAAAATGAGTGTGCACACTGAGTAGCTTGAGCTTTTTTTTGTTGTTTCTTTTTGTTTCTTTCTTTTTTTTTTTTCTTTTTTTTTTTTAAAAAAAAAGCTCACTTTGGATTCTGCCACTTCTGAAACGATGAACACTGTAAAATTGGATTTGAAACCACAGCATTAAATGCTTAAAATCTGATCCTTCTGTTGGGACCTGGGATAAATTAAACTGATGTACATTATTTTTAAAGAAAGGAAAATATATGGGAAGCGGGTTTTGAAGCCTGAAGGCAAAGAACAAAACAAGTTATGCAGGTGATATAAACCATCTTATTTTCATTTTTTTAATGGTTTTCTGCTTCCATATGGTTACTCAGACTGGAAATAATTCTCTAGAAAACATATTTCAATGTAATAACTAAAATGTTTTATATAGATATGTTTTATGAAATGATAGCAAGTACAGCTATTGCCTAAAGTCCATTTTTTCCCCCTACATTTGTTTGACTTTTAGCACATAGTGACTTTTAATATATGCATATCTTATAGAGATTGATTGGATGAAAGTATAAATTGGTAGATGAGATATTTTTAAATATTTTTCATGAAACACAGGGTGAAATTAGCTCTGATTTTAATCCAAATTTTAGAAATATAAACCAAAAGAACCCAAGTTATCAAATGTCACTAGTTGTGATTAATTTCTTGGTGAAATATTTGACAGTAAATTTTTGATTATCAGCAACTGGCTCTGTAAAAAAAAATAAATTATTATCAGAAAGGAATATTCAGAATATCAGAATATAAATATTTAAGAATAAGGCAGGACGAGGGTATCTGGGACTCTTCATCTCTTATTCTAAATTAACTATCTATTTTATTAAAATTAAGTCAATTCACCACAGAAAAAAGTACTTTATTCACAAATTGTGATAAAATATTCAGGACTAGAATGTTTAACAAATTCATCATTACCACAGGAATAGTATTCTTCCTTTTTAGAACAGGAAGAGAAAAATAGACTAGTTGAAATCCCATCTGTTGCTTTGCAAAAGGCCTGCAAAGGAGCATATTCCTCCACCTAGATCCTCTTGCAACCACAAATGGCTTAATATTTCTCAGCTAACCCCTGATAGTGCAGTTCCAAATCCCTTTCATGTGCATCATTCACTAACTATCGCAAATAGTATCCATGAGGGCAGAGGACACACGTCTCAACCTTTCCAGTGTTCCTTCCAGTAATACTTTGTTCACGTTTTCAGGACTCACTCATGCTCCAGACAGTGGAACTTTCCCATAATCACTAAGCAAGTCTTAAGAGAAGCAAGAATAAAATACTCCATGAGGCTATTGCTGCTCAGAGCTGTTAACAACTGAGAAAATCAATAGCTTTTAGGTATCTGAAAAGGCAAAAAAATGTCCATAGGAAGGAGAAGACATAAGAATAGCTATAGGCTGGAAATCTTTCTAACCCTGTTTCAGAAATAGCATAATACATCAGTATTCAGAAGGCGAACGTCTGGGGTTTATGAAGGGGAACATAATGCAGCAATTCTCTACAATAAGGATAAAGTCAGACATGCTATTCTGGTTCTTACTGATCCATGTAAAATGGTTTGTGTCCTAGTCTGATCCCAATTCCACAGTCAACATGGTTAGTATTTTTAGCATCTGCATTTCTCTATCCAGGACTTAACAGAACTGGATGAAATGGAGACAACCTTGGTAGGAAGTGGGAGCAGAAAAAGGAGTGATTGGCCAGAGATGTTAACCTCCTAATGCAGGCGGTTGGACAGGATGGGACAGTCACCTCCTCTGGCTGTAGCTGTTGGTCTGACCTCTGCCTCAGTGTATGGTCACAGATAAAAGCAAAAATTTTTTACAGATGAAAACAAAAATTGTGAAAAATTGAAAAACAAGGACCTACCATCTAAGTTAATCAGTGCTCAGTGGCATGTCTTTTAACTGGTTGACTAGTAAAGTTCCTTATTTTGCGTTTGTATGAAATGCCTCAAATTGGGTTTTTTATTTTATTTTCCCCAGTTGGTAACTTTTAAAGCCTTTTCTAACTTTGAGGTCTCAGAGGGACAAGTGGAGAGTGCAACTTTGTCGCTATAACTTTTACAGTTTCCTTAAGCTTTAGAGGTTACAAGGACCTTTCATTTTTCTTTTCAATAACTGCTGGATGAGGGTAAAAAACAAGCAAAAGAAAAAGGGCTTATACAGACTGAAATTGATTTTTACCTTTAGTTAAAAATGGAGGAAAGGAAACAGAATACAAAATTCACATTACCTTAAATCTTTTTTAGGATATTTTTAGCATATTAACATTGATACAACCATTTAAAAGCAATTGAGTTCTTAAAAATAGTGCTCTGCAAGTTCTATAGGTGTTACATGACTACAGTGGTCTTGTTATGTATTGTAATAGTGATTATGCTGCCTGTTTTTCATAACATAACTATAGTGAAATCTCATTTTTAGAATAAAAGGAGTGTTGCAATTGACTTTTGTGGAGACAAGAACCAAGACATCACCCCTTCATAAGGGTGTTTGGTGTTTTATGTAGGCAAATGTTAAACAAATGGTGGTACTCGGCAATAACTTTTCCAGAAAACAAATGCAAAATACATTTAGGTCTGAGAAAGCACCTAAACCACATTTCTATGATATATTATGCCTCTTCAAGGTCCATTTGTATCCTTATATTTCATTTTTCAAAGCTGCAGTAGTAGTTTCAAATCACAAATTGGGGTTTCCAGTAAGAATTTAATTCTCTGTGGCTTCAGCAGTAGTGATAGGAATCATTCTATAGTATATATGATTGAATTGTCAACATTGCTTTTCCAAACAATAAATAAAGGATAGAGGATATCCGTGCTGTTATCTTGTAGTTCTACATGTCTATATATATCTGCTAAATTTTTAGGATAATTGGAATGGAAATTTTTTTGGGTTTTTTTTTTTTTTTGCTGTTTTGTTTTTTTTTGTACTGTGGCCTTCAACAAAAATTCCTATCTTTCTATTAAGTTCAGATCTATCTATTAAGTTCTGTTAAGTTCCATCACATGGGTTTGTAAAACCCAAACCTACTTTGGCTTTGCAACAGACCTCAGAAAATAAATTTAGCAAGATGTTTTCATTTTTATCTTTCACAAGCAAGGTTTAAAAAAGAAATCAATTCCCAAAATAATTGCCATTTTCCTCTAGCTTGTTTTTTATGGCTACTATCGTGCTGTATCTAAACAACAGAATATAACTGAATTGTGAGGGTTTTTAAACACTTTTTTCACACTCCAAATAATCAATGAAGTCATTTGCTGCCTGCGGCTATTTCTGGTATTTCTGTAATCTATGGGATGCTAAAAGCCCTTTGAAATGCTTCTACCTTTCAATCATTAAGAAGTGCTGTGTATTTTCCTCTTTCTTATGGAAGAAAATTATCATGTACTCCACCTCCTCCTTTTATTCAAAAGCCCATAGGAGTAATAGCAATTTATAAGTCAATTAATAAAATCTACCAGCATCAGTAAATCACAACAAAGATGCCCATTTTTTATCTGTGCTGGGAAAATGGAAGAGCCATACAATTTCCTACTTTGACAATCTTATATTTACATATCAAGGCTGCAGAGCAATATAATCATTACGTCGCTCTTGGCTTTCCACATGCCCAACAGCAAAATCTGACCTCACGGGCAATTGCCACAGCATCCTAGAGTTTTCATGGGCCTAAAAGGCAAAAATAGGGTTGGAGTATTGTTATTTAATAAAATGTTTTAAGTGTATTTGTGAAATAATTGTGGCTAAATAAATAACCCAAGATGTATACCCATTCTGCACTATGTCTCACTCTGCCTTACCTCACCATTTGCCCCTAGCAGCTTTCTTTCAGTTCCCTACAATCTTCCCTTTTCTCTTTGCTGGTAAGTCTGGCTCAAAACTAAGTTAATGGTTTTTTATTATATCCATGAACAAATGGCTAGTGAAAAGGAGCATGAGCCTCTTCTTATATAATTTTTATATTCCAAAGGAAACTATCCAGACTGACTTGCCATGCTGCCATTTGTCACATCTTATTACCTTAGCTACACTACGGTAACTTACAGCAAGGATGTGACTAACAGTAACCACATGTAATGCTGCACAGTGCCATCTTGTCTGCTAAGGAAATTTAACAAGGCATGGTTTCCAGAGATCAAGACCTTTTTGTGTAATTGCAGAATTTAGTGGCTAGAGGACAGAAGTGGGGAGCCTTTAACCCGCTAATGATCATCCTGTGTGCTTCAAAGAGTTCAGTGCTATTAAAGCTCATGTCCATATACGCAATATGTTTGTTCGATATGGTAAATTAACAGTTAAAAGTGGAAGGAAATCTGGAGACTGATCTTGCTCTTGTTCTCATTGAAGTCAACAGGCAAACCTGTGCAACTTCACTGAAAGAATAGCATCTAATCAGTCTTAAATCCAGCACCTCTGCAAACCTGAAGTAATTGTTCTTGCTTCAGGTCCTGGACTCCTGGAGACAATATGGCATGAACCTGCTATAGACAATATCTGATCCCAAAGTGAGAAAGCCCAGAGTCTCAGAATAATTAAAATTTACATTAACAGTAAGGACTGTCTGGACCTTTAATTAGATTTTGTCCTATTAATGTGTGGCAATGCAAAATGGTGGAATGTTAAGCATATTTTGATTCCTAAATATCTAAAGTATTCTTTACCTCTAAGCATGCCAATTAACATGAAACATGGTTGCTTGTCAGAAGCTAAATAAAATCAGGGGGACTAAATAATTTTTTTAAAATATTGTCACATTTGTCTTGCTTTGTGTCAAACTTAAACTACTGTTATTTGATGTGCAGAGAGGATTGAAAAGACAGCTCCTGCAGCGTGGAAAGACATGCACTGAAGATGATTGGCAGCTTGAGAAGGAAAAGGGCTGAAAACAGTTAGTTCTAACTCCTGCTTTCACAAACTGCTGAATTTTTCCCTTGAGCACAATTTCCCATCATACATAAAACTTTCCTCAAATATAGAACCAAAACAGTTTTGTTATAACCATTATGTTTTATGAAAACTATGAAATATAGTGTTTCACTGCAAACATTATATTTGAAAATTTGTTCTCACTGGCCGGAAAAGGGGAAATGTAACCCCCATTTTCAAAAAGGGAAAAAAGGAAGACACAGGGAACTACAGGCTGGTCAGTCTTGCTCCTGTACATGTTGAGATCATGGAGCAGATCCTCCTGGAAACTTTGCTAAGGTACATGGAAAACAAGGAGGTGAATGGTAACGGCCAACATAGTTTCACTAAGGGTAAGTCATGCCTGACACATTTGGTGGTCTTCTATGCTGGAGTTACAGAGTTGGTGGATAAAGGAAGACCAACTGGTGTTATCTACCTGGATTTGTGCAAAGCATTTGACAGTCCTGCACAATATCCTTGCCTCTAAATCAGGGAGACACAAATTTGATGGATGGACCACTTGGTGGATAAGGAACTGGATGGATAGTCATACTCAAAGGCTTGCTGACAATGGCTCAGTGTCAAGTGGAAACCAGTGATAAGTGGCATTTCACAGGGGTTGGTACCGGGACTGGTATTTTTCAACATCTTTTTCAGTGACATGGGCAGTGGGATCTAGTGCATTCTCAGCACGTTTGCTAATAACACTAAGCTGTGTGGCACAGTCAACATGCTGAAAGGATGGGATGCCATCCAGAGCAACCAGATTAGG
The DNA here is from genome assembly GCA_013398155.1 of Pedionomus torquatus. Taxonomy (NCBI): domain Eukaryota; kingdom Metazoa; phylum Chordata; class Aves; order Charadriiformes; family Pedionomidae; genus Pedionomus; species Pedionomus torquatus. The sequence goes on along the minus strand of VZRU01018358.1, from coordinate 149,430 downwards.
CTCAAGAGGTGGGCCTGTTCAACAAGGACAAGTGCAAAGTCCTACACTTGGATCAGGGAAATCCTAAGCGCAAATACAGGCTGAGCAGAGAATGGCTTAAGAGCAGGCTGGAAGAGAAGGACTTGGGGGTGCTGGTAGATGAGGAGCTTGACATAAACTGGCTGTGTGTTGGCAGCCCAGAAAGCCAACCACATCCTGGGCTGCATCAAAAGAAGTGCAGTCAGCAGGCTGAGGGAGATGACTCTTCTCTGCTTCACACATGGACCTGTTGGAGTGAGTCCAGAGAAGGGCCACAAAGATGATCAGAGGGCCGGAGCATCTCTCTTGGGAAGACAGGCTGAGAGAGCTGGGGTTGTTCAGCCTGGAGAAGANATCAAAAGAAGTGCAGTCAGCAGGCTGAGGGAGATGACTCTTCTCTGCTTCACACATGGACCTGTTGGAGTGAGTCCAGAGAAGGGCCACAAAGATGATCAGAGGGCCGGAGCATCTCTCTTGGGAAGACAGGCTGAGAGAGCTGGGGTTGTTCAGCCTGGAGAAGAGAAGGCTCTGGGGAGACCTTATTGCAGGCTTTCAGTATCTGAAGGGAAAAGCAAGCTACAAGAAAGATGGAAAGGGACTTTTTACAAGAGCATGTAGTGATAGGACAAGGGGTAATGGCTTCGAACTGGAAGATGGTGGATTTAAAGATACCAGGTAGATATCAGGAAGAAATTTTTCACTATGAGAGTGGTATGACACTGGAACAGGTTGTCCAGGGAAGCTGTGGAGGAGGCATCCCTGGATGTATTCAAGGCCAGCCTGGATGGGGCTTTAAGCAACCTGTCCTATTGGGAGATGTCCCACTTTAAGATCCATTCCAACTTAAAAAATTCTATGACTCTATGAAACCAGTTTACTTTTACACATACATGCAATGGAGAGTCTCTCATCAGTAACTGATCCTATTTGCAGTCTTTATAATTTTTCATATTCTTAGACTCGTGTAAATTTGTCTCACCAGAAAGAACCTTATGGAAAACAACAATATTATAGATGTGACTTCAAACTTGTATAGAAATATTTCTACTTAGTGCAGTTCTTGCAGCCTTTTTATGCTGTCCTTTTTATAATTTTATTTTAGGTATTGCAGGGTATCTCAGTGAGTTAGAACTTAAGGCAAGTAAACTGTGCTTTTGAAACTAAAACCCCAAATCAGGGAATTATGTTTTGAGTTTTCTGGGAGAAAAAAAAAAAAAAAAAAAAAAAAAAAAAACACCACAGTTACCATGTTCTTATGTCACCACCATTGTTCATTCCAGTCAGAGCAGGCTTTCCAGAAAGAGTGACTCGACTTACCTTCTCTCATGGAAGTTTTATAGGTTTTTCTGATTTGCAAGGGAACATTTTATACTTTTTCTTTCTTCCTGTTTAGCTAATCCACATTAACATGGGCAATATTAACAATGTTGACATAATTCTCACTTTTGAAAAACTCTGTTCCATTGTTAGCCAGTCAGTTCAGAAAAGGTATCAACACTTTTGAGTATCTCTTATCCATCAGTTGGTCAATTTGCAGTTTATTTAAATGATTCATATAAAGAGAGAGAAATTAAAACAGATCCAACCTGTATTACGTGAAGGTATAGGTTAGTAAGTGAGTAAATGGTATGACTGACCTAGTGCATCAAAAATTTCCTTCTGACTTACATAGAAAGTTGTTTCTTCCTCTTTTTGTACAAGAGCTTCTCTTTTGAAGCCATGCTTTATTAGAATTTTCTTTTCAAGCTCCTATAATTTAATGGAGGACAGCAGAAAATACTTTAATCTTTGGATTATGTTCCTTAATTTATGTTACATGAGGAGCATATGAATTTATTTTGCCACTGTTATTAGGTAGCCTGTGTCTGGCTCCACCTGATGTGGATCAAAGTTTAGTTTTGAAGTATTTTGGAGAACTATTTACAGATCTTTGGAAGTTTTTCTGGTATTCATCCTAACTTTGCTAGAGTTCTTAGTTCTTTTGCCCAGAGGAGTATCTCCTGAGTTGCCATTTTGTTATTGTATTGGTTTTGTCTGGGATAGAGTTAATTTTCTTCACAGCAGCTTGTACAGTGGTATGGTTTGGATTTGTGACCAACACAATAACACACCACCACTGTTTTTGCTATTGCTGAACAGCGGTCACGTGGAGTCAAGACCTTTTCTGTTTCTCACACCTCTGCACCAGTGAGTAGACTAAGGTACACAAGAAGCTGGAAGGGGAAACAGCTAGGGTAGCTGATCCCAACTCCAGCAACAAAAGCTGGAGGAAAGATGGAGGGGGTGAAGGGATTATAGTATTTGCCTTCCCAAGTTACCGTTACACATGGTGGAGCTCTCCTTTCCTGGAAATAGGTCAACACCTGCCTGCTAATAGGAAGCAGTGAAAAATTCCTTATTTTGCTTTGCTTGTGCACACAGCTTTTGCTTTCCCTGTTCAACTGTCTATCTCAACCTATGAGTTTTCCCCCTCTTCCCTTCCAATTTTCTCCTCCATCCCACTGCGGGTGAGTGAGCGAATGGCTACATGAGGCTTGGGTGTCTATTGGTGTTAACCCACAACAGTTACTCACGTTGCATGGTCGTGTAAACAAGATGAAAATAAAATAGTCAATGTATAAGTGAATCTAGTTTAAGATGATGTTCCTTATATATGATATTACAGGATTCACATCTTATAATTTTTTGCTTTATTGTTAATACCATTTTTCAAAAGTGAGTAAATTTGCAACGTGAAAAAACGCAACCAGTTAGTGAGGGCACAGTCTGTGAGTCATGAAAGGTTCATGTAGGTCATGTACCAGGTGTCATTCAAGTACTTTGAATAATAACTCGTCTAAACTGAGTCCTCTAAAATGTTCAGCATGAAGTTTCTACATGCTTTAGTAAAGGCTTGCCATTGTCACTCCTATACTGCAAAAGGAGAGGGAACCTCTCACCACAGCTGCCTGGCAGAAGGAACCTGGGCATGTCAGTTCACAGCGAGCAGTTTGCCCAGGTGGCCAAGAAGGCCAGTAACACCCCAGCATCTACCGGGAATAATGTGGCCAGCAGGACTAGGGGATGGCTCATCCATCTTTATGCAGCACTGGAGAGGCTGAGCCTTGAGTATCGTGTCCAGTTTTGGGACCCTCACTACAGGAAAGACATTGAGGTGCTGGAACATGTTCAGAGAACAGCAACAAAGCTGGTAAGGGGTATGGAGAACAAGTTTTATGAGGAGTGGCTGAGGGAATTGGGGTTGTTTAGCCTGGAGAAAAGAAGGCTGAGGGGAGACCTTATGGCTCTCCACAGTTGCCTGAAAGGAGGTTGTAGTGAGGTGTGGATTGGTCTCCTTCCCCAAGTAGCAAGAGATAGGAAGAGGAAATGGCCTCAGGTTATGCCAGGAGAGGTTTAAATTGTACATTAGGAAAACTTTCTTCACCAAAGGAGTTGTCAAACATTGGAACAGGCTGCCCAGGGAAGCAGAGTCGCCACCCCTGGAGGTATTTAAAAGATGAGATGTGTAGCTGTTGTGCTGAGGGACATGGTTTACTAGCAATTTGGCAGTGTTATGTTAACTGTTGGAATTGATTATTTTAAAGGTCTCATCCAACAAAAATGATTCTATGATTCTATAGTTTTGTGACACATGAAGTTCCAGATAAATATAAGCTGATGCTCCAACTTATAAGAAAAATGTGAGTTCATTAAGGTCTTCAGAAAAATAACCCAAACCCCACCCTGTCTGTCTGTAACAGGTTAGCAGTAGTACTCCATTTATTTCATTCACCATGTTACTTTTTACAGTATTACAATATAAAGTGGTTGCTTTTCAAAGTATGTCACTCTACATTACATGTTAGATTCATACTTCAATTATATTCAGATTCATGTGATTTCAGGAAAAAAAAAATATGCAAATTAACAGAAATTATAGAACTTTGTTTTAAAGTCACCAAGTTGTTGATTTGAGAAGAAAGCACTTCATCTTTTTATAACTTCTAGATATTTTATTATTACTGGGAAAATCTGAAGTATCAGATTTTTTATAATTTATTCTTATTTAGAATGCATGAAAGGAAATTTTCAATAATTCATAGTAGTTAACATTTTATCTGTTGGATTCCATTTCTGTAATATTTAAGACTTTTCTTAGCATTTTTAGTGTAGGATAACTGATGGAAATTGAAAAACTGACAAAGAGAACTCTGATAACATCAGTAAATTTCAGTAGTCTTGAACCTTATCCCTCTGTAAATTTTAGTCACATAAAAAATCTGTTGGAGAAGAATTCCATGTATGAGTAAGTATGGAGGATAATTTCTTATTCTAAGAGAAGTAAATACAATATGCAAAACTGCTACACAGTGGCAAATACCATACTTTAACAGACATCATAAATGGGAAATAATGAAGAAAATGTCATAAGCTGTTGCATAAATAATAGCACTTGGAAAAACATTTCATCAGTCTTACCTATGTTAAGGGACAGTTTAAGAATGAGATTAAAGTTCTCTGGGAATCCAGATTTCTTACTATCTACTAAGGCTGGAAAACCAGGGTAGCTAATTCAAGTTTCAGATACTTTGGTTACTTGGCTTGCTTTCATCTGAAGTAAAGTGAACTAATTTAGAAAGTCTCCTAATTTTGGAGTCAAAACCGAGAATTCCCAAGCCATGATGGAATTGTCTATCAGTATAGCTATTTGAGCTTTTAGGAGGAGGCTTTTGAAATAATCTTTACTAGTAAAAACTCCATTCCACAGAGTCTAAAAAGTGTTTTCATATACAATTTATTTCAATTGAAGTGGCTAACATAAGCTTGGAAAAAAGGCAAAAAAATCATTGTATGTTTTTATTTTTATGTTTCTGTGGCATAAATGGTAGTTACGGTAGAAAGCTCCTCTTNAAAACTGTAAAACAGAAAATTGGTTCGTTTTACCTCAAACCAGGACAGTCTGCTTAAAGAAACACTTCAGTTCATCAGTCTAGGCCTAAATTTTAAGTCTGAATTTTTTCCTAACCAAATGTTAATAATACACAGACATGCACACAATTTTTGTTTTGGTTTAACTTTAGTAAGTAAGTTTCCAGGAACAAGAGGTCTGAAGAAAAAATCCAGAAGGAGGGATAAACCCTTTTATCCATGCTTCTTTGAAATAATTAAAAATAAATAATAATAAAAAAAAATAATAAAAAAGTGGGCTAGTATTGATGTGAGGATGTGAATGAATCTCAAATCTTGTTATCGAATGGAATTGTAGGAACAAGGTAATACATGTAAGATGACAGCATGTCCGTAGGGTAAGGAAAAGAATTCAGATTGTAAAATGCTTTTCAAAATGAACCCTGAACTTTTGTGGTTTCCTCTTTGCTCTGTATTGTAAGCTACCTTAGTTTATTGGTTATTCTTACATCTCTTTTCTTTCATGTCCTAAAACATAAATATTTTTTATTGCTTAATCCTAACTATTCAATTTCTACCCTTATTATTTCTGCATATTAGCAAGGATCTTTTAAAAATATTGCTGCATGGGGACTGCATATTTTCAAGGAAATCTTGGAACTCTTAGTAAGAAACTATCTCTTTAAATTCAAAACCAATTTAAACCTAATACTAACTGCACCTTTAGTAATTTTGCAGAGGACACCAAGCTGTGTGGTGTTGTCGATACACCAGAGGGACGGGATGTCATCCACAGGAACCTGGACAAGCTGGAGAGGTGGGCCCAGATGAACCTCCTGGTGTTCAAAAAGAACAAGTGCAGGGTTCTACACCTGGGCTGGAATAATCCTCACTATCAATACAGACTAGGGGATGAGGTATTAAAAAGCAGCACTGAGGAAAGGGACTTGGGGATTCTGATGGACAAGAGGCTAGACACGAGCAGGCAATGAGCACTTGCAACCCAGAAGGCAAATCACATCCTGGGCTGCATCAAAAGATGTGTCTCTTTGAACAATATTTACTTTCTCATTACACCAAACAAAAAGAAAAAAATTAGCATTTAATATCCAAAATAAAACTTGAGAAACCTTCCAGAGGGATTTCATTACATTATAGTACTGTAAATCCTGTCATCCACTGTTGCATTCTCCTCCATAATGTTGTTAAGTAGGAATAATTAGAATAAAAATCTGCTTGCAAATTCCACAGGGCATTAGCCACACCATATGGTTTTGAGTCTGGGTAGACTATTCCCTCATTTCAAACTAACGTGCTATACCGTATATATTTAGAAGGAATATTACTGCCTACAGTATAAAACATATCTGTCATTTATACCTAGAAATTGTATAAAGAACCTTTCTATAATATATTTTTTCATTATTCCATCGGAGGGAGTAGTAATTTCACAGTCTAATAAAACAGCAATGGTATTCTGCACATATGTATTATCCAACAATGTTGAACATGCTCTTTTCTTGGCATCAGCTGAAATTAATTTGAATCTCTCGTTAACAAGCACACTAACATAAACCCAAAGCATGAAGTTAAAAACTGTTTTTTCCAGCAAATAAAAAAGATATCTTGCCTAGCGGTGACTAGTATTCCCAGGCTTTTTCTGCATCTGAATGACTTCAATAACATATCACTGCTCTGAAACTTATTGATTGTGTAGGTCTTTTCACAGCCAAACTATACAAAACAACAAATACTGGTTTTAATCAAAGCCGCATTTTATCTACTTTTATTCTTCAAATTTCAGTAACACATACATTGAAAAGGAATGTGGATGTTTATTGAAACAAGAAATTTTGTTGCTTTAGTGTTTTCACTTTAAGTCAACTTAATTATTTGTGTATTACCAGCTAAAGTAGGTCACAGGACAATGTTTGGTTGCCTTGAGTGAACAAGGGGAAAAAAAAGACGTAAATCACTGGTTTTGCACTGTGATCCATGGACTGTGGGTGATCTCTGAGGTCACTGTCAGTGGTGCAGTGCTGGCCGATGAATCTGTAGAGCACAGCATTTGCATTGTTTTCAGCCAGATCTGTTAAATGTTATACAAGCTGATATGTGAGAAAGCCTGAAGGTCAGCAGTGTTTTGGAAGTCAACAAACTAGATAATAGCTGTGAAAAAAAATAGTGAAATTTTTACTAGGAAAGGCCTGGAGAGATATAGCACAACCAAGGATAGTAAATCCTTCAATCAGTTTGGTTCAGGTTACAGCTGCAGAAATAACTACACTTGACCTACCCAGAAATCCCAGATAGCTGTGGCATCATGGTAACCTTGGCTTGTCCTTAGTAATTCAAAAGAGTCAGCATGTGATATTTGCCTGTTCTATACAATGTATTACAGTGATGCGAACCATACTGTAGCTTTACAGCTCAGTTCCAGCACAGTTTATCTTCTCAATCCAGTTCTTTTAAAGCAAACTTGTCTTCTGTTGGGTAGATGTATCCTAATGTTCCTTGAGGAAATGAGGAAGGAAAAATGAGAAAAGTGTATCGTGAACTCTTGCATCATAGTTGAAGGGAAAGAGTGCTGACACTTTAACAAAGATATCTTTTGTCCAGAGAGTTATTAGAAGCTGGATAGCAATCAGCAGAAACAATGGACCTAATTGCTTTTCACCCACTGAAGATCAAGATGACCCTACTGAAGTTAATTCATTGGGATAGTAGAAAACCATGGAGAATAAGGCTTGCAAAAGCATTTTCCTTCAAATTCTCCAGTGTTACACTTTAATTTGCACAGAGAAGTCAATAACAACAACATGAAAAGAACTGTTGATATATTATCTGCAGTCTCCTTAAAAACTGTGTTAAGCCATATGTCTAGGAGCTTGAGCCTTCTGGTCTAGCTCTATTTTAATCATCCAAATCAGTGGAGAGAGGCAGAAACACCTAAGCCAAATTCCATCACAAAGTAGGGGCAAAGTCTGAAATTGCCAAACCCTGTCTTAGAAGTTCTAGTTTTAGTCTGTTAATTACTAACTCAGGTATAGAAGGTTGGCAGAACTTACACTTAACTGTCAGCTAAGCATCCACAGCTGCCAATATACTCTCTTTTGAGAGGCCACAATACTTTTTGGTGGGATTTGTGTATATGAAGGAAATAATTCTGACGCCTTTTTCTTTTTTAGTCTGCAGTCTGTGCCCAAGGAAGGAGTAACAGAGACACCAAGGATAATACCTTTCTTTAAAGTCAATAATGGAATTGAAAAGCTTTTTTTTTTTTTTCTCCTTTTTTCCTGGGTAGGGTTTTTAAGTAAATCACTTTGCAGGCTCAACTGACAACGTCCTAAATCCCTACCACTTTGCTGTGATTTTGTTGTACCAGTAATTCTGCTCCAATGCTCATAGAGGAACATTTCTATCATTCTTGGAAACTGGCTTTGAGCTGAAATAGGTAGTCTTCTACCATGCCCCTACATGAATAGCAAAGGACTTTTTAAGTCATCAGCAATGCAGCATTGAATATATTTTGTCCCCTGCTAATTATCTACGTTTTCATAACTACCACATGACTTATTTGACAGATCATCTGCCTAACTAAGGACATACAGAAAATGTGTTATTTAATAACTTCTCTGCACTTATTTCTGATGTGTAAAATTTGCATTTTTCAAAGGAGAAGGAAAAATATGAACTGAGAATAAAGAAGTTGCATTCTTAAAGTCAAACGTTGTCTGATTCTGGAACCTACACATGTTAGTATGAGTAACTAGCTAACCTTAAAATGTACTTACTGAAATGTAAATATTTCAAAATCCTTAAAAGCAATGGCTTTTGAGGTATGTATGTGAAACTCTGTACAAACTTTAATTTAAATTTCACATTATAAGCTAGCTTTACTTTAACCCTACAAAATAAAATCCCTAATTCAATTAACTTCAGCAACCAATCTCAAGCCATGAAGTTCTTTTGGACAGATGTGCTACTTAACTACATTCTGATTTACCATATTAACTTGATATCAAATTCTGTGAAAACAGTCTCAAGGTACTTTTTAATTAAAAGGAAAAATATGCAGACATGAAATTGGTTGTGTAGATCTGATCTCTGTTTAATTTAACTTTGTGGCTTTGCCACATCATTTTCCTTCTTTGAAGCATGCTGGGTATGTGTAGTTTTCCTTCTATAACAGGGGTGATTCGTAATAATAGAGTGAGGGAGATGGTTTTTGGACTGTTTCTTCCCTCAGTTCTGTCTGTCTTCACATCATCACATTTCCAGGAAGAAGAATTGGCTGAAAAATGACTGTGAGTAAGCCCTGCTTAGTGCTTTTTCAGTGTAAAACTTAGAAGTGACATTATGGTATCAGGCAGCTGCTTTTTTCTTCTTTTTTTTTTTTTCCCCTCAGCCAGATGCAAGGGCAATGATATGAAACTGAAAGAAACCACAGCTCAATCGTCTGCCTTCCACTTAATTTTTCATACAAATTTAAGGTCAGGTTGTGGCCTGGTAACCAGTGAGGTGTATGTAACATTAGAACAGTAATTCTCTGAAACTGATTATGAAGAGAAACCAGGGAGAATGGACAGGAGCCTGCTCTTGGTTAAACTAAAACTAGATCAGCTACATTACTGTATGGAGCAATGCACTTCTTCAGATTTAAGCTAGTGTTAAGTAAGTGCAGAATCTGCCAGCAGATAACAATAACACAGTTCTAGATTTTCAAGAAAATGATCTCTTATGTACAGGTATATACACATTTTATATACCTCACATACTTACAAATATGTTTGTGTGTATCAAAGACATCTACATGCATTGAAATATCAAGATGACATCTGCTACCACATATTCCTTACTAATTACTAAAATTGTTTTTAATAAAAAAACTTGTTATTTACAGAAAAGGAACAGAATCAGTAGAGCAATACTTAAAGAGCTGCTATTTTTTTTTTACCTTATATTTGGTAAATACAGGACCTCCCTGCTTATTCTTTGTGCAAACATTTATATCTCTCCTTTTTAAGAAAATATATATACACATTAGGGCAAAATATTCTTGAGGTTTTTCAGACATTTCTGTATTGACAGAAAGGTTGTTTGAAAAATGTAACGGGATCTATCTAAATCTACCTTCTATCTAATTTTTTACAGCCATGAAATACAACGGTGTAGAGCCTTAGCTATGGAGGTATCCAGAGGCTGGTGGGAACCCTTCAACAGAAATATTAAGATTCATGTTTCTGACACTAATCCTAAATTTTCAAAAAACTGATTTTTTTTTTAAAGTCTGTGAGAACAACGATAAAGGATATTTATACTGGAATTTAAAAAAAAAAATCTGCTTTGATAAATTCATGATGAAAATCAAGGAAGCCTCAAAAGTGCCCTGGTTCTCTGCTTTCTTGTTTGCCTTCTCTGAAGCTGATCTCTTGGGTTTCCAGCTGTGCAGGCTTCCTCAGAGATATATATAGTAATGCTATGTATAGCTATACATAGTAGCATCTTAAACTCCCTAACTGTCAAGACACGAAGATATAGCTCACTTGAAAATCAAGGGGAACCAGCAGTTTCATTTCAGGGATCCCAGCTACTCTCTGGACTCTTACCTGGGCTATAAAGGACCACAAAAGCTCTGAATTTCCATGTACTGTCTCTGCAACTCTGCACCCAAAGACTGCAACAAAGACCTTGCCAAAACATTTCTGTGATTCTCATCAGATACTGCCACATATGAAAACTCAAAGTCTAAGCTTACTTTTAACTGCAAAAGTCTGACAAAAATACCTGGCCCCTAGTCAGTGGTGAGTAACTAAGAGTCTGACGTATTGTGCCAGAGCCAGGAAGCCAACGCCAGTCTAACAAGATCTGACAGGCCACCAGGAGTCAGCAACAAATTCAGAGGACAATACAGGTAGAGGCAGCTCATGGTGAAAATAGAACATCACAGTGTGAAGCCAAACAAAGTGACATTTACTTTCTTTTTTTTTTTTTTTTTTTAAAATCTATTCAGCTTTTATCCTTGTATCAGACATGCCAAAAGTTCGGCAAATGTGAGTATTTTCACTGAACTGTAATCCCATATCCCAAAAGTTCAGCTGGTAAAATCACCCTTGCAAGTAGTAATCAATTATTTGTTATTTGAATGCAGAGAGACAAGAACAGTCTTGCTTTGGTTTTATTTTGCACTGATTTTATTTAAGACTTAACTCTGAAGATCATCTCATTTAAACTTCAGTATTAGTATAAAATGCTTAATAATTCCTATCTGGTTCTTGAGCTACCAATAGGGGCAAATATGAACCCCTTTTTAAAATCATTAAATGGGTAAAAACGAAAAAGACCAGATCGAAGGATGCATTATAGATTTGTGTCAAATCAGATGATTCAGGAAAGTCTTCTCATTAAGGCAGAGAAGATCCAAATGGAAGATCCTCAAATACAATATTAACTGACTCTTCCACCCCTTCATTGATCGTATACTTAATAAAGTTTACTTTGGAGAGTTGCTTGTTTACAGTATCATTTAAGGCCAATGGAGCACTAAAAGATCAGAGAGGAAGAGGCACTCAGAAAAAGGGACCTTAATAATACAAAAGATTAATTTATTACTGTGTAATAGAGTCTCATATTTATCCCAGCCAGTTACAGACAAGGTTCATTGGGCAGATCAATTTTTACAACTGAGTTAGTTAAAGACAGTGAAAAACAGAACTGACTGACAAAGTACCATGATTTTCTAATGACTTCTCTGAATGACGTTCTGAAGGCATAAAACTGCAAGTGTTAGATAATATTCAGTCAATGGGCAAAGAGATGGTGATTTTTGATTGCAAATATATTCCCAGCATCACTTAACAAAACCTCAATGTTGCTGAAAAAACTTTGAATTTTCCCATTAATTTCTGTGAGGATTTCAATTCCCCTTTAGGCTTTTAGTACAACGGGAATGTTGTTGACATTCATGAAAGGTGAAGATATCAGTAAAAAATAACCCTTACACTGCAGAAATTCAATAAAATAATGCATCACAGATGAACAGAATAGCTCAAAAAGAGCAAATAATTTCCTGTTTTGGTATTAAAGGAAGATCTAGCATTTCCAGCACTTTAAACAATACTGCATATAAACTGTATAAATGTATTACATATTCAACTTGTGAAAATAGTGTATTTTATATGAAAATAAAAAATACTGATATTTAACAGCTTACCAATATTTTCATATAAATTCTTGCTGTTGCACAGTTTGTTTCAGTTCTGCATAATGATAACTTTCTTGTCAATCACTGAATATCCAGGAATGCAAATAAGAAATTGCATCTGTTACTTGTAATTTCCCCAATCAAACTCTGAACTCTTTCCTTAATGTTTTCAACAATTCTAGCATGTGGTACTTGAGATAATCCTGAACCCAGTATGTTTTCCTGATGGCTAGATTTGCCTGTCACTAGTGTTTGCTTACCAGCAGTATCATATGAATGAGGTGAATTTTCATTGGAAGAAACATATTGAAAACGTGTGTGTATCCTGCTTTGTTACATCTGTGTAAAGTTTCCCCCCTCCCAATGCAATTGTTTTTACTTTCTTTTAATCTTGCAAAGAAATGTAAAAGTGGAATAACTGACCCCATGTTCAAAGTCATTGTCAGAGACAATGAAGTCATAGGCTTCTGTTTTTAATAATGTCTTGCAAAACACAAAGCATCATTAATCATATTCAAAGGATAAAAGACACACAGATTTCCTAGTCTCAAACTTTCCTGAAGCCTTGAACATTTCAGTGTTGTAGATTCACATAGATAACAGCCCACAACTCTGCACAGAAAGCTCAATCAGGAAAGGAAATGGGAAATAAAACCATTTTTATTCCAATACGTAAAAAACAGAGACTGTCTTTTATGCAAAGCAAAACAGACTAGAATGGCTATTCCTTAACAGTGGTTCAACACCAGATGATGACTGTAAGTAGATTCTCTTATACTTTCTTTGGGGTTGGATACAGTTAAACTACACCTAGTAACATAAATAAGGATGTCCGTGCAAGAAATAAAACAGATAACAATCATGCTGTTGCAATATTCACATTCTAACTTCCTTTTTCAAAGAATTCCACTTGCAGACAAACCTTGAGTTTGAATGGGTTTAGATGAATGGCAGAAGCAAATTTGGACTAGAAAGTTTTCTAAATATTATTCTCCTATCAAACTGTCCAGATTTTCATATTGAGCCAAATTCTGCCAAATCGGATTATCTTCAGTTTTTAATTAATTTTGTCTGGAAATAGAGTCTTAGTTGGTTTCATTTGTGCATTAAGACCTCAGGAAAATCATTTTGCTCTAAAAGGAGGAAAATGTAATAGTACAGTTGAAATTTGGCCCTCTCCTATCCAGTGCATGCCAAGTTGGATCCAAAAGAAGAAATAACCACAATATTGTGTTTAAAATTGTTGGTCTCAGTTCAGCAAAATGTTTGAGAATTGGCTTCACTCTGGCTTAAGTTTAAACATGTGCTTAAAATACTATGATGAGTTAGGACTATGTTCTCAATATGCGTGTAAACTGGTAATAAAAAGGGAAATGTATAATGCACGTGCACTATATGCTACCCTTCTGTTAGCCTGATAAGCAAGAAAGAAAAGATTATAACTTCTTAAAAGGAGGGCTAACTAGACTCAGTGTGGTCTGCAGGGTGAAATTTTCTGTGAAGACCCTGTGAGACTTACCACTGATTTCAGAACAGAGATATATCAAGATATAAATTTCAGAGTGATACCACTTTGTACCAGAATAGATACATCCAGAATGAGGTTTCTCGACACAGCAGACAGACTAGAGAACTGCAGTGCAGGTTTTTTTTTCAGTGCAACTGGGTGGTAGGGAGAAGAGGGAAGTCAAGAGTTATCAACAAAGGAGTGGAATAATCAGCTTTGGTTTTAAGAAAATTCAGGGAAAAGACCCAGAGTGATTTCTACAAATGAAATGTTCCTGCTCCATCTTCCACAAGCTGAGACCTCAACAACCTTTGCACCTTGCAGTTCCTGCAGACACCAGTGCTCCACACATCCACTCGCTGTTTTCTCTGTCCTCCAGTGGCTTTCACAGGCAGCCTGATCCATCTTCAGCACCTTTACAGCAGGAAACTGGGCAGCAGAGACAGTTCATTTACGTTACAGCATCTTACCCACATCTCCTCAGATGGAGACAGAAAAGCCATCCCAACCTGCAAGCTACCTGCTGACCACCTATGGTACTGTATTGAGTCAACTTAAGAACACTTTTTTCCATTTTTATGACAAAAATATCTCATTATTTATAGGATGGAATGATTTCCACATAAACAAGTGCATTGTAAAAGATCATGAGTCTGATGAATGACTTGGCTGAAATGTACACATAAACTAATGTTATAGATCTGTTTATTGATACATATGTATTTGTGTGACTTTTACACAGCGTGCATATTCATATTTGTGAGAAAAGGAAAAAAATATTTTCCTTCATTTTTCATAGCGGGAGAGTACCTGCTATCTACAATTTTATGTTACTAATAATTTACAGTAACAATTTCTTTATTAAATTATTTCATTTTAGTGTTAAATGAGTCTTCCCGCTAAATTACTTCTCTGCTGATATTTAGTCAGATCATAAGGAATTAGCAAGGAATGGGAAGACTCCAATTCCCTTCAATATGAAGGGCACCATTTATTCATTGAAACAAAACTTATAGGCCAGTAGTGCAAGAGTTAAATGAGGAGAGTCTGCTTATTCCCTCCAAAGACTGAATGGAAAAGAAATTTTATATTTTTTGGTCTGGGTGTGTGTAGACATGGATTATCGTTTGGCTGAATGTGCTTCTCCCCATTTACAGCAACTTTTCTAAGCATTTTAAACAACTTCTACAGCTATTATCAGAATTTGTAAACACCTACATACAGGTGTTTTATATACATTGTGTTTATTCTAAAAAATTGGGGTTTTTTTAAGACATAGAATTCAGTGACTATTAGAGAGTGATAATGGGAAGAAAAAAAATCAAGATTTTCATTGTGACTATTATGACTGAAAATCCAGTTCTTGATATTGTCTTCATGCCTTGAAGTAGTCAGTGCACTATATGATCTATTATTAAGTCAATTTGTATAGTGACATCCCCTCAAAGTACTGTAAATCATTTAACATAATAGATATGTTGCCAACTTTGTAAGGTATGCAAAGCCATATTCAGAAGAAACAGCTAATAGTCTGCAATCAATAAGCTAGTTAAATCATTCCTAACAACAAGCAGGATGAAATTTAAAATAAAACCAGATCATTGCTCTATGTTATCTATGTAACAGTTTATTTTTAACTAAAATATATACATTTTTTGGCTCAGACTCTCCCTACTGAATGAATGAAGATATAAAGCATATTGCAGTGTTGCAACATCAAATTCACAATGATGAGATCTTTAGATGTGATCCAGATTCAACAGCAGACTTTGGTTTTGCAATGAAAAATAAGTTTGTGTCTGAAAGTTGAGTTTCTGGGGAGCTCATAACATTCATGGATGTGTCGAGGAACTGGTTAATTGGGGTGGCTAAAACAGGGATGGAAAGTACTTGAAAGTGGTAAAATGTCACTTTGTTGCAAATGTTTCTTTATGGAAATCCACAATGTTCTTAAGACACACTATAAACCATTTCCAATACAAAATATCATTTCCATTTGAAAATCAATCTGGTTATTCCGGGAGAGGCGGGGGTTTCAAGTTCTGGGGGCATTTTGTTTGTTTTGTTCTTTATTAATTTTGCCAAAAAACTCTGGAAAATCTCTCTTTCTGCTTTAGCCAAATATTTTCCTTCTGCTACATTCAGCACTCAAGAAGACATTTCTTTGCATCTATTTTCACCCATTATACCTGAGTGGTCTTCGTGATTTTTTTGCCTTGGTAGCAAAGTGCTCCGCTTCATTTTAGGGTCAAATATCAGCTCATATGAAATCCTATGAGCTGCTCTATCAAGACTGAGAATAGTTCATTGCTATTTACTTGTCATCATAACTACATCCCCGCGGGCTGAGTAACACACCATAGTGTACACAGAAGCATGATGGTGTTTTGCATTTGTGTGTATACTTGTACGAAGGTGTTGCATAGACAAGCCCAAAGACTGATGTAAATTCTCATTGAAAAAAATGAATATAAACCAGCTTTCTATATTGCTACTGAACTGTACTGCAAGAAATAATTTTGATTATTCATGGATTGTACTTAACCAGTGTTTCACTCTTTCTGAATTCTATGGGGATGTCTATGAGTATTTTAGAATTAATGTAGATTACAAAAAAGGCTTCCTGGGTCTTTTCATTGGATAATTTTTCCAGAATTCAACCCAACCTATGAGTATTTATTTGATATAATAAAAAATTTAAATTAAGAATTAGGCAAGACAAGATTTATTATTTTTTTCTTGCTTATCTTTAAATTGCAGCTTTTATTTATTTCACTGCACATAGAATTTTCATTTATTTTGGGCTCAAATATTATTTCTTACAGAAAAAAAATTTGAAAAATCATATGCTATAAGTAATGAAGGGCAGATTTTCAATGCAAAATGTAGTATAGGGTTAAGTAATTTGTAATTAATAAAAATAAAGGTAATTCTAATCATTTCATACTAATGATGACATAACAAAAATATTAAATGAAAGACTCTAAAAGACTTATCCAAAAGTTAAAGGCTTGAAATAATGAAGGACAATGGGATGAAATAAACTGGTGGTAATAGAGATCAGGCCCACAAAAATTTGAGTTTCAAAAATTTTACTTACTTATTTCAAATAACTAAGAAATAGTACTGGTTTTCTATACTGGAGATAACTGAGTTATACTCCTTTTCTCACTGAAATTAAAGATTCACATTCTGAATTCATCTTTTGCACTTGATGAATAGTAATATAGCTATGGGGAACTTCTGACTGTAGCTCTCTTTAGTTCTCTTTTTAAATAGTCCTTAGAACACAAGCTACCCCCGTTCTTCTAGTTCCTGCCCCACTGAATAACAGAATCATTTATTTGTTGTCAGCTGAACTGAGAACCTGGTTTGTGTTGACATTACCTTTATTTTTCTTACAAACTAAACCCATTCCCCAGTCTGATTTATTGCTCAGCTACAGGAGTGCTTCTGACACTGCAAGAGACCAAGACAGTGCAGGAAGAAACTGGAGGCGAGCATAGAAAATGGGAATGCTCCTTTCACTAGCAGAAACTTTATTACAGTTTAAAGTGCACATAGAACCACTTGTTCAATCACAGCTAAGGAATGTTTAAATCAGCTCTATGAGGATAAAGATAAGAGATCTGCTGCCACATCTTCCACTTTGTTCTATTGTCAAATGTTACTTATAAATATTGTGGAAAAATATATACAGAGGTGGCTTAATTCTCAGTTGTTCATAAAGTTATATTATAGCAGTCTAAATATAATGATATCGCTACATCATTTGTGTAAACTCTTTTTTAATCCAAATTAATTTAAACAAGAGCATCCATACAATGAAAAATAAATAATTAAATAAATAAACAACTAAAAATAACAACAAAACCCTCACACTTCACCTGAAGGATGTGATGCATCTCTAGCCAAAGCACTGAAAATGTGGAGTTGACTTTGTAAGTGTGAAGTAATCGGGTTTTCATTACAATGTCATTATCTTTTCTAAATGACAGTTCATGGAAGGGACAGAGGGGATAGATCACAGGATCTTACTACTACCCTAAATTGAATTAATATTTGCATTTTTGTATTCTATGTTTCCCAAACACTAAAAATAGTTGAGATTCAGTTCATTACCAATGTATTTCAATATGTCATAATCTTGTCTAGAATTAAGACAAAAAGCCAACAGTCTGTTCATTAGGAATAATACTTGACCACTACGAGAGAGAGAAAGTCAAGAGCGTGACTGTTTCTGAAGTTTCAGAGAAGTTTATCTTCTTTTGAGGTTACCTGAAGGTAATTGCCTTTTTCACATACAAAAAAACCCATGATTCTAAACAACTTTTTGTAGGTTTACTGAGTACAAATGTGGCAGAGTTATTTTTTTAACACATGGCACAAAGGTCAGCCTTAGTCTATTACCTTTTTTCTATAGCTGCTTGATTATTAGTTTCTGATTTCTTTAACCTTGAACCACATAAATCAGTAAAACCTTTCCAGGAGCTGAACCATTTAGTAATGCAATGTTGAACATCTGTCTTCAGAAAAACTGTAAATTTATTTTATCAAGAGGCAATTCAGCATAGCTAATAAATATGATTTCATGCTTTTTACTCACCAGCTGGTCCTGTGTTCTAGAGTGTAATGAATTAGTAACTTCTGAAATCTGTTGTAAGGGAATAAGCTACTAAATGCAAAAAGGAAGATTTCTGAATAATAGCCTTGTACTTTACAGAAGTATTAAGGTGTACATTTCTCATGGGGACCACAAATCTTTGAGGCTCTGAGTTGTGCTGTACATCATCCTGACACTGTTTTTTAGCTGGTGTAAATATGAATGGCCACAGTTACTACATCCAAGCATGTTTCCACAGCTGAATGGTTAGCTCTACAGCTGTGTTTTTCTCTATACCCTCATATCATTATTCAAATGCCAGATTTCATAAGGAAACTTGATAATAGATGAGAAATAAATAGCAAATGAGAGACTGCAACTGAAAGAGTTGTCCAGACTTCTATAATCCATGGAGAGGAACAACCACATCCGAGGTGCAGAGCATCTCATCCTAGGGGAGGTACTTGAAACAATCTGATAAATCATGCTGTGAAATACTTTTTCATTCTTCAGATGGTAAGAGACAAGGATGAGTAGTCCAGATCTATCCCAGGGCCTGCAATGTGTGTACCTAAAGTTAGATAAGGTGAATTTCAGCATGACGAGAATGCACCACCCTCAGCTCAGTGTTGAAGGAGAGGAATTACTCTTCAGAGTAAGGCAGATAGAGTAACAACAAGAACCACTTATCTTTGCCTCAATTCTCTGGTCTTAACATTTGGTTCTTTACCCAGAATTTTCCCACGAAATGCATTTATTTTTATTTTACAAGTAAACAACCTTTGAACATAAGAATAATCATTGCAAATGTTCTTACTTTTTAAAAATGTTCTAAATTTTTAAGAATTATAATTCTTACTTTTTTCTGATGGCGTTTGGAGACTACTTTTAATGTATGATGCTATTCCTAAGGAATTTTGTAATTTCTCCTCATATTATTGTAGGTGCCAGTGTTTTGGACTCAGCTGGGTTAGTATGCTTAGCCATGCATCCCAGTCTTCAGGACCATTAACCTGAATTTGCTGGCTTTGTTTTCCCAGAGGTGAACCACCAATTAGATGCATACTAACCAGAATAAGAGACGGACTGGAGGGATTAGCACTTCCTTGCTAAAATGGGAGCACCTGCTGAGTGCTCAGTGGTAAACGTGAAATGGAGGACAATGTCAAAATATTTGTTGGGTAGATACTTTGGGTAACTATCCATCCTGGGCTGTCTATTAGGCTTAACTGCAATTAGAGGGTGAGTGACTATCACTGCCCTTAATTCGTTAAGAAAACATGCATTCTAATTAGCTTCAGGCAAAGGTAGAAGTCTCCCCAGAGGGGTTCTAGGTCCACGTGGAAGCTCCCAGTGGGATACAGGCTGAACATCCTTCAACCTCAAGCCTCATAGCAGGCTGGAGACGGAGATTTATTAGAAACATCTCCTTTTACCCTACTGCTGTGCCTTCAGTACCACAAATAGCAGCACATGGAGTCCATTTTTTATAAATCCTGGTTTCAGCTTGTAAAAAATCCAAAGGATATTTTATGCTAATAGCAACATCATGGGCTCTGTCTTCTCAAGCTTTACTGGGGGTTTACACAGGCAAAATTCCCTTAGACTGGAATAGGTGATTTGCCTTTGAAAACCAGACAAAGTAATTACTTAAATAACTAATTAAATTTTTCATATTATCCTTAGAAGCATTCTCACTGCATTACTCTAAACAGTTTTAAAGGGTGGTTATGGAGTACTGATGCTTTCTTAAGCTATTCACCTTTATTTCATGGTTTGAATTACACAAAAGGACTATTTAAAGTTGTGTGATTGGATACCCAGTGCTAAGAGCATCTCTGCTCCTTGTTGAATGAGTCTTTACCCTGCTTTACTGAACAAAATGTCTTAACAAAGAATTCTGGAGTTAACACTGAGGGAATGACTTGCCTTTCAGATTATTAAAAGACTGTTCCTCCCAGTTGTTTAACATACAAGACTGTACTGAATCAACTTTCTAGAAAGTTGAATTCCTCTCAGTTTCCAAAGGGATTTGCATATTTTAATTCTACGACTACAAACATTCTGTGAAGTCTTTTCTGAGCTCTGGTTTTGAGTTTGAGTCTAGATCTTTCTTTAGCAAGAAATGTTGAGATCTGCCATTGCCTGGGACTTTAGCTGTAGTGATTATTGATTTA
This sequence comes from Pedionomus torquatus, assembly GCA_013398155.1. Classification (NCBI taxonomy): domain Eukaryota; kingdom Metazoa; phylum Chordata; class Aves; order Charadriiformes; family Pedionomidae; genus Pedionomus; species Pedionomus torquatus. The sequence continues at coordinate 129,034 of VZRU01018358.1, read as the reverse complement.
ATAGTCCTTTAAATTTAATGATTCAGCTAGTGTGGTATTTAATCTTAGTTTTGGAATTAAACCATTTCTCCTTCTTTGTCAAGGTCTAGAGCTTTTATTTTAACTTTTTATCTTGAAGTAGAACTATCAGAGCATTGATCATCGTGCTAGTGGATCCATGGTGGACTCCGTGTGTGCATCTAACTTCCTGGGTGGCACAAAGCACTTGCACTCCTCATCCTAGGTCATTCCTGCCCTAGAAGGACAAGCCAAAAGCATGTCAAAGAGGTTACCATATCAGCAGGACAGCAGAAGCAAAATAAAGAATGAAGAAGGTGTGACAGGCAGGGAGTTGGCAGGGGAAAATTTTGTCTGTAGAGTTTAATCTGTGTGTTATGACCACTCTATATTTAATTTATGATCTCCAAAAGAAGATTTTATACAAAGCCTGCATTTTTCTAAAATGCCAGTCATTGCAAGCTTAGTAAAGAATTTAAATCTTCCACTACTCTTAGCAATCTTATTAAACTTTCTGTTCCTCGGTTCCCACCATAAGCTACTGGTTTTTGTGTTCCTCCCAGTTTCGCAGATATGGAAGGATGTGATGTTGGCACAGAGGAATGACCAGCTGAGCTGTTACATTCCTCCCATTCTATTTTGGTTCTTTATTTTGGCTCTCTCCAAAATTCAGGAGATGATTTTGTTAATGCAATACGTCTTTTAACCTAAGCAAATCGCTCACTGATTTGCTCTTCATGTAGGACCTCAGGAAAAATCTCTCTTACTCTCCAGAGGTTTTGGATCACTGAAACTTCAGTCTGATGATAGAAATTAGGAGGTAGTTATGAATCCTGTACTGCTTTTGCATCATTATTCAGATAGGAAGGAAAGGAACCAGGAAATGCAAGGAAAGCAAGGCAAGGAAAACAGGGAAAAGTAACACAAGGGAAAGATATTTTTTCCACCATAAAAAAGTGTCTGACATCAAACTGAACTTGCTGTTAAAGAGCAAATAAGGACAGGAAGCTAAGAATCAGTGACCTGCAGATTTCCAGGGCTATTGTTGGTCTATAGCTTTTTATCCTAGTTCATGCAAATTTTCTAGAAATCTTTAATCCACAAAGATTAATAGTACTACAAAAATTAAATTTGAAAAAGCTAAAATATTGCAAGAGAGGATGAATTAGATGACCTATAAAGCCCCAGCCAGATCTAGTTGGTTCTGTCCGACTTCTTCATCTGGAATACAAAAAAATGAGTTTAAAAAAAAAAAAAAATTCAAGAAACTAGCCTGTCTCTTTTTAAATAGGCCAAGTGCTCTACAAGTTGTCTATCCAGACATTTAGATGTTTTGATGTTGTCCATCTCAAAACTGAGTGACAACAAGTTGGGATTTTGCAGGGAAAGACAAATGTTGTACCAGCTGAGAGGGAGGGTAAAATGAATTGTTTCTTATTATTCCTCCTTTTCTTTTTGCTTTGGAAAGAGACTTTGATGCAGCTCAGTACTTGAAATGTTTAAGGTAGTCCTGGCAGAGATGGATGAATAAGGCAAGCAAAGGTGGATCATATGTGTAATTTATTTCTTGACCACATATGTGATACATACTTCTTTAGGAACAGTCTGGCAGGGTCCCAGATATATACTATTCATCAGTGTATCACACTGTTGCTTGAATGTACTTTTGTTTTCATTCTCTTGGTGGTAAATTTAAAGACTGGACAAATCTGTAAGCAGACTTCCAGCCTTCTGCATAATTTACAAATTGTGCTATGCCAATTAAAAGCTTTTGCAAAGTTGTAATAAACATACAGCCAAGTCATGTTTTAACTTGTTAAACACTTGTTTCAGAATTAATAAAGAAATGCTGAAATATGTTTAGCTGTTGTGTAGAAAGCATTGATGAAAATGTCTCAGTCACAATTCAGAAAAAAAGTGAATCATCTAACTCTGGGCCCAATCTTTTATGTTCCAAGCCACTTACATTCCTTATTTAGGCTATACACAGTACACAGCTTGCTTTTTGTGTAAGATTTTCTTTTTACTGTCAGAGATACAACTGGCTACAGAAGTCCCATGGTGATTATTTGAGGAGCTGAAGAATCCAAGAGAAGATGTACAAGTAAACTGTAAAGTGACCAGCATCCCTTAAATGCTGTGGGAAAATACCTGGATTCTGTGCATGAGCAACATCAGAGATTAGTTTTTCATGGATGGAAAATACTTTCCCAGAGGCAATAGAAACTATATAAAACAAAATATAGTCATTCTGGAATCAGGGGGCATAACCAAATCATTCCTTACATGTATTTTTCGTTAAAACTTTATTTCCATTTTGAAGAACTGCCAAAATAGTCCAACTTGTCTCTCCATAAAGTTATGTGCAATTCCCTCCAGAGTGGGTGTGGAAAGAGAGTCAAATGAGGCATGTTATCAGGTAAGGTAAATAGTTTACAGTGTTTTGAAATCATGGTGCCTTTATCTGACTCGGGGAATTTTGCCAAGTATTGGCATTAAAAGCAGGAGGAATTCAAATAAGATTGAATTCTAGCCTGCCAGAAGATGTTTTTTTATGATTTCACCTCAAATTTGCAGCCTTGCTATTTTTCTTAAAAACATATTTTGGCTTCCTTCCATCCTAAACTTTTGCTGATCCACTGTAGTTGGCATATTAATTTTCTGTGGTGATTTTGGCAGCCATTAGACATTGCCTGTGCCTAACATGGGAAAAAAAAAAAAGAAAGGAAACACGGATATGCTTGACATAGGTTAATTTTTCCTTTCTGTTGCTTTACTGATAGCAAATACCATTTCATTTACCATTGATAAAGTGTAAGAAAAATTAATGGAAAAAAAGATTATGATTTGTTTTTTAAATAGAATCTGATTATCTGCATGCTACTGGATGTTGTGGGAGCTTCTGTTCCATGCTACAGTACTCACAATACCAGTATTTTTTTCCACTGCTATGGATGCAACAAAACTTTCATAAGGCCTAAGCAACTTCATTGTCTATCCAGGGAGTTCCCTGTCCATACTAACAACCAAAGAATTCTATCACTCGGCACATCAAATCTAGAATTGTGATAGAATCTTCTGCTTAGGTCCTAACAGCTATCTGCTGTTTTTTCACACATTTCCATTTCTTCTTCTCTTATGTTTCTTCCATTTATCCTTGAAAATGGTGGATAAAACTATCACATAGGGTCTAAAGGCTAGAGAGAGAAACAGGTGCATCTTACTCATTAAAATCCTGGTCGCTATTTTAGAGCACATAAGAACACTACGTTGATCATATATCACATTTTTCATACACTAAAATAAAACACTGAAAATATTAGATTAAAGGAAGGAGCAAATTAAGAGTCCCAAAAGGGACATGAAGTTTATTTGTTTCTCAAATTGCAACAATGAAATTATTAGCTTTTTAACATAATTTTCCATCAAAAGTATGAAACCCAAGCATGGGAGAACTGATCTGGGAGTATAGCACATGCTTATCACAGTCATCAGTTTTTGAAGAAGCAAGGAAATTGACATAACACACAAAAAGGCAAAGGAGAAATCATAGAGGCAATTGAAGCATAGCTAAAGTTCAGCACCGGAATACCATCCTTATTTTCTGTGTTCAGATCTGTCTCACCTCTGGAACTACTGATCACATTCTAATCACTGTTGTGATCTGAAAATTCAGATTTATTCTCAAATATGTCTGAAGTTTCACCAGCATTGGAACATGAACATGAGCCTGAAAGAGCACTTTAGGAGAAGTGGGGGTGTTTTAGCTCTTACTCCTCAGGTTTGTCCACACAGGAAGAGACCTCTCGTGGCAGGCGTAAGAATCACCACGAAGCTACAATCACACCTAGAAAAATGATTTTACCCAAGCTTACTGTGTAATGAATGCAGTTCTAAAAAAAAATGACAGTGTTTAATACTATGTCTTTTTTAACAAAAAAGTCCAGTCCAATAGTCCAGTCAAAATAAACCATAACTAAGTGCAAATCAGGGTGGGGGTGGGGACCAAATTTGGTGAAAAATAGCTAAGGTTTCAGATGAACTATAAGAAAATTTATCAAGGCCCCATAGTAAGATTTAACAATTTTGTGTTGCTAACCAGCTCCTAATTTCCTTGTCATTGCCAGTGGTTTATGGCTACAGTGCTGCAGTCAGCAAGTGCTAAAAGAGCTTGTGCTTGTAATCCCTCCACAGCAGCCAGTCTGAATATGTGTAGTATATGGCATCTCTAGTGTATCCTGCTGATGATTCAGGATGCATTAAAGAGAAGAACAAGCAAGTAAAATCTACACTGAGTTTAAACAAAACAAGCTGTTGGTTGTGGCCTGATTTCAAATGGCTAAATTCAGATTGCTTCAATTTAACAAACCAGTCACCTTTTAAACATTATCAGTGGGGGAAGCATATCATGAAACACGGTGAAAATTCAAATACAGTACAGTATGCACAATTATTTTTTATACTATTTGAAACCCATAATTTTTGGCTTATAAATAAATAGAATATCGTCTATATGTGTCTCTAAAATCAATATTCATGCCAACAGAAGTTCTGAATAATTAGGAATTATACAATTTAGCCAACTAAGAATTTTTCTTAGAAAAACCATGGCTTATAGTGCATTTCTCAGCAATGTCATTTGTAAATTTAGATGGAAGCCAGAAAGCATGAGATTTCAGAATAGCCAGTATACTCCTACAGATTAGAGAAATTTTCCTGAAGACTCAGGTTTGTGCATTTTTTGAGACTAAGTCATGACTGATGTGAAGCCTTTCCTTCTTGCATAGTATGTTACTTCACCCTTGTTTATCAAGTGAGCTTCTTGAGTTTTAGGTACTCCTATTGAAAATATTTTGCTTTCATTAAATATTCATCAACAGTTGTTTTCTGGACAACTCCATGCCACAGAGCAGACATAGTCAAGAACTTGCTCTGAAACACCTAGTGTTAGACCATGAACCTTAACGATTTGCTACAACTCAGGGGTGTGTTTATTGACATTGTCCCCCTTTAGTTGTCTTGGGAATTCTCTTTTTTAAGATATCTTCAGGTAGAACAAAAGCAATGGTTAAAATCTCAAAATATTGCAGTCACTCTTTTCCAGCCAGCCCCAGCAAATGCTAACCAGGTTCATTCTGAGTGTGGAAGACGCACA
>VZRU01018358.1:75168-123846 GCA_013398155.1 Pedionomus torquatus | reverse complement strand
AAAAAAAAAAAAAAAAAAAAGTGCATTATTTCATCCTGCTGATAATTTTTCATTGGTTTCTGTCATTGACATTATCCTCAGATAAAGACAATAAGATAATGATCAATTTATGCATAATAGTCCATTTCCTGCTTTTTGCATCATTTCAGTGTTTTAGGAAGCTGTAGGGGTATTTTGAATCTCTCGAAGAGAGTGGAGGAGGATGTTGCTTTCTCAGTTTCAGCTCTAGTCAGTCCAGATTTGATAGGAATGCTCCTCTTATTTGACAAGAACTGTGTTCCAGAGCAGGTTCATCAGGACACACAGGCAGTAGAAAGTCTATATCATGATTCCTGGTTTACCTATGTATGCATTGTCACCTCTGTGTTGGCAAGGCTGGGAAGTTATCCAGCAGCAGAGGTATAGGCAACTGAGATCTACTAGGGCAACAAAACACCTGAGCTAGACTTCAAGTACCTGAAACTTGGATTTAGGGACATAAAATGAGAAATCGTTGCCTTCTTTCTTTTATGACTATAGTTGTTACATTACTTACTTCAGAAAATACTACCCTGAATCAGGGATCAGGGCCTCCAGACATTACTGCAATATAAATAAACCCCAATTATTTTGGTGAACAATTATTCTCAAAGGGAGTAGCTAAAATGCAGTCATTTTTATTACTACTTTGCCACTCTTGTGGGTTTTTTTGGTGGTTTGAGTTTTTTTCTCTCTCTCTTGTGGCTGACAAGCTTCATAAAGGCAGCAAATAGAAAAGTTATGTGACTGTGATAAGCACTTACATACTCTGACTGTAGATTCAGCAACGTCTCTCACCAGACTCTCATAACAAAGAGCAAAGAACTAACCCTTTAAAAAAAAATAGATTATAAGTGGTGCCTTGCTCTGTGAAAATAAATACTAAACAAAGCTTTTGGAGATATTTTCCATGAAGTTATTGTGTATAATTATCAGCACCCCGAAGAGAGCCAAAATATAAAATCTTGGAAAGGTGCATATATTTCATATTACCAAATGTACTTTGATGTTTCAGTAGGAAATACAATTAACATAACTCAACTTATGAATCATCTTTCAAGTTGTTTATACTTATTTCTTCCTACTCTTTTTTTCCCCTTTAATTATTTATTCAATATTCCCACAGAGAAATAGATGAGGGGGAAAGAATTATTTATTTAATGGAGACCACATACTGTATAACGAAACATTTCATAAGTAGCACACTCACTCTTGTCCTTCATCAGTGTTCACAAAGAATGGTTTTATCCTGCATAAGGCAGGTTTATCCAAAGTAAACAATGTCCTCCTCAAAGAGTGTATGTTGACATGTTTGTGAAAAATGCACACAGTCTGCAAGAGAGACATTGCCCTGGATTACAACTAAAAGCCAATAAAGATAGGTATTTTTGAAGAGATGGGGAAAATGGTTGCATTGAGGCTATAATTCACAGTAAGCTTATTAAATGGAAATCTTTATATTTAGGGACAAATGCAACATGTTGCTATTAATCTTCATTTAGCAAAGGGCACCATAATAGCATTATGATAAGTGAACTGTTTGACTTCATTGTAGAATCAGCTGGGAATTTTTCAAAGAAACATTTTTTCATCTCCCTGCTTCTTCTTGAGAACTAAATCACATATTTCTACCCAGCACTGCGCTGTGTCATGTAGGCAAATCTATAATGTCTCTTCATCTCGTTTCTTGGATTATAATCCTTTTTTCCATACTCACTCATTTCCCAGCAGCTATGTGTAGTGTGTTTGGAAGTAAATCCTTATATAGAAGGCAATCTTTTGTTCAGGATAAAGATTACTCTGTGATTATAAATTGTAACATCATTGAGAAAAATTTTATTTCCAGCTGAAAGGCCGTAAATTAAGAATGGATTTTTTAAAATCTAGATCTTTTTACATTTAAAAAAATGCATCTTTGAAATGAAAATGGATCACAGAATTGCATTAATTTTGTAGAAAATGCATATAAAAATCAAGAAATATAAAAAATATATAAAACTATGAAAAAGTTTTGTTAAATATTCTACAATATATTTCGGAGGTTTTTTTTGTTTGAGTGATCTTCAAGTTGGACCTTTCCATGCTGTGGCAGAACATACAAGACAAATTCAAATAAAACACTTTTGACTGAATGCAAACAAAACTTACCCACTCCTAGCCATTTTCTTTGTGCAGTATATAGAAGAGCAGAGAGTTTTTTCTTAGTCAGAACAATCTCAAAATGTCATTTACCAGATGGCATTTTCATTCTCCTGCCAGCTTTTGGTAAGCTCCCAAAAATATAATCAAATATTTGCATTCACAAAAAATTATGGAATTTTCTTCCATATGCATTTCTGCTATATTTATCTACTCATAAACATTTGATTATATTTTTTCAAAAATGTAGATTTCTTGTAAGTTATTCAAAGAGACTAGATGAGGCTGCATTTGATTTGCTTTCATGCCTTAAAAACAAGTTCATTAAAATGACTGTGTTTTCATGTTCAATTCATAAATGGAGATAATCACATAAAAGAAATATTAAGAAGTTACTCAGTTTTGGTCAGCCCTTTGAAAAACAATTCTATAGTTTCAACATCTTCCTTTCCATGCTCTTTTCTGAAAGGGCTATCTTTTCACCACTTCTGATATTACTTAGTTTGGAACAGATAGAATGTGAGGAACTTTTTGACCAGAAAGCTAGACAGAAGTAAAGCATTTAAAAATCTCCAGAATACAATAGGAATTCACAAATCTGTATTTTATATATAGTTTTCTGCAGTTACTTCTAAGCAGTAGAAAAACATTTATAATTTCTTGGTCCTGGTGTAATCCTCAGATGACAGCAACACTCCACAAGGGGCAAATCAATTGTGAAGCGACTGACCTCACTTACTCCCTAGTTCCCTTCAAATGCCCATTCTGGACCTGCTTCTAGTAAGCAGTCACAGGGTATTCCAAAATGTGACTGAAGTGGAAGGCATCCTGGGATGTGATTTGTATGCCACGCTGTTTAAATTTTTTTGTAGCCTAAAGTTCTGTTCAGACAGCTCAGTTCCTTAAAACTAGCTTGAAAACATTTTAGCAGCTTATGTCCCCAGTTCTCTGTTCCTTAGAACTGATGTTTACAGTCTATTATTTAAGTACTTTACCCATCTTTAAGAAAATCTGGATGTTTGGAAAAAACAAGCCTTCTATTAGATACTATTTTGTTTATATATAGAGTATCTTGTCTACTTTTTTTTTTTTTTTTTTTCCTGGAATGATGAATATTCAGAATGCTTATGGTAGGAGATCTCTTGAGACATGTAAGAAATACACTTCATAAGATGAATTGGCATGATTCAAATGAAGAGAAACAAATGTCCTGAGGAGCAACTTTTGGGATGGGATCAGAAGCTACCCACAGATTGTTTGGAAACAAACTCTTAGCTAGGATGTGATTTATGATCAGAGTACAGATTATTATAATTTACCATCTAGATCTAGAGTGCAACGGAGGACAAATACGTAACTTTAAAACTAGAAAATATGATGATGAACACCCAAAAAGGATGGATTGAAAGAGACTTTTATTCAGATTTAACCTAGACTTTTTGCTGCATACACCATCAGATTTGTTCCCTGGTGCAGCTCACAACAGAAAAGGATTACACAAAAAGACCTTCACAAGTTTCTTCTTTGTTTCATACACAACAAAGCTAAGATTTCCAAAAGGAATTAAAAGCATGAGAAGCCCATCTGTTAGGCAGAAATCCTTATGGTTCCTTCCACATGGGAATGAATTTTACTTGATACAAATAACCGTAAAGCTGTTGTAATTAGCAGAATCTTTAGTCAGATAAAATAACAAATGAAAAAATTCACTTATTAGATTATATTTTTTCTAGCTGCAATTTAGAATATTTTTATGTGACATGGCAAAAGTCTGTTTAACTTCAATAATATAGAGATTTTAATTCTTTACATTGTAAAGTAAGATCACCATGTTTATTTTAAAGTAGACTCCAGTCACCCTGTTTCAGGTGAATTTGTTCAATTTTTTTTTAATGTCTTCTTCAAACCATCTTTTGGAAATATATGATATAATGATACCTATCTAGCAGATGAGCTCTCAAGAAATGAGAATTAAGTGTACTGTGCTGGATGTACCACTCCAAAGCCATCAGTTTTCATATATTGCTGTTTCAAGATGTAAGGTCTTTTATAAGAACCAAGTCTTACCCAAGGCAAATGTGTCTCCTTAACACATTTGTGTAGTCACATGGGAGAGAAGGACTCAGAATTAAGGCTAAGTTCTTTTATTTTTCTAATGGAAAGTCTACTAAACCTTCAAAAACAAAAAGATTGAAAAGATTGAGGTACTGTGTTATGAAGTGTTGTCATAATGGTTTTCATTTACAGAAAAATGCCCTTTCAAGGTTTGTTTATTACTTCTAAAATCTCCCAAATTGATTGTTTGCTTGTGTGCGTATGTAGGAATTTCTGTATATAGTTTGGAGGTGTTTTCTGCAGGGGAAGGTTAAATGTTTCCAACGTTTTCATGAACTACCATCAGATGTCTTCCAGATCACTACTGGTTCCCAGAGCACAGATTGAGGAATACTGCATTAAAGGAGACATTTCCTTTTTCTATTGACTGTGGAGGGATTCTAAGGGGATTTGACACCCCAGGCTAAGGTTAACCTTTGTGAACACCATCTGTAGTTTAATTTTAGACACACATTTTGGGGGAGGGTGTTATGTGATCACAAATGGTTAATGTTCATGGGTAGGCAGTCCTTAAGTAAACAGAGCACATACTAAGAAAGAAATGCAGCACAGTGGGCCAGTAAAAGCTGCTATACAATACTTGCACCATTATTAAGACCTTATTGAGGTCTTTGTGAGCCCACAGATAAAAGTGGCAGAGATGACTGATTAAGGCAGGGAAAATGCTATGATTTCTACACAGGCACAAGAACACAAGAAGCACCATTTGATCTGGATTCATGAATCTCTAATATTTAGCTTCGGGGGACTACCTGGGCATCCCCAGATCTTTGAAAGGGGCTAGACCAGGGACCTTGGCTGTGATCAGGACTACACATTATTGTCATGCTTCTGATAAAGAAAGTGGCATCATAATCACTGTGTCACAGTAGCTGTGTCTGGCATGTGCCACAGATAGGGATATTGTAAGGCTGTGATTATGGCTTTCAGGAGCTTACAATCATTTTCCAGAAAATGTCCACGTACTGTGCCAGTGCTAGCTTTCAACCCAGAAGATTAAGGAATTAAACCAAACACACCTGAATAAATAGAAGCTATTACACCAAAGCTTCATGATTTGTTCACAGGATGAGCTATGGAAGTTTTGAAAGCAAAATAGCAGACCTGGAATAGTATTCAGCTCAGTATGAGTGTCACAAGCTGCCAATAACTGTATTTAAGTTCAATATCATTTGAAGAAAGAAGGAAAAATTTGAAATTAAACATGGAAGAGGTAAAATTTATTATTCATAGAGGACTTTTCTCCATGAAATGGAAGGTTAGACTCCATTTACACATGGGGTGGTTTTATTGTCTAGCCAAAAGGGACCCAAAAGGGATAACCACTTAAAAACACAGCATGATATAAATAAGTGGTCAGTAGTTGGCATATATACCATATTTAATTTTTCTTTCAACATTTTCCCCTTCCTTCCCCCCAAGGTTTTTATGCAAAACCCTGAAGTACTGAGACAGTTGCTCTGCTGTTTCAAATTCCCACTTCATCTAGTTAGTAGCCAGAAAGCATGATGTGAACTGCCAATATGAAAATTTCCAATAAAACAATGGTTTTGGACTGTGTTTCCAACTCTATTAGAACACTAGAGGTTAAATGTATTTTCATAAATATTTGTGCCAGAGAAGCTTTCATTTTCCTAGGCAGAGAAGTCTGCCACGTGCAAAGATTTATTTATCATCAAGGTCACAAAGTATTTAAAAAATTAATACTTCCTATGTATGCATAAACAAATCATACTGATCCTTCTTAACTGACTATATACATATGTGCATATGTGAGCATATAACCCACATACTGTATAATATAATGAATAATATATAGTGCACAAATCAGAATATTTTTATATTAATGGGCTTGATGTTTTCAAAGCTATTTACAAGGAAAAGGAAGGAAGAAGTCTTGTATTACTTGTAGGAGGACTCATTGTAAAGATATACCAGGGGGATAGGTACAAAGTTTTGAAGCAAAGTAACTATGCCAGAGCTGATCAGTGTTCAAGTCCTGAGCTACAAAAATGAGAGAGGGAAGAGACAAACCCAGATATCGGGCTGACCAAATGAGCTCCAAGAATCTTAACCAACCACACTGCACTGATGAAGCATAAGACACTGAGTCATCCCCTATAACTTACTGAGGAAATACCATGTTTGCTGTGATAATGGACATTAAAGCAGGTAAAAGAAGAAAAAAAAAAAAAAAAAAAAAAGATGATCTCTTGAACTTTTCAACAAAATACCTGATTGCTGCAGGGCTGCTGTTTCTTCTCATGAATCCTGTTTTTAGAGGCTGCACCACCTCTCCCCCATCCAGCTAACATGTCAGAGGCAAGACAAATGGAGCAGGTTATCAGTGGCCAACATGGTCAAGCTAGCACGATAACATACTCTTTGTAGCTACATCATCTGACACTACATTTTGGGGTTCCTCTGAAATCTGGACATATGTGATACCATAGCTTCAAGACACATCATGTGGGAAAAGTCAGTAAATAACCAGAAACCAAATCATCATCATTTAAAATATCCCAGACTGTCTAAAGTTTCTAAAAATATATATAAAAATTAAAAATAAACAAATTAGAGGTAAATTGTAAAATCTTAACTAATGGAAATATTCCTAATATATATACAAATGACACATCTGAAGGGCTTCTGGGACATTAAAAGAAAGGAAAGTTCCATTGTGAGATCATGCCAAGGGTAGTGTTATCGTTCTGACTCAGGTTAGAGCTGCTAGGGAGCCTGAAATACTGAAGCCAACGGGAAAAGGAAAGTCAGGCTCTAATATTACTTCCATAATTGCTTTTATATGTACCAAAGCCACATGCTGTTCCATTGACATAACATCATACACAAAGGTGTTTCATTAGAGCATAAGAGCTTCCATCTATGAGACACCATTCTCCTAGGCTTTAACACGTGTGTAATGTTTACTTGCATGAGTAGGCTTACTAGTATTCTTCGTATAATTCATACAGGCCATGATGGGATCCTGAGCAGGGATGTTTTCTCCTGTGGTCCCCTTTTAAATGTATTTTATGCATACTTTAACAATCCCCATTTCCACAGCCTTTTATTCCTGCATTTACAGCAAGGGACCAAAGGCACGATTGGTTTTCTTAGCTTCAACTATGAAAAAAGATTTGATTTGAATGATGGGAAAAAATCAGGTTTCTGCCCAGCATTTCCTCAGGTAATGTCACTTTGGTTCATATGTGCATGTTTAAACTCTATCAATAAATAGATGAAGAAAAGCAATGATTAAGTATTTGTGAAACATAAAGCAGACATTTAAAGGAGAGTCATTAAAGACAAAGACAATTAGTCAGACTAAAAAAATAAAACACTGAGATATGTATGTCTAGCCTAGATACACACAGTAGCTGCAGTCTGGAAGCATTTATCCTTGGATTACATTTTATCTATTAATAACATTTGAAAAATGATTCTTACTCCAAGTTATTTTCATGAGGCAAGTATAATATAAAAAAATTCTACAGTCTCAAATGTAAATAAGACCTACGGATGGTACTTGAAGAATTCTTCATATATTACAGTCTCTGGATGAAGTTCCTAAAATATTTTATTCCTTAAATTTAAAGAAAAAATCAAGATTGTCCATTCTGAACATAGAGAAATAGAGAAACTGGATTTATTTTCTTCTATTTACTGTGACTAACTTTACGTAGGGATGAAGGCCGCTTGAAAAGAACAATTAAGTGCTCAAGGAGTAACATAAATGATATGCTCTTAAAAACCATGTCATCCATAGCCTGATCCAAAGGCCATTAAAAGCAGCTGGAGTCTTCTCACTTGTCTGACTGCATTTTGATTCAGAGCCCTGGCCACACAAAAAAAGTACAAAATCATGCATAGTCGACTGCTAGTAGCTGATTTTCTTTTCCCTGAATCATATGAAACTGCATGGTCAGATCGACAGTAAGAGTATAGTAATGAGAATAGTGAGGGAGAAAATCCCAGGAGGGTATATAATGTGGCAAGTCACATTCATTAAAAGATCAAAACCAAAGGAGAGTGCATAAATCACGAGGCAGCCTCAGTATGAGCTCTGGCTGTTAATGCAGGTTTTATTGCAACTTTTTTCTGTGACTTTCAATAAAAAAAGCATCTGCTGAACTATCAGCAGTATTTGATACACACACTACCCCCAAGATACAGAGCACCTTCTGAAAGAAATGTGATCACCCCGGAGCAATTTGAACTGTTGAATCTTTTACTGCATTTTAAAAGCAAAATATGTTCTATGTAATGCAATCATTTCCCCACATCTTCTTTTTTCTTTTTCTCTGCTTTTAACATTACAGTTTAATATGTTATTGGTTCCTAAATCAAAAGCATACATATTTTTCATAAGACAGGACACATAAGAGGAAGCCTGCAGATGCAGAACAGTAGCAATATGAAATACATAGCTTTTGCATTAATATTGAGATTATAGCTTCTTAACTACTGTGGCTGTAAGCCTTTTCTTACTGCAATAATGGAAATGAAGTAGAAATATGTGCCTTTCAACATCCTTGAGGGAGAGAAAGTATTCTGTTAACCCAAGTATGTTTTCTATCTACTTTTCTGTCAGGGTAAGTCTACTCCACTTTTGCATCTGTAGCCTTTATGGGAAGATAGTTTCTTCTTCCTTCATGACCAAACTTCAATAGAGCAGAATATCATTGCTATGAAAAATATTTGGTGATTCTTGATAAACAGACACAGGAAACACTCATCATAAACGAAGTTTATCTCCCAGCCCTAGAAGAGACACAGAAAAACACTTTCAGTCCTTAAGCCGCTCTCCACCTTTTTGCTTTGTGGTTAACTGTTGATTTTTCAACAGGATGCTAGTTGTGGAACAGGAGCATCAGCAGTGTGAATTTGATGGCAAGCCTAGTGAATTGAAGGCTAAAAATGAGTGTTATCTTCAAGCACCATCAGCCATATAACATTACTAAATCCTTTGTGGATTATTTGCAAATTGGCCCATTAAGCATACAGCAGTGATTCTTTCTAAATACATGTAGCTCTAGCTGTAGCCAATAACCATCATCAAAACAGTTTGACAAAAGTTCCTTTTTGGCAATTTTGAGCTTTTTGTATGTGAATTGGGTTGTAAAACTGAAGGCAAGCCTAGGATAAGTAAGACAGAAAAGGGAAGATTGAGGGCCAGCAAAGCTCTTTTCCTCATTTATTGGAAGAATCATAGCAGCTAACAACAGCCAGCAGGAAAATAAATGTACAAAACAATTTGGTATTGAGAGCTACTTCAGATGTGACTGTTTTTCTTCAGTGAGCAGGATGGGTTTAATACAGCTTTTACAAACCAGAAGGCTAGAGTTTACAACTGTAGTAAATGACACTTTGAAATCATATGTACTGATGAGACAAACATGAGGTTGTCCAGTAACTCTGGTCTCACTACTCCAGCCTAAATTAAACTGTGGTGTTTCTACAGCAGGATTTAGTCTCCCTGAGCTGTTAAGTTTCACTGTTTTTCATTTAAAGAGCTTGCTGGGAGAAAGACACAAGTGGGAGGCTGCTCAAGAGAAGTGAAATGGTGTGAGCCAAGTGTTGAGCAGAAAGTAGTTGGTGTACACACTGTTTATGAGCTGGGTTGTGAACTCAGGTAGGAAATCATAGCTATACACTCTAAAACAAAGACTGAGAGGAAAATGTTGCACAGCTCCAACAACTGGCACTAGTCTTAATAGGGAACCTTAACAATCATCTCTTTGCAATAGGAGAGCTGGCTGAAAGATGTGGATAGGGAAAACACCTGATTAGACGACACCCATTTTGTTTAAGAAAGATGACATCTTACTTTTTCTTGCTGATAAACAGAAAAAAAAACATCAACAGAAAAAAAAAAACACCAAAAAACCAAAGATAATTCACTGTGCAATTTCTCTGTCTCCAGATAGAATAAGACATCCATTTGTGTAGTCTTTTAGCTTAAAAGAAGGTAAAATAGTATAATACGTATTCTCTATAATGGAAGCAAACTGAACATATTACAAACAAATATTCCAGACTTACTTGCTCTAAAGTGATATTAAAAATACTTATTAATCCATTTCTATACTAATGTGAAATCACATTTTATTCAGAATGAGAGACATTAAATAAGGCATAGAAGAAATGTGACAATCTCAAAACAAAGGACTGCATGCTTGAATTGTCCAACAGCTTCCAAATTTATCAGTTAATCAAATAAAAGAAAATGCCTTGTTTCACATCTATGTTTAATATTTACATCACAAGTAACTAACATAGAAAAAGCTACAAGGTTTTTCTGACATCAAAATATTATCAGAAAAGCACTTTTATTCATGACTGGATCATGACACTACATTTATATCTGTGTTGTTGTTTCCTGTAATAATTGAAATTTTAAATTTTAAATTTACCTGTATTCTAGGAAATGTCTGGAAAAGCCAGAATGCTTGCAGACAGAAATCTGATGGAACAAGTTTTAAGGACATTAGAGATCACTTTGAAATCAGTGGAAGAGTGTTTTTGGCTTTGGTGACATCAAGATTTCATCTTCTGTATCTCCATCCATACACCAAATGTTTTGTCTAAAAAGCAATTATGGTGCAACTATAGCTGATATTTTTTTTCATTTAAGCTATTTGGATGCCAGCACGTAGGTTGACTTACTGCAATAAATGTGGCTCAATAATTGAATAATTACAGTTGAAGTTCAACAAACAAGTTAGCTCATGTAATTACCTTGTAAAGCTCCTTTAAAATGCAATGATGACAAATAGCTAAAATTGCTGATGTCAGTTTAAAGTAATAAAAGCATTAAAAGTACAATCTTGTCCAAATGCAAATAACTGTGTTCAATTTCTAAAGCAAAGGGGATTTGTTTGTGACTACGGTGAACAAAATTTTGTGCAAGATGTGGTAGCTTACAGTTGCCTAGGGATTGATTGAGTTGTTCTTAAGTTCCAGTTTCATTGTTTCATCAAAACTTGTTTTATGAGGTGATTATTTCTTCAGCACAGGATAAAAACATTACCTGACATTAACACAAAGTACTAAGAAAAAGAGCATTTTAGTCCAAATACCTGAGTAATTATAGTTATTAATTTATGACCAGCTTCCTACTGCAATAAAGAAAGAAAGATACTGCACATGATTAAACTATTAATTATTTTATTTCCTCCCAGTTTAGTTGCACACTCCTGCATCATGCTTGGATAAATAGCAAAACTACCTACTTGGTGCTTCCAGCAGTTATAAATGAAAGACTTTCAGCTTTTTTTCTCTTGTGTCTAAAATAAAACAAACCTATTTAACATGATTAGAAATATATAGTTCTGTTACTTCTCATGACATTTGAATTGCTGGAGACATTCTGCTTTCCTCCTCTAATGAGGTGCATTAGTCAAGAGCTAAAGGACCTTTGACCCTAGGATCAAGTGCCTACCCTGCAGGGACAGAGCTCAGTATATGGGATTATGGGTTGACAGGAGACAGCTGGAAGAAATACCTGAGAATTCACACTTAAAGTAATCCCTGAAAATTGAATGTAGGTATGTGGAAATAACAATTATGTTCTCTAGTGAAAAGCCTTATAAAAACTTAACTAGGGTTTTGGGACCCCATCAATAGCTGTACTATTGAATGAAGCAGTCAAGCATGTTTAACACTATACTCAACAGGGACTGAAGTTTTGTGAATGAGCTTAATCTCCAGTTGATTTTATTGCAGGCTCCTTTCCTCTGCTAATGATGTCCTGTGTTGTATACTAGTATAATGCCAAAGGATTTACTCATTATCAAATAGCGAAAACCCAAATGGTTTATTTGTAAAGGTTTTTCAGAGGAAAGTGATGACAGATACTCATAAATGCTTGAAACTCAGGAACTGATGGATATGTACAAGTGACAGAATAAGGACACTACTCAGGTTTTCTGCACATAAGAGAGAGAGATTATTAAACACTAAATGCTTGGTGTACTGTAAATTTAATAATTTCATTTTAAAATTAAAAAATCTAGCTACACTTTTTTTGAGTCGTTTCTCACTTTTGTTCACCCATTTGTACTTTATGACAAGAAATGTACATTTAAAAAGCATTTAAAATCATGTCAGAATAGATTCCAGCAAAAATATAAATTTTATTGACTGATAGAGTGCAAATAGAGCAAAAAAATATTTTCAGCTCAACCTAAGAAATAGTAATAGTAAATAACTTCTGAAAGTTT
Source organism: Pedionomus torquatus (assembly GCA_013398155.1). NCBI lineage: Eukaryota > Metazoa > Chordata > Aves > Charadriiformes > Pedionomidae > Pedionomus > Pedionomus torquatus. The sequence continues at coordinate 111,349 of VZRU01018358.1, read as the reverse complement.
AATTACAATGAGTATGTTTTCTTTGCTGGAATGTACTTGAAATCAAAATAGTAAAATTTTGAGTCTTCTTAAATTTACTTGAGATTTGGGGTCTTTCCATTAAAATATTTGCTGAAATCAAATTAAGTTTGTCAATTCTGCTAACGCTGTTCTTGATTTTTTTTATAAGAAACTATGGAAAATTATAGAGATTTTTTTTATAAAAAAAAAATTCTAAGTTTTAAGTAGAAATTTTTCTCTGGGGCAAGACACTATTAAGACCTCTAGTCTTCACATAAGTTCAAATAAGCAGCTTTTATCTACATCTTGAAACTATACTATAACCTTCCATATCCATTTTTTTTTCTGTTTCTTGGGCTTGGACAAACCATTACTGTAACATGACACTTTTGTATGTTTCCAGTGAACTGATCTGTGTTTTTTGCCCAGTTTTGTATTTGAAAATCCTTATACTGCTTCAGATTATGTTAATTACTAAAGGTATCAGGAAGTCAAAACCATAGCCAGGCCTGACACACAGTGGCAACACTGTTGTCATTGTTAAACTAGAAGGACAGTGGTGGGCAGGTCACAGTCATCTTTTTCTTTCTACACTAAGGGACTGTCCTGCTCTGAGACAATTTTCCAGTAGTACCATAGGATCTACTGATGATGATCATCTGTAGGATGAAGCAACAAAAAAATGTCCACCTGAGAAACTGCTGCCTAAAAAACTGACCACTAAATGAGAGCAATATAACAGTTCCTTAAGACTGTACATCTGTTTACATTAATGGTACAATTACATATAGGTTAATTCAGATTTGAATCAGAGTCTTAGGAAAATAAAATTACATTGCTGATATTTAAAACCCATCAAGGGCCCTGGAAAGTTCCTTCAAGCCTTATATAGCCTTAACTTTGCCTCCAGTTTCTAGGGAAAGAGATGGTGCAAAATCAATTTGGCTGAGTCAAAGAAACCAGAACTTCTAGGAGAAAATTCACTTTACTGTCAACACATTTTGGTCTTTTGTATTCAATTGCTGTATGACTGATATGACTATTAGTTTATCCTGATAGCCAAATTAAGTGTTCAGATGTGATCACCGTGGACTAGTACTGTTTCTCATGGAAGGGTACATAATTTTTCACATATTGCATATACTTTGGAGTTGCCATTTTTGAAATGCAACTGTTTTAAAAACACAATCAGGATTTTGTCTCAAATGATAAATTACGATCTAAAGCTAAGTGAACTTGTTTTGTGATAATCCTTTAAGATCAACAGCTGCCTGGCTGTCTGGCTTACATTGGCTAAAGAAACCTAAATACAAACATATATTGCCCATTATCATAATTACAGGGAAAGGAAGCAAATCTGTCCTTCTTTCTGGAAAACAAAATAAATTTGTGGCAAGGAGCACATTTATTTACAATTGCAGCAATCACAAGTATAGTAATAAAATAAATCCTGTAAACAGTGCAATTATTCTGTTTATTGTAAACTTGACATTGCATTTGGAATGAGCTCCTGGGAGACTTTCCTTCCACCACTACCAAGATGGATGTTTCTGCACATAAACTGAATGCTTCTGTCTTTGTGTAGTATATGTATGTTTGGGTGTGGGTGGGTATACCTAAATTCTTGGTACAGAAACAAGTGGGTTTAAAAGACAATTAATTTAGCCTAAATAAACAAAATGATCCACAGAGGAAACTAATCAGATAGCTGTACTTATTCTGTAAAATAAGACAAATTCAGGTAATTTTTGGACTAAAAATAAGCATCACAAATTTGGCATGTTTAAGGCATTGACCGTATAAGTATTGAGGTCAACCATTTTTTCAGATGCACCTATATAAATACTAAAATATAGAAAAATAACCCAAGTCAGAGTGACAAAAATGGAAAAGTGTGATCTTAATTACAAATTGTCTTTTATTGTCCTCTCCATTTGCAAGGCACAGATGGACCAACTATGCACAAGAAACAGAGTTCATAAATATGAGCATACTGAAAAGAAAACAAAACCGATGCTGCATCCATCCTTGAAGCATTCTCCTCTGTGCTTCTTACAGTCAGTTATCACTTGTGTTGATTAACATGATTGAAAAAATACACACAATAGAAACTTGCCCTAAACGTGTAGCATCTATCTGAGTTACAGCAGCTTTTAAGAGTGCCTTCAGAACCTATCACATCCCTAAGCAAATTGTTCCAGTTGCTTTTTGTCTTCTGTTAAAAACACTTTAAAAAATCCAAATAAAAAGTATATTCATAAAAGGTATAGGTCATCATGAGAAAGAAACATTGAGAGGCTTTAGAAATGTTTCAGAACTAAAGATATTATTCCCACTAACTTGTGTTTTACCTTAGCATTCTATATGTGCTTTAAAATTAAGTGTTTCCTCTGCAAATATAAATGGACCCATTTTTCTTTTTGTCTTCATTTTTTCATGATTTCTCTCCTCTTGGTTTGCCTTTTAGGACTCTGATGTAAGTGCAGCTGTGGTTTTTTAAGAGGTGTTTATGCCATTTCTTGCACACAGCTCATCCATCACTCAGATACAGCAAGAATTCAAAATGCAGCCTGAGTGGCAGAGCAGTTTGCCTTTCGTGAAGTGGTTTAACTGGACCTGGAGCACCAGCGTGTCACCAACATCTCGTACCTGGAGAGAATGCAGTATTTTCTCCAATGTTCCAGAATATGTTAAAGAGCAGAAATACTAATGTTTATGTATGCGATAGTGAAATTGGGGACTCATGCTGGAATAGCACCAATTCGTACTCGACACAGGTCTCATAGGAACTCTGTTTCAGGTGTCATCTTTGGTACATGAAATTCTCCTTTGCTCCAAATTAACTGTTCCAAATGAAACGGTTTCTGGCAATATATTACTTGTTTTTCTCGCATATACAAGACCATCTCTCTGGTTAAATGTTAAATTCAGACATGTCATAATAAAACCATATTATTAGTCTCATACATGTCTTGGTCCCTTAGACAAAGTTAGACTAACTCAAGTTAGAGTTACTTCCATCTGCTACTTGACACAGCCAACCAAGTCTGTCCAGAGTGATGTTTGTGATTGCTTTACTTTATCAACTCCTGCTTTATACTGATCAGGACCTACAGTTTTAGCTAATTTCTGAAATGGCAATTAACAAAAGCATCCCTGCACCTTTGTGAACTTTTAAGTGCACACACAGAGCTGATACCAAACTCTTATTATCGGTGGAAGAAGACAGTGAAATTCTGTCCACTGAAGTTACTGGATATGAGGATGAACCTGGTAACAGCCCAAACTGCATCCCATACCTGCATGCCTCATACCAGGAAAAAGGCAAAATTTTGCCTGTGTTTCTTGCTTTCCCTTTCTGACCTAAATTTGCATCAGTACTGAGAAAAAACTAAACATGAAATAAATAATAGTCTTATCAGTTCTGAGAATATAGAATTGAAAAATATAATTTTTCAACATTATTTTTAGCTTAGTGCCAATTATAGCATTACTTTTTAAAAAAATACGTCTTATTTATTATCTAATAACTAGTGGAAAGCTTGATGGGTATATCAGAGGCAGGTGAAGGAAGTGCAAGCTCCAGACTGTTTTTCTACAAATGGGATTTCCAGTTAGTTCAGGATGGGATGTGTTTTGTTTCACCTCTGCTTACAATGGTGACAATTCCATAGGTATTCCATTTAGAAATTAGTTTGTTATTGCATCTTGAAGTTTTTAACTTCTATACTGGGTCTCAAGCACTCTCTACAAAAGGGAAATCATGGATCACAATTTTGAACAGAAGAATATTGAAAAAATATTTTAAAAGAGAAAAAAATCAAGCAAAAAAACCCCACACCAGTACTGGGAGCAGATATAGTATATTAGAGATAAACCCGTGCTAGAAGATTGTCTAGTCTCCACCAAATGATTGAAGTCTGTTACAGTTTAAGCTAAGAAGCTTGGACTTCTAAGTCTAACTCTAAGGGCTCTGGCTTAATTCCAGGATAACAATAAATATACCTGTTCTCACATAGGCAGTGTCTGAAGAAAAACTTCTACCTAGATAAGACTAATTATAAACAATGACAATATTTATGATATATTTGCCTAAATAAACGGGGAGGGGGGAAGAGTGTGATTTTATGGTGTGACCCTTTTCTGTTGTGATCTTACTTCAGAATAAATACAGGATTGTGTTTTGAGAAAAGATTGCATACAGACAAAGCTGACGCGCTTTGCAGTGCTGGTGTGAACCATATTTTACAAAACAACCTTACAAGCTTCTTCCTTGTAAGGAAAAAAAAAAAAAAGTAGAAAAAAACACCATATTTTTTGATCAACTCAATTTAAATAAATAAACTAAATTTACACCAGAGAAATATTTTACATTGTATAGCCATGGTGCTTTTGATCCAATACCAGTAACGAGAATGCTGCATCATCAAACAGTAGATCTTGAGAAGAGAACTTTGTGAGAAGCAGGACTACCACGGCTTCCCCCAAACTGTTAGCTCTGACCTGCAGCACTTCAAATAATGACAGTTGGTTGTTTCACTGACAAACAATACATGTCTAGTCATACCTTAAAAAACTGTTTCAATTGAGTATCATCTGGGTATGGCAAGTGCCTAATCTAAATTAAGCAGTGAAATACAATCCATGTTCTGCACATCCTAAGGAAAAGTTAGTGGGATTTAGAAAAAAAATCCAGCCAAAAAGGAAAGAAGTAGCATATATTTCATAATGTTCAAAGAAAATCCACCCATAAAAGAAGGTACTACAAAGCTGATCGAGCTATAAATCTGCAATAAATAACATCACAATGAATTTCAGGTCATGAGAGCAAATCATCCTAAGTAGAGGAGAAATGCAAAACCTTCTGCATTTGGCCTGTGGAAACCAATGCAAACACTTTAGGATAGTAGAGGTGACACAGAACAACAATAAATGTATTACAATTTTTGGGAAGGATTTTCTTTGATTTCTTCTAAGTCAAAATTTAACCTTTTCTGTTTCTGTCTTATGTCTCCATTAACAAGCACTGAATATTTCAAGGATACTCTATTCTGTATTCTTGTATTTAAACATTTTTAAATGGTTTTAGGGGTGCAAAAAAGAGAAAAAAATAAATCAGTGGACTACTTACTATCTGGCACTAGCCTATGTAATTACTTGGAAAATGTCTTATTTTAAAAATAATTAATCCCAGAGCATTTTCATGAAATTTACTTACAAATATGCAGTTTTAATTGTTTTTTTTTCCCAACTTACTTCATGTCAATTTCTATACAAAGGTTCAGAATATTTCTAAACCTGAGGAGAATTCTCAACTAGATCCAAACTTTGGCTATCTAGAATTTAAAATGTGGCAGAAATGTGTGTGTTTGTCCTATAGCATGGGAATGGTTCAACATCATGATTTAAGCAGATATACCTCTTGAATTTATTACCCAGCAAAAGCCTTCATTTAAGCCTATCCAAGATAGCCGAGTTACCAATGGGGTTTTTTATTTATGTTGTTAATAAATCAATGTTTTCTGCCAGCAGCCCTGCAACAAGCACTAGTCTATTTTCTGTTGCATATATCTGGGAAACATGAGCATGAAATTGCAGGAAGATAATCACTAGACACCAAAACACTAGATGCCTTTTCCAGCACTGGTAGCTGGACATGCCACTTGCAGTAGTAATGGGTTAGAGACTGAGCACATTGATGCAACTGATATGAACTCTGAAAGTACAGATTAAGATAACTTTTCTTTTTAGTCTGTGTAACTTTGTAGACAACTAGTCTTTGAGGGAACCAGCCTGGGCAATTTTGATTTACTGTCTACCAGAGGTATTTTTCTTCATATGGATTTGATCCTATGGGGTATTTTTTTTTTTCCCCTTTTGGTGTTGCTTTCACATTTTGGGGGTTTTTGGTTTGGTTTGGTTTGGTTTTGGTTTGGGTTTGGGTTTTTTTTGTGTGTGTTTTTTGTTGTTTTTTTTTAATAGGATATTTTACAAAGATAGTATGAAGCAGAAGGCTCTTGATCCCTTCCGTCTTTTCTACTTTTCTTTATTAAACTTTTTTCTCCAATCCAGAGTTTTTTCTTATTTCTTCTGACCCAAAATAATAGCTATTAACTAGATTTTTGCTTTTAAATAAGTGCTTATTTAAGAAGAAAAAAGTAGGCAAAGAAATCTGTGGTCAATGATTTACTGTCCAAGACACTATCATCTCCCCTATCTCTCTTATTATTGCAGAGATTCACAGNCCAAGCCACTATCATCTCCCCTATCTCTCTTCACAGAGATTGCTTATTTCACCAAATCAATTTACAAAAGTCACATTTGATTCCCTCTGTTCCAGCTGAGTTGTACTTAGCACATAGACTTGAGAAAAAATATTGTTTCCAAGTTATTACTGCTGCTTCTGATCATCTGAGCACAGCTTGGGGCCTGCCTGCCTATGACATAAATTAAAATAGTCTGAAGATCTGTGTGCAGCTGACAGTAGTAACCTTAAATAACTTCCTCACTGTTGTTGCAAAGGAGAGGCAGCCTCCTTGATCAGCTTTGTGTTGACTAGAGAGTCACCTTACTTCAAAGGCAAGCCACCAACTTTAAGATTCTAGTAAATCACTGGAGCAGTTGAAAGGAGGTGTATGAAAAATCATGCTTGCAGTTTCTCTCAAGCTGTACTTTCTATAATTATTGTTACATATATATGCTATTCAATATATGTATCTGAATCACAGTTTCATGGAGGAAAACCTTGCTATTTGCTAGTAAGGAATAGATTTGTTGGTCTAGATTCATGTTTATGATATTCTTGCAGCATATGTCATATACTATACGATTGATACTCAACTACAATAACTAGAATGTTTTCTGTGTAGCCACACTTATTTCCCTAGAAGCAGGCAAAGATCCTCCTTCTCCCACTTTTCTCAATTAAACTGAGGTGCCTGAGCACAGATATCAGGGGAAAAAAATAAAAAAAAAGGAAAAAAAAGCATCGCAAGACTTGAGAGTAGTTTTGGCATAAGGCAGTATTTTTTCTGAGAACAGGGAACTGTTGTTCCTGACCCAGTGTTGGAACCCTAGCCTCTAGTGTCTTCTAAATTTGGTTCTTTTAGCATCTCTTTAACTTTTGACTAGTCTTTTCTATCTGGAAAACTGAAGAAATATAAACAAAGACAGAATGGATAATCAAATGTATAGTTATAATGCATAGTATTTGATCTACACGTGAAAGGTTATATTCACCTGTCCTTATGCGAGGTGGTAGATTTTTGAGACTCCCCTCTTTTTCTGCAAGAGAGTGACAAAAGAAGGAGTGTATATTGTTGTTCATGGGAACTCTGAAAGGTAAGGAATCATAAAATGAATCTAGCAAAGTAATAGTGTCGTGTTCATTATTGCAAGAGTCAAAGCACAGGATCAAAGGCTCAGGAAAAAACAAAGTTTGACAAAAAAGAATCAGTTGGGAGTAAGGGTCACAGCCAAACAGGAACAAAAGAATAAAGAGCAGAAGAAAACATCTGCAAGCCTTGCTTGTGGGGAGGGAGAAGGAAGTAGGAAGAGGGAGGAACCTTTCCACATACTTGCCCTCAGAGGTTTGCATACATTTGTGTACTCCACATTGTTTGAACCTGATTTATAAAATAGTTGCATTTCAGAGATAATGAACATCACAGATGACCTCTCTAGAGGGGTTTCCCTTCTTCTTAAGGGATAGGAGGAAGAGAACTTTCTTGCCACAGAACGTAATGGGTTTTAGGGGCTTTAACCACATAACTCCCATAATTTTTGTGATATGTTATATATATGCAGACCTGTGCAGGTAATTTTTTAAAAACATAGACTCTTTATTTCCTTCCTTGCTTCTCATCTCAATCTATATGTGGCTCCACAAAACAGAGGGGTCAGCACTACAAAAGAAAGATCCAGAAGAGGCAGATTCATGTCAGAGCCAGACTTGCTCTGACCCCTGGCAGAGTTTCAGAGTAATGAGTCCCAACCTGGCCAACAACCAAGCACTCAGCCAGAGATGGCATAGAATTCACTTTATACTCTTCCCTACTGCCAATAATATTTTTGAGATAGAATCATAGAATGGAATTGTAGAATAGCTTGGGTTGGAAGTGACCTATAAATGTCATCTACTCCAACCCTCCTGCAATGAGCAGAGCCATCCAACTAGATTGGGTTGCTCAGAGTCCCATCCAACTTGACTTTGAATGTTTCCCAGGATGGCATACCTCTACAGCCTCTCTAGGCACTGTTTCACCATCCTCATTGTAAAAAAAACAATTAAATTTTTCCTCATATCTACTCTAAATCTGCTCTCTTTTAGTTTAAAGGCATTACCCCTTGTCCTTTCACAACAGACCCTTCTAAAAAGTCTGTCCCTATCTTTCTTATAAGCCCCTTTTATGTGCTGAAAGGCCAGAATAAAGTCTCACCAAAGACTTCTTCTCCAGGCTGGACAACTCTCTCAGCCTGTCCTCATAGAACAGGTGTTTCAGCCCTCTGATCATTTCTCTGGCCCACCTCTGGATCTGCTCCAACAAGTCTACTGTGGTTAGAGCTCCAGAGCTGGACACAGTACTCCAGGTGGGGTCTCACCAGAGCTGAGTAGAGAAGTAGAATCACCTCCCTTGACCTGCTGGATACACTTCTTTTGATGCAGCACACAATACAGTTGGCTTTCTGAGCTCTGTAAAGAGTACATTGCTGACTCATGTCCAACTTCTCATATACCAGTGCCCTGAAGTCCTTCTCTCTTAGAAGGCTACTCTCAATCCCTTCATTTTCTAGCCTGTATTGTTACAGAGGTTGACCCAACCCTGGTAGAGGACCCTGCACTTGGCCTTATTGAACTTCATGAGGTTTACAGGAACCTACTTCCCGAGCCTATCAAGGACACTCTGGATGGCATCCTGTCCCTCAAGTGTGCCAGCCATGCTGCTCAACTTGGTGCTGTCTGCAAACTTGCTGAGGGTGCACTCAATCCCAGTGTTTATGTCATTGATGGAGATATTGAATAATACTGGTCCCAGTATGGACCCCTGAGGGACTCCACTTGCAACCAATCCCCATCTGGACATTGAGCCATTGACCATAAACCTCTGGAGGTGATCATCCAACCAATTCCTCATCCATGGAACAGTTCACCCATCAAATCCAGATGTCTCCAATTTAGAAAGAGGGATGTTGTGGGAGACCATGCCAAAGGCATTACAGAAGTCCACATAGACTAAATCAGTCCACTGGTTTAGTTATTCCTTCATAGAAGGCAACTAGGTTGGTCAGGCACGACTTGCCCTAAGTGAAGCCAAGGATGGGCTGCAGTAAGCCACTTAGGAAGTCTTTAATTTATACAAGTAGCTATCCTTGCAACCACCTTTCATTCCCATACTTTCTTAAAGCCAGAAAGATATAAGTACCTTTTGTCTAGTAAGCCAGTAAGAAGGGTTTGGTAATACCATTAATTTCACAAAATGTTCACAAAAAATAATTTCAGATAGGCAAGACCAGCTTTCCTAGGTTTTCTCCACAGCCAGTGAAGTGAGAAATACAGGTTAGGAGTTTCCTGTAGTATCTGAGGAGACTATTATTTTCCATTGATATGGAAGTTTCCTGAGCAGAAAGATCCATTCTTTTATATCACTATAGAATATCACTGCTTCTTTACCTTGTCACACTCAATTTCTGCATAAGAGGTTAGCAGCAGTAAATTGATACATCTCTATGGAGTAGCCATCACAGGAGCTGAAAAGCATCACTTAACTCACCCGTTACCCATTGCGCTTGGAAACACATCAGGAAAACATCCTTTACAAGTGTTCTCACACACAAGCAGTTACGATATACAGAAAATGTTTAACAGGTAGAAGTAGGGTAGAAAATAGCATTCACAAAAACATCCTTCTTACATGATGCTATGTTTTTACAGTTCATGTTTTGCTCCTTAAAATAATTACTCAGGTTTTTTTTTTTATTCCATTTATGGCTGATGGGATGTTTAAAGCAGTGCAGTCTACTCATCAAATACTAGGTTCTGCAGTACTTTTATCTTCCTTATCCCTGCAAATTTTTGGAGTGCTTTTGTTTCTTAAAGTAAAAGTGCTTTGCAATGTAAGTACAAAGTTACAAAGTAACTGCTGCCAATGATTTTGAATATACTGCAAGCAAAGTAAAAGAGTAAAACTGTGAAATGATCTTTCCAAGATGTGGCATTAAACTCAAAATAAGAAAGACCCTTTCCAGGCTTTGATTCAGACTTTTAAAACCCCTTTTACATTCAATGCACCATGAATGGATATTAGATGTGGTCATCAAATTGTCCACAATTCCCCTATCAAATAGGTGGGTATTTTTCCAAATTAGGACTGGTGAACTGCTTTGAGAATCAATGTAAAAAGTTTCACAATGGGAAGGACTGAGAAGTGGAACAAATATTTCAAGGGCAGTGGTAGACTTTCAATCACTTGAAATCTTCAGATTGATAACTGGACATCTTAGACAAAATTTTCTGGGATCCAGAACCTATTTGGCTATTGTGGTGAGTTAGCTAAAGGCCAGACTCCCACACAGCTGCTCAGTCACACCATTCCACCCCTCTCCAGCAGGACAGAGGGAGAAAAAGGCTTGTGGGACAAGATAAAGACAGGGAGATCATTTACCAGTTACTGTGATGGGCAAAACTGCATCCATCTGAGGAAAATTAATTTAATTTCTTGGCAGTTAAAATATATTAGGATAGTGAGAAAGAAAGACAAACATTAAAATAACTTTAATTCCTCCTCTCCCAAGCCCAGCTTTGCCTCTTCATTCCCAAATCCTCTACCCACCCAGACAGTGGCACAGGGGGATGGGGAGGTGATGATCAACATGTAACAGTTTCTGTCTGCTACCTTTTCCTTATCCCACTTCTACCCTGCTCCAGCATGGAATCTCCCTCCGGGCCTTAGTTCCTTCAGAAAACAATTGCTCCACTGTGGGACCTTCGCCACTGTATGAGCTCTGCACAGACTGCAGCAGATACCTGTGATGGTCCATGGAGCACCTTTGCCCCTCCCCCCCTCTCCTCCTCCTCCTCTGATCTTTTGTGTTCCCTTCACTGTATCTTTTTGCAAACTCCTCTCTTTGTCCAGTAGTTTTGCCTTTTCTTAAAAGTTTTCTGAGGGGCATCACCAGCTTCAGTGATGGGTTCAACTATGTCCTGCAATGGGTTCAGCACAGGACAACCCCTGGCTTTCTCCCACAGAGGCTTCCCCCTCAGCTCCCTGCTGCCAGCACCTTGATATCTACAAACAAGGAAGGGGGTGAAATCTAGTACCTGGGAATAGAGTTTGAGAATCAACACTAAGACATTAAAATGTTGTTGATGTTAATAATATGCACCTAGTGTTCTGATCTAAGCAAATGGCAAGTACTGATCTTTCACCCATCACTTGTAATAGCTTACACCATTTATCTGCAGCTTCTTCAAAATCTGAAAAATAAAACCTTTTTTTTTTTTTTGTGGCAAAGTCAGAAACAAAAATTAGTTACTGGAATTGTATACAAATCCCACTTTAAGGCTTTTAAATACTGCAGATTCAGGTGGTCAACAATTTACTGTGAGTATCACCTATCTTGAAAAAGCCACATAGCTTCAATTTCTGCATTTTAATATCTTTCACAAAACTTTCTGGGGAGAATTTGACATACTGTTTGAAATATCCGTAGAGAAATTCCAACATAAATATTTTATGACAGTTAAAATATTTGCCTGTATATTTGGAATATATCAACAACATATTGTGTTATGTCTTTGAATACTGAAATATAAAAATGCAGACTGGATATCCTTAATCATGGTAACACTGTTTTATAAATATAATAATAAATATTTAATCCTATGTAATGCACATATGGAAAACATAGACTTTTTGAAGCACGCAGGGTCATTTCTGCTTTGCAAGAATGTGAAGAGAGATCACTGAAGAGAGACATCACTTAAAAGAGACAAAAGAGAGAAGAATTTGGGAGCAGAGTCAAGGATTTATGGTAGATCCATATAGGAACTACAGAAGATTTAGACATCTAGCTGCCATTTTATATGCATAAATCTAAAGGGTACAGCTTTAACATCCTGTCTAAGATGAAGCCTAAACCAAGACATTTCTGTGTCTTCAACTTTATTCTGCATGTGGAGAGCTTTTTCTGGGTGTGTCTTTAAAGGCTACTTTCTCCCTAGGCTTCAGCAACACAAAGTGTAGCTCACAGCTAAAACTTTCAGGATTTGCAAACTTCTTTAGAAAAGGTGGGTTTGAATTTTCAAAGCATGTCAAAACCTTACAGAGGTGGGATTAACACTGGGCCCTGTTTTTTATGAGATCAGGCTCACCTCCTTCTTCTACTTGAAAAAATATAATAATTTTAATCAACAGTATCCTTGCAAAAAGCCATCAGGTATTTTAGGGAGAGGTGTCCTTCTCTTTTAGTTGAAACCAGAAGCTTGAGAAATCACAATGGAAGGGAAAAAAATAGAGCACATATGAGAATGCCTTTTATCATCTAATAAACAGGCTCTCATCTGAAAAAAAGTTCCCATCCTGTTCCAGCAATATTTGCCAGGTTCTTCCATTAAGTATTCATGGGAGCAAAAATTGGAGTCCCATCTTAAAATACTTCATGTAGCAGAAAGCCTTGAGCTGAATGATAATTCTGCCATGTTTTCTAATGATGTTCTCAGTCTCAAAGAAAGGTTCCTCTGCTTCAGATTTTAAAGTCTTTCACCAGGAGCTGGAAAGCCACTTCTAACTTCCTGTCATCCAGGCAGAATAAAACTCACGGGGTAGATTCTCAGGGAAGAAGGAACAAAAAAGGGTCAAGTATAGAGAGGACAGTTTCTAATTCTACCTTGAAAAATCTTATCTGTATTACTTATTTAGAAATGTGTGAGGACAGTCTAGCTTTGTGTATCTGTAGAATAAGGAAGGGGAAAAGTGATGGCTTGGATTTTTACTTAAAATTCCCCAAAAAAGGAAAACTATGCATAATGGTTATTAAAATTAACAGGAAAACTGTTGTGTTCCATGACGTATGCAAAATCAGTCTGTTCTATATGAATAAGATATTAAAAATCAATAAGTCAACTAGCAGCATATAGTTCTTCCCTTTCCACTAATGTCTCTATATTCAGAATATGAACTTTTGTTATGTGTTGGTCAAGGAGAAAGCTGCGTGTAAAGGAACTCCTCATGAGACACTACTGTAGTAATGAAGGAATCTGTTATTGTTTCCCCATCCCCCCTGAACTTTGCAGAAAGGCAGCTGATAAAGATCCAGGCAGATGCCCACTGATTCTCACTCCTCCAGAATTTACAGGGAAAATATATATAACTTGTGATTAGTTCACTTCTACTGTGATTTTCCCATTACCAATATATTTGTAACCAGAGTATGGTGTTAGTAAAAAGTAGATGCTGACAACACGTCTGTAGAAAGCATGGAATGGAAGTCTTTAAGTATAAATCATGTATGAAATATCATCAGCAAGAGAAAATAATGCAAACACTTATGGGAAAAAAATAAGTTGGCCGGTACAGGGAAACTATACTAAGGCTGCAAGCAGAAAATGGTGCTGGACTAATGAAGAGAAGGATGGAGCTGAGAAAGAAAATGGAATCAGTATGATGATAAAGAGCACTAGTCCATGAGAAACAGGTAGCTGGACAGATGGAAGATACTGGAAAACGAATATGGAAGCTTTGTTCAGAACGGGAACTAAACATGAGGAAACTGAGAGGCAGTCGTAAATCTGATGACCTACAAGAATTGCTTTATACAGTTGTTTGTGCCAATCATTCTGCATAAAATTATGGATAGTTTCTGATTTGAGGTGTCATAAGCTGATAATTCAGGAAAATTAATGACACTAGATCAGTTTTTGGATAAATCCACACCACCCTACAAAGACAACATAAAAGAACTAATTTTTGAGTCAGCCAAATCATTGCATGGGAGGACTTTAATACTTTATCAGGGCTATATAAAAGGAGCATATAAGTTGCCATACAACAGCTTTGCTAGCAATGGTGAAAAGCAGAAAGATAAGTCAGCTTGGATATTAACAAAAGAAAAGCGGCAATGTGTAAAGCCCTGAAGAGTTACAACAAACTTGATTTTGCTTTCACATACTATGCAAATGTAACTGAGCTATTTTATATAATAACAAAGAGCTTGAAGCTTAAACAGGAAAGTAGCAGCCACACTTTACATATGCATATTGGATGCCAAAGAGGAATAGAGGTGGAGAAGTTAAAATAAATAAAATGTCTTCTATAGCAAGCTATTTCAGTTTAAACAATTCTTGCCTCTGAGATGGTCACTCAACTGAGTATTGACACACAGAATAAATGGAAACCAGCACTTTATATCCTAGGCTGTTTTCAAGCAGAATCAATAAAGCTGAATGATAGTAGAAAAGTGATTGCCACGTTTATTCACAGGACCAAATTCAACACTGCAAAATATCATCTCTATGAACATAAAATTAATTTTCAGGCAGAGCAAAACTGTAAGGATTGTTTTCAGGATGAATTAGTGTTTTTAGAGAAATTTTGTGACATAGCAGAAGTACTTTCACTAAGATCACTCATTTTGGATGATTTCTGCCTGGTGCAAAAGTGGAGACAGGGATAGATCTGGTTTTATTTCATTTAAGGCAGATGATAAACCGTGTTTTCTTCAAAAAAAAAAAAAAAAAAAGAGAAGATACATTTCTTCCTAGGGTAATAAAAATATTCTGTGAACTCTGATCTTCCTCTTAAAGAGTGCAAACAGATGCATACTTACAAAAAATGTGAGTCAAGATAAATCAGTTACATAGTAGTACTCAACCACTTTTCCTTTGCTGTGATCTTTTCCATTTTCTGTAACTTGTACATTTCATTGTAAGTACACTGGGTCCAAGGCCCAAGGTCCTGACTCTGCTCTTCCTTACACGTCTGGAAATTGGAGGGGAGATAAAACTAGGGAAACAAACCTCAGAACTGGCTCCCTTGTCTCCAAATTTGACTCAAAAACACCTAGCGCACACTGAGAGATGTGCATGAATAGTGAATAATGAATAACAGCTATAAGAAGTAGGCAAGTGGCCTTTCCTCTTTCCTCAGCCTAATAGCAGAAGACCTTGAAAATTTGACCTACTAATGAATAAGGCATAAATCTGCTAAGCGACTATGAATATATGCAATATAGTGCCTTGTAAGGACTTGGGAAATTCTTTTCATTGTTCTGACCTCAAGAGGGTCAGTATTCTTATCTCCTGGCCATGAAACATAGTTGAGACTGCTGTCTTGGTTTTTTTTTGAACATTAAAGAACTTCTATGATGAAGCAGGCAAGACTTGGACAGCATAGATTTCTCCTGAGCTAAAATATGCATCCTGCTCTTGGCTATTCACATAAGACCTATAAATGATGGAGGCTCCATGTTTTTTGAACACTTTGGGAAATTTAGTAGCTTGAAGGACTCCACATATAGTCTATTAAAGCTTCTACATATTAAAGAAAGAGCTCCTCACAGTCATCAACTCTATGATTTCAAAAACAGTACCAACAAAAACTGCACTAAAACATTATCACTGCACACAGGCTTATTGCTGTGGACTTCAAGGCAAGTAGTAACATCACCTCTTTTGTTTGGATAGACGCCAGCGTAAAAGTGGGTCTAAGAGAACAGTAAATATTTTGGTCAGTTCCATTCTGCAAATGTTCCATGATTCCCTTTTTGGAAACAGAGAGGAGTTTATAAGACTATCAGCTCTGCTGGCTCATCTAAGGTTGATACAAATGAGGAGTAATGTCCTACAAATTGTAATGAAAACTTTCTTATCGATGATACATAGCTTACACATCTAGTGCATCTTTCCTCCACTTTACCATGCAGCCACCCCCTTGGCCTGGCAAAGTCTGCTCTTCCCACACAACAGGACTGTCTTTGAGACACTGAATATTCATATTTTTCTGCCTTTCATGATTATTGGACAGGACAAAAAGATATGGGCCATTTTGTACCTATTGAAACAGTTCCCACTTAAAAAGCATATGTGACACAGGCATGGGAGGAGGACAGTTAAAATTCCTACCTGCATTTTAAGAATCCTATTAAAAAAAAACAGAGGTTATCAGTAGAAATGGGAGTAGCAGCTGGTCTACACAACTTTGCAGCAAGCCATTGACTCTCCATATTCTTTTTCCAACACTGGAGATAAAATAGACACACACTAAATCGCCTCTGTTTTTCTGCTAGTGTTCTGATAGGGAGTTGCCATTCAATTTCATATTGGACACTATCTTCTATACGGGTGTTGTTTACACAAACAACAATATAATGGTGTCAAATTGAAGTATAAACACGGTCTTTGATGCATCCGCTAAACATCAAACAGAGTTTTAATTTGGGTAGTGGTCTGCAACTTTTGCCAAGAACAAGATAGCAAGGTGGGTGGACGTATTTCTCTACAGCCTCTAGGGAGGGAAGTAACCCTACTCTATCCCAGTGTTTCTAGGTACATCTGTGATATCTCTCAGCACTCTATATTTCAGGAAGTCAGCCTGTTTGTGAAGTTATTGTAAGGTAGCAGCGGGCATAAGTAAAACACTGCTAATATAGTACTTGGCCAAAAGTAGCCTCCCCTGTAGGAGTTTGTTTATAAATTGCTTTGGTCCGCTTGACAAGGTCAAATCCATTCTCTTAATGATGAATCTCATCTGTTCTGGTGCAGAAAGAAATGTTTTCTTTCACTTCTACGTGTGGTAAGAGCTCATTCATCTCTGTATGTTCTAAAGGGAAATCTAACTACATCAGAGAGAGAAGGAGTATTCAGAGGGCAACTGATGGCCAGGAAGATATATTGAATTCACTTTCCTGGGACAGACATTCAAATGGTAACAAGTGATAGAAAACAGCTCTATATTTCAGCATGATGTGTGTTCTTTCTCTTATGATTAAACCCCCTGTGGGCCATCTGCATTTAATGGGTTAGAACTACTTTGTAGCTGCAGTTTTTTCCTTCCATGGCTCTTATTTATTTGAGAGGAGACCAAACTGCACTCTTAAAAGTGCAGCGTGTAGGAAACACTGCCAAAAGAATGAGAGCGAAAAGGCAAATTTATGGGCCAGTGTTGTTTTAAGCATTTAGCAGTATAAATAGGAAGTGTAGATAAATGTGGACATATAAGTGACTCTCTGTTTATCTCAGTTACATTATTTGCCTAAATTCCAGAAGAGAATTAGCCCAATTAGTTTATATAAGGGTTAATGCTCTGCCTCTGGACTACAATTTAGCATATGCGGAGAACTGTTTTCAAACTAAAACTAACACTCCTCTTTAGAATAGGTCTTGCTAAAAAGACAAAGCATTGCTCAGGCCATTCTTGTATCTCTGATTCTTAAACAAAAAACCAACAAACAAACAACCAAAAAACCTCAAAACCCCAGACAAATATGGAAACTACTCTAGTGAATTAGATGTAAAACACTGGTTTAATAATGTTCAGTGTTTTAAAAATAGCAGAATGGGCACAGAATGGACTGCCTAACAGAAAAAAATTCCATTTAAATAAACTAAGCAATGTTGTTCCAGCACAATCAGATTTAGCATAGTAAATCTATTAAGTGTTTATTAGAGATTATATTCTCCTCCCCAGTGAAGTCACTGGAAAGATTCCCCTTAGCTTCAACGAGGATTTGATCGTTGGGAATTTTTTGAGTAAAGCTAAGGAAATTTCATGTTTCTGCCAACACTGAATTTTCTGGTTCTAAATTTTCAATAATATCCCAGCCAATGAATGTATTTTCCTCTTTTCTCATTGTATATATTACTTAAGCATTTGCTAAATAATACTAACTCAGATCTCCCTTCCAGGCCTTTTTCTAAAAGGCTCCCAAAATCATTCAGTATTTTATTTACTCTGTCTGTTCAAATGACATCTGACAGATTTTCCCATATGTAAATATGCATTGAATTATATATTAAAATGTTTATAAAGTCTAATGAGAAAATAGTTCTTAATACACTAGAAGCTGAGTTATTCCCTTAATATCACCTTCAAAGAAAAATGCAATGAACATGTTTTATATTGTCATATTCACAGCTCAAGATCTCAGCTGGTTTCCTTTTTAATGATTAAAACAGAATTATTTGAGTAAATACACCTGAGTAAATACAGTCTTACACATATTCAGATACTTCTATCTCTTTTTGTGGACACTGTTTAAGCAAGCTTTCATTTTAATTGTACCCTTCTCTTTCTCAGAAGGACAAAAACATTATGAAAGTGTTAACTAGGACCTTATTCCACCTATAAGCAGTTTGTTAATCATAATCAGACTGGATTTCACACACAGATTTTTGGTTTTAACCAAAATACTTTAACTATCTTAGTTATCCTTCTCCATATCAATAAATTTCTCATTCAAAGAGCATTTTTGCAGGCAAAATCTAGTCTTTTGCAACAACTTGGATTATAGCAGAAGACTTCGCCCAACTGTAATGACATTGGGAATATACTATACTAAGCTATGATTGGTACATGCATATGGATATTCTCACAGGAGTACAAAGCAGGGACGATCAAGCCTCTTCCAATTATTTTTCATAAATGCAGAAACCATCATAGCCTCAGCTTCTGAGAGATGAGGCAGCCAGCTGTTAGGTTATGGAGGGTTGCTGTAGCTAGAAGTGGGGCATGAAAAAACACATATGTAGCAGCATCTTGTGAGCTGTCAAGTTCCACTGTGTGTCAGAAAGTATGATATTTATCCTGATCCTATAACCTACAGTTTTCCAAATGGTGTTTTTCACCCTAAGAACATCACTGACTTTAACCAATATTATGCCTATACATTGATGTATTTATTAGTCTCAGCTGTTACTTATTATTACAGGAACAATCACTGTTATGAAAGCAGGCAGCATGAGCAGTTGAGTGTGAGATCTCACAGCAGCCTTCATTCTTTGAAAAAATAGTGTATTTTGAAGACTCAACTGTTGGTTTTTTTCTATTATTGAAAAAAAATGGCATCTCATGTGTGGACTATGTTTGAACAAATAGATTTGGTGAGGAACTATGTATGTTTTATATTATTTAAATAGAGTAAAAATAACTGGCAGAAACAGGCCAATAACTCAAGTAAGTCTTATGTGAGAGTGTTGTGATATGTTCCTTCATTTGTATGCCACTGTATCAGCTTTAATGAGTTTATGGTGCAAAGGAGAATGGCCATGCTTCAGGAATTTGGTAGAGTCATTGGCCTTACTATCACTGTGCTTTAACATTCTGACTTCATGCTGCTCCAAAAATGCAAGGAAAGGAAAACTGAAATTAATGATTAGAGATGCTTCTCCTCAAAACTACTCTTCAGCTTCCCAACATGTTTTTATTGGCAGTGACAGTCACACACCTACCGTCTGCACCTGTTCAATACTTACTTTTTGGGTTCTTTACATCCCTCTTTAAATCCATGCTGTCCTTGCAAATAGAGATAGAAGAGGTGGCATTAAAATAAAATCTTATGTTCAAAGATCCTGGTGAGATTTAGGTCGGGGAATTAAAGCAAGAGAGGAACAGGAGAGCAGCGCTGTACCCTGACTCTCCTCACAGGAGATTATTCTGTCATTCCCAGTCATCATACCCCAATATTGACTGCACACTCCTCTCATACCCACACCTCACATTCAGTGCTTGCCCCGCCTGCTGCTTGTTTTACACAATTTAGATCTAAAATGCTTTTTCAGCTACCACAACTTTTGATTCTGGATGTTTACATACAATATTTCATATGATAATTCACCAGTGTACCACAGCTGGTTTGTGTTGCACTGGCAATACAAGGCAGCTGTAAAACTAGTTAAATTAGTTATATACTTCAGCTTTGAGCTACTCAAAAGTGGCATAAAATAAATGGGTACTGAGCTTTGGGTAACTTGCAACATCTTGCTATCATTCTGATACCATGCAAATCCTAAAATATTATTGTAAAAGGATAAAAAGGATGTACTCTGGAGATGACTGAGCTACCTTTTAATTGGTCATGAAAGTGCTGGGGGGAAATCAGTGCCTTGCCACAGGAAGAACTTCCCCTGGAAATATTCTGAATTTTAGCAGTAAAAGTGTTTTAAATGAGTTTTAACTCTGATCAGGCTGATATAACTCTGATTTCTAAAGATCTCAGACATTTAGAAATTTATCAATAAAATATGAATTGATCTGTGTCATTTTGTAATTATTCATTCTTTGAAAACAAAATTATTTACTTCTATTATGTTAATGCATCGTAGTATTAAATGCACAATATCAGTCATACTTGTTAAATTTAATACTTCAGGGCCTTAACATAAAGTTTAGAGGCAAAACAAAACAGCTTTCACATATTGAACTGGAATTTTTCAGCACTTAATGTAAAATATAACAGTAAAGATAGTAAGTTTGAAATACAGTTCATTTCGGCTTATTCTCAGCAACACGAGATGCCTTCATTGATATATTCCTCTGGGGTGTAACACTGCTGATTAAATTGTAGGTAGAAATCAGTTGCATCAAACTTTTCTGTCTTCATGATAAGGAGACTGGCTGTTAAGTGCAGTGCTGTTCATCACTCATGTGAGTCTGCACAAATCTTAGAGGACTTTTAATTTTAATAGATAAATTCACATCTGTTCAAAAATTTGTTTCAAATATAGGCTTAACATTTTCGAATTGCTGATGAATCAATCATAGGAGAAAAAGCTGCCCAGTGCGATGTCATCACGAATTCTTCACAGCAATAATTACAACAATATTTCACTTTCTCTTTTAACAGGATAGGGACTCTTTGCCCAGAAGTTCTATAAATTTAGTTCTCAGCATTGCATGATGATCACATATCTCAAACATTAGTTAAAGTACTTGGCAGGAAGGCTATGTAAATCACCTGCTTTTGTTTTTAGTGCATTCGCCACATGTTGAAGAAGCAGCGAAAAGATTAGTTGCTCGTGTTAAGAAATCATTAAGTGGACAAAATCAAAGCACAAGAACACAAGTCCTGTCAAATGTGGCAGTATAGTCTAGCTGAAACCAAAATAATTTACCTTGAATAAAAACTTGCTCAAATTATTTACATATACTGAAACGCCTCTTTTCTAGACTTTTCTTATAGAAAGAGAACCCTACAAAGAGCCCTGTTGGCTATATTTGCACTATTTGTGGAATAAGGAGCTACTCATCTTGGTTAAAAAATCTGAGTCTGGCCTAAAGCCAGCGTGAGCCAGATTCTGCCATCCTTACCAGAGCTGAATAGTACCTTAAGCTGGGTCTGATTATGAACCGATTACTCATGTTGTGCTGAACCGCTCTTTGCATGAATGGGGCCATTGTGAATAAACATTTATAAGTGATTCACAATTTGGCCTATGTGAGTAGTCTCACTCACATCAATGCAGCTACTCATGGAGTAAAGCACTACTAAATAAAAGTGGCAGAATGTGACCCTGTTGTAGTACTTGACATCTAACACGAAGATACTTTTTCATTAGCTAAATGAAACACTGCAACCAACAGACTATCATTCATTCTTTGAGACGAGGCTGATGCAAGAGCATGACAAGCTTAATGCGGGCCTGCAACTTATCACACCTCAGGTTTAATGAAGGGCTGAATACCTGTTTGTCTAATGCATAAAGTTATGGTAGCAACATGTAACAAATAGTTTCCATTGCTAAAACCGAGGATGACAATTTAAATAGCATTGTATCCCTTTCGTGTAATTAAAATCAGCAGGAAGATGACATAGTCTTTTATTTTCCCCTTTGGTTTTGGAGGCGCCAAGCATCTAAAAAGGTTGTAAAGTTTTGAAAATAGATGTTTATTCTCCCCAAGTGTTCTATCACTGCAATAAATTCCAAGGAATTGTTTAATTTTACTCTTGACATAGTCTTGTAAAAATGAACTTTTTTCTGGATTTCACAAGAAAAGGATAGCAAATCCTGTTATCAAAATAAATAAGTGAACTGAAAGAGAAGCAACAATCAAAATGTCTTTAATTTTGCCAGCTAGTCTTTTGTTTCTTTATCCACTAATGATATTCTAATTAAAAATATATGGAAAACAATTGCAATGTTATAAAAGCTATACCTTAAAAAATTATGTTGAAATGGAAAAAAAAAATATTGAAAACATACTTTAGAACTGGAAGCAGTTCTAGAAAAAAAAAACAGCCCTTGTATTTCCACCACTTTCATGCTTTGCAAGTTTCTATATAAAACTAGTCTTTTACCTGTACTAATAAATTCTTTTTTGCTTTAAATCAAAAGGCTCATTTTACTGCTGTCTAAACAGACCATAAAAAAAGGAAAAGATAAATTCTAGCCAGAATGCTCTTTACTAGTTCTTCAGGCCAAAGTTGAAGTTAATATTTAGAAGGAGAATAAAATTAGGAAACCACAAATTGGAGTATACATATGTGTTAAACAGAGTTTATTACTAGCAGCAAAAAGGACAACCATTTTTCAATCATTGGTGTAAGAATTTGCTATAAAATTTCCATTTGCAACTGATTCCATTGGTTTCAAAGTTAAGTTTATTTATTCCACTGAAAGATTATAGAATGGATCCATCTCCTATATTTCTTTTCAAATTGAGCCTCCTGAGTGGGAGTAGAGACAATTTGGGGGTTCCTGTGAGTTTGTTTTTGTGAGCACTGGTAGTTCTGCAGTCGCTGTGATGAAATGTACCTCCCTGATCTTCCCTTCTTCCCCCATCTGCCCTCCGTTCCTAACTAATGGCCAGAGAGAAAAGCAAGAAGGAGCAGGGGGTGCCCAGAGAGTTGTATCCTGTTTTAATCACAGCCATGCAAGTCCTTCTTTATTTCAATTAATTTACTTTGCCTTTATGAACCTGAGAGACTGACTGTTGGTTTCAAAGAGGCTGACATTTCACTCATCTGAAGGAGCTTGGAATGTGACAGGGGAAAGGGAGGAGAAGTAAATCAAAGCAGATAGCAATTCTCCAGATGTAAAGTATTTTTCTTCTCCTCTATTTTTTTTTTCCACCAGAAATGTCAGAAAGTCTGCTGACATTTTAATTCCTTTGTGATAGGTTGGGAGCTAAGAGCCAAATCCTGCTGCCACTGCAGTCAAAAAGATTTTTTCCTAACTTTAAAGGGAGCAAACCAGTCATATGCTCGGAAAAAAAACCCGGAAAACAAACAAACAAAAAGCAGCAAACAAACAAAAAAAATCACACAAAGTATCAACAAACTATAACTAAAATTAAATGAGATGTACTCTTATAATATCCTGAGATCAGTTACAGACTGAAACTGGCAAGTCTTGTTCAACATTTTTCTTTTCATTATGATCATAGCATAACAAAAAAGCATTAAGACTGACTGGATTGGAAATAAGATTTTGCTGTTGTTGTGGTTTTGTTCTAGGTCTGGATTCTGTTGAAAGTATTGCAGTACTATTCCATGCTCGTTTACAATCACCTAAGTTTCAAAATACCCTATTTGCAACCTTAAAGATTTCATTTAAAACTAGTTGACTTAAATAATCTGTGCATGTCTTTGAAAACTCTATTAAACACCGTGATCCTACTTTTAGTTATAAGTTTGGGGAAAAAAAAATCATTATCTTTAGCAGGAATACACTCAGGTCCATAAAATAAAAAAGTAGCTTCTATTCTCCTTACATTACTTACACATCAGTATAACTCCAATGAGCTCAACATGCATTTAGCCAAAACAACAGAGCTGGCTCAGAGCAGCAGCACAGTGCTGTGAGAATTGGGTCTACAAATTCCACCTACAGCATGAAAGATCGTATATTTCTTTCTCTGCGTGGTGTACTTCATGGTTTTAGTATAATAAATTTATTTTCCTTTACAGAGTTGTTCCCTGATGAAGTATTCATTTGTAAAACATTAATTTTATATACAGGACTGCTAAAAACCAGTGGAGTAGACGTATTTTCTTAATAGTTTTATTCTTTTTTGCATGTCTTATAATCATATTTCATCAACTGGTACAACAAAACATATTTATATATAAAAACCAAAACAAAGAGGGCTTGTTGAGCTTGATGCATGGTAAATCTATTTGGTTTATTCTTTTTTTATTGTTAAATATTATGTTGCATTTGTTTAAGCAGACATCATGTATATTGTGATTTCTAGCATTCCACACGCAGCAGCTTATTGTTGTGTCCTTTAAATATGAGAAATAAAAACATTTTCAGTTTGCTATTTGGAAAAGAAAAAAAAAATTTAAAAAAAAAGGAAATGAAGAAAGGGTACTGCTATATTACATGGCCCAAGAAATATTGGCAGCATGCTCTTTGGCTTTCATCCGTAGAACTGCAATGCTGGAGGACCTCCTTTCAAACTCCGGCTTGGTTTCAAAAGCGTGTCCATTGCTTGCCCCAGAAAGTAAAGAGTCAGTGAAAAAATTATTGAGGGGCACGTGGCTGAACTGATTCTGGTGGTTTGAAAAGCCTGTGTAGCCAGAATCTGTCCGGGGTGAATGGGAATAAGGTGTCATACAGGAGGACGTATCTCGTGGTAGCATGCAGGAGGTAACCACCGAGCCACTGGCCGCATTCCCTGCCCACAGATTGTTCTGAATCTGGAACATATAAAATGAATAAGATTACATTTAGATACTTCATCTATTGTTTTCTGAAATGCTGGGTTTGCTTTTCTTAACACATCTAGTATTAGTTCTCTTCTGAAATAACCACCACGTACTTTACTAGTTCTCTGCAATCATATTAGAAAATACCGTGACGACATTACATGAGTCAAAATATTGGATCATTCACTGAAGAGCAAGGGCTGCTGAATCGTATTCCTTGCTCTGTCATCTGTATGCTCTATGGCTCATCCTGAGTGTTTACCATTGAACTTCAGGATGCCATCACCCCTGACAGTCAGTAAAATTAGAAGTACACAAATGACTTCAAACAAGAGGTGTCAGAAATTGTACAGTACCACAGCTCTTCTCACCATAACAGCTTTTCCTCATCAGGATTCTGTCTCATATAATGGTAGGAAAGAGTATAAAAGGGTGAACAAAACAATCCAAGATTGCTCAAGCAACAAATCCCAACAAGTATTTACAAAATTAATTACTGAGAAGCTTTGCATAATTACTTTAAAACAAATAGATTCATAAAATACAGACATAGTTGATAATACTTCCAAGAGCTTTTCCTAAAGTGGTTTCAAAGATGGTTTTAAGATAAAAATTCTTTTCATGGTGTTTTTATATGAAAGTTATACTCGAGGGCATTTCTGTTTCAGCTCTCAGCCTCAACTGGCTGCAGTGTGCGTCCCTGGAAAACGTTGCATGACAGACTAGGAGGCAAACTTTGTGGTTACCAGCAATGTCTGCTGAAGATCTGGAGTAACCATGTATTCAGGCTTTGATGTGTAATGCCTTCTATACTTGGCAGTCACTTAAAACTTCGTTCTGAGTCTCAGGGCTTCTCTATGTATAGATGCTATTTATGGATAGGTATTTTTCACTTATTTGTCGCTAGATGAGCAGACGGAAAGATTTTCAAGGCCTAGCACAAGTCAGTTCCTGTCATTATCTCAGACTGTGCATTCTTTCATTCCTTCTCTACGTCTTCCTCAGTCACTTCTCACTTGCACTCACCATTATACAATATGCAGCTTTATATTTCTTCCCCACTTTTACTTTATCTCTTTCTTTAATGCTGATTTTAAAAAACATAAATGTACAAATATCATGATACAAGACATTTGTAACCCTCATTCACAGTACAGAACTTCTCAGCCAGTAACTATATCTTTTTGTTTTACTTTGCTACATTTGTCTTCATCCTAAAAATCTGTTATCTGTTCAGTGTATCATTGCTCTTACGCACTGGGATTGAGCCCACATGTCTTTGTTCTCTGCTATTGGAGAATTTGCAATTACTCTTCGGTTAGCACTGTAAAGTAAATTCCCACTTCAAACTTAATTTTGCCTTCACATTCCAAATCCATAGACAAAGGAATTTTGGCTTTAAGATATGTAGGTTATCTCTCTAGCTGAGTGATTTTTTTTCTGCCAAATTAGAGGTCAGGGGAAGTAATGAATTATGACAGACACACACATACACATGCACACAGAATGAAAACATGTTTCTAATGCTGAGCTGTTTTTTTTCTCATTGTCCTATTACTTTGCAACAACACATACCCGCCAAACCACCAACAAGCTAAAGAGATAAATTATGGTTCACTGAACTCATCTAGCTGAGATCTAGTGCAGATAGCAAGGAGATAGAATCTATTTTAAAAATTAATGTTTTGAACAGTTGTAATGGCAGGGGTCATCAGGAGCTGACAAACTAATTTGGGCTCCTTGGCAATATCAGCAGCAAAAAAAGAATCAGTAAGTGTTCTATTTTGCTCCCCTTTAGAAGGCTGGGGCAAAGTCACAGTAGCAACATGCCACCTCAAACTCTTAGTCTGCCCACTCCTCGTTCACACAGACACACATACACGCAGGCATACACACGCTTCCACACCCACTCACGTGAACGCAGCTTGCCTTTTCACAAACACACATCTGCACAGCTTAGTTGGGCACACCTCAGACATCTGCTCCTGCATATCTTAGGTGGTCTGCTGAGAGGTAATGGAGTGAATAAGGTGCCTGGGGAAGGATATCAAGGATTTTTCCTCCTTCTTGTGGGCCTCCTGAGATCTACAGGAGGAAAGAGACTCTAGTGAGAGTTTCCAAACTTTCTGATTGTTGTCTTTCCCTTCTCCCTTCAGCAGTTTTTAGAATACTGTCAAACATCAGCACACAGTAGATCCTCTACAACTTGACATTACTCTCAGCTACCTTATTACTCTTTAATTAGCCTTCCTGATCCAATTTTGACTTATAATCAGACACATTTTTATAAACTTCAGAGGACAAGAGGTTTATCTGGGAGTTAAAGCACAAAGTTTATCAGGATCTATTTGAACCATTGTCTTGTTTACAAAAGTTTGTTGCGTTCAACCATACAGAACATTCCCACCTCTCATGGTTCAGGATTCAGGGATTCCTGAGTCTCCTATTGCCTGGAAAGTTTCTCAGATCCTAGCACACACTTACAGAATATTACAAGAAGGAAACAAGGGACCCTGAATGAGCTGGGAATTTTGATAGTTAAGTGAGCAGCAACTGGGAAATCATCCACTAAGAGTCATAATACTTGCTGCCTTCTAAGACTTAATGAGTTTGGGGCCAAATAGCATGTGATTAGAGAACAGAGGAGAGTGGTAAAGAAGACAGCAGCTGAAAGCCTATAAAATCCAAGGAATATCTTCACTTTGCTTGAAAGCCCAAGCTGCACACATTCTGTCTCAAGCATGAACTGGGAAAAATGGAAACACAGTCATTCATATGAAAATCACTTGGGGGGAGGGCGAATATGTTCAGGAATGCTAGAAACTTCTAATTGTACTTTATTGTTCTTAATGGTTACGTATACATTTCCTGCAGGAATAGTGACAGATTAAGTAACTGTTGGGGTTTTCTTTCCCTTTTTTCCTCCAAAACAAGTCACCTATTCCTATTCCCATGCTGTTCCACTTCAACTTGCTTTGCTGGTACAATCCACTGAATTGAAACAGGGAGATGATAAAGTTAAAAAATAATCCAGAAAAAAAAATATACATATGTATTTCAAACGTGCACACAAACACCCGTTCTTTTTGATGGCATTTCCAGTGCAAATGGTTAATCTCTGAACCTTTACAACAGGATGAATTTGCACAGGAAGAGGCTAGTTCATCTCTACAGCTTCGAACACAGCAGCTAATTCTGAAGGAGCTCATCACCCCTAAAGCTAACTTACACACAACAAAGTCTCATTTATCTGGCTTTCTAAGATGTCTTTCTAAGAAACCCTGTGCTAAATGCTGCAGTCACCCAGGCTGCACAGATATAATTATGGGAAGAATTTCTGAAACACTCTGTTTAAATAGGAACAGGCATGAGTTTGCCTTTAATACAGTTGTAATGAGAAGACTTCAAAAGGTTCAGAGGCTCAGTTTGAAAGTGCCCAATAACCTATGTGGTCTGGAGGTATCACAAAATCACACTTTCCTTCCATATTTCTAGTAGTTTAATTTGCAGTAAACTAAGTTTAGTGCCACCAATTTTCCTGATATTTTTATCTTAGACAAATCTCTTTCAATATAGCTTCAGTGAGATTACACAGGTGTAAATGAGAAGAGAATTCAGCTGCAAATCCTAAAATATATGACTTGTTAAAAAAATATGTGAACAAGCTATTCATTCCTAAAATTTTCAAAGGGCTGCCCTAGGTTTCTCTCTTAGAGGAAGGAATCCAAATTAGGAAACTTAACTTCAGAAATGCCACAAGATGCTAAGAAAGCTTTACATCTTCTCTCATGAGACAGACACACTTTTCAAAAGAATGTTTCAGTCATATCAATTTTCTGTTCATTTTAGTTGATTGGGTGACTTCACTTTGGTATTAGATTTTCATTTCTTAGTAAGAACTTACAATATAGATATCTTATAGTCAAATTCAGGTGCAGAAAGTGTGCCTGTATTAAAAATAAATACAGTAATGTTTTACAATAAGTCAAAATTATCAGACCTTCTTCTGGTATGTTGGAAGGAAAAGGGACATTATGTACATGAATTTAAAGAAAATATTTTTCCTCTTAAACTCTTGTGTGATCCATGAACTATATAAAAGCCAATTCAGAGACTGTGAATGAGGCCATACATACAGCACATCTCTGGTTTCTGTTAACATCACAAACAACTTGAGCTTTGCTCTTGTGGTTACCATGAAATTACCAGAGCCCTTCAATATATTTACCTACTGTATGTTTTATACACACATACATACACACCCTTCCCAATATATTAAAAAAAAAAAAAAAGCAGGATTTCATAGCTGTGACAAGAGCACAACTGGAGAGTTATGGTTGTTAACATGGCCATGATATCATTTCCTAAGCATATGACCTTCTGCTTGACACTGTGGAGGAAAATTAGCTGAGGTAATTGGTCATCCCCCTTCTTGTCATTGCTCTTTTTTTTTTTTTCTGTTAAAATTTCAAGCTCCTGGACCTTCCTCCTTCTTACACAGTACCTGGAGAAATCATATAAATTCAAATCTCCAAATTCTCTGAGGTTTGTACTATTACTTCACCAGTTTTGGTTCTCCTATCACCAAATGTCCTGTCTAATGCTATTTGAGTCACCTGTCTACCCAGACTGGATCTGTTTCCAACAGACACACGTATAAGCACACACAGCTTCTATTTAAGTGGACTTGTGTTTTAGTGCTTCACATGGGAAACAAAATGTTAATCTCTGTTAAGATGTCTAGATATGAAGTAATAAGTTATTATTATTATTGTTATTATTATGGTAGGGGGGTTGGAACACGATGATCTTCAAGGTCCTTTCCAACTCTAACCATTCTATGATTCTATATTACATACTATATGTTATGTTATGCCATGTTACATGACATTATGTTAGAGTTACGGTTATGTTGGAAGCAACCTTAAAGATCATCAAGTTCCAATTGCCTGCCAAGGCCAGGGCCACCTCCCACTAGACCAGGTTGCTCAAAACCACCCAGCCTGGCCTGGAACACTTCCAGGGATGGGGCATCCACAACTTCTCTGGGCAACCTCTTCCAGTGTCTCATCACCTTCAGAGTATAGAATTCCTTCCTAAAATCTAATCTAAATCTACCCTCTTTCAGTTTAATACTCTTGCCCCTCATCCTATCACTACACTCACTGATAAAGAGTTCCTCCCTATCTTTCCTGTAAGTACTGGAATTATGTTATATGTAATTATAATTACAATAGTAACTAGAAACTACACACTGGCTCTGCTTTTGAGATGTTCCTGGGCATTGCAAGGGAGACAACAGTGGCACGAAATGAACAGTTAAGAATTTACCTAATAATAGAAAACACGTGAAAGTCAAAGAGGCTGATTTTTTAAATTTTTGTCACTCCTCTCTTTGTGTGAAACAACAATCCTGTCACTGCCAGAAAACATTAAAACTATGCTTGCACAGGGAGTTACTTTAGGTAGATTAAATGCAATAGCTGTTAAACTGCTCAGAACTGCTAAGTTATAACTCATGATCCATAGACTGTCCCTAGTCCACCAANTAAACTGCTCAGAACTGCTAAGTTATAACTCAAGATCCTAGTCCACCAGCACAATTAATTTGGTCTGTCACTTGCCATGCTACTATTGTTTTTTTCTGGAAGCCTCTTAAGAACATTCAAAGTATGGGCAGAAATGTCTCAAAACTTCCCGAGTCTTGATAGTCATAGATTCTCAGCATAATCTAAACTGAAAAAGCCTTCTGGGATTATTATTCCAAACTCATGTTCACAGCTAACTTTGAATTTAGATGACATTACTCAGCCCCTATCCAGTCAGGTTTTGAGTAACTCCAGCTACAGAGGCTCAATAACAAGCTTTACCACAGCTTTACCGCTCTCATTGTATTTTTAACTTTTTATCTAGACAGAACACTTCTTGGTGTAATTTGTGAAATTTTATACGAGCTGTTGGAACACCTGAAGGTCATCTGTACCATACAGGGTTCAGGTACATATGAGAGAGCTGCAAGCACACCATTTTTGAATTTGTCCATAAAATGCAAGTTGGCCCTTGGTGGTAAGATGCTTGATGCTACAGCTCTAGAACATACAATAGACCCATTTAGTCCACTTTTAGGCCTTACAAGCAGTGTACAAAATAAAAATATCTTCATTTGATCCCACGTGCAAAATAATGCAGGCTTTGAAAAATCATGAAGCTTTCATTCTTGTATGGGATGTTTTGTAGATCATCTATAACTTCTGCCTACGACAATATCAGGGCCAGTTGCAATAAGAATTATTTATATTTCACGTCTATGATACAGTTAAAGACAAAACTTCACACTTTGAAAAACACTATTAAAAACATTTTATTTCAGAAAAAATGGACTTGCTTTATGATTAAACCCCAGCTTAAGTCACTCACAAGGGACACACAAAAAAAGGAAAAAAAAAAAAGAAGAAAAAAAAAAGAAAAATAAAAAAAAAAGAAAAAAAAAAAAAAAAAGAAAAAGAAACCAATTGCTGAGACTGCGAGGAGGACCACATACAATGATGGTTTAGAACCAAGAAAGAATAAAAGTGCGGTGCAGAAACTACTTTGTGTGGAACAGACACCACCCAAAAAGATTAGAAGTATGACTCTTGTTGGAAGATCAGCCACAGCAGTGCAACAGTCAGCACATATGCAGCATGCAACATACCATGCAGGTGGTGGCCCAGCCTGAGCTGCGTGCTGTCACAGCGAGACAGCATGAGTATATGATAAAACTTCTTTGAAGCTAACTCGGATATGTCTACCACATCTACTCCTACTTAATCAGTGTATCCATAGCTTTAATGAACTATTGTGATTAAGTGTCATTTATATGTCTAATACAGTTAAAAGAATTTTTAAGTCATATAACATGTGGTGTCTAATATATGCCATATGAAAGATTTAATTGGAGCATGTAACTTTGATTATTGCTAATGAGAATTACCCATATGTACTAGGGCTAGAGCAGAACAGTAATGATGATCCAAGGACTTAGTACGTAACACATGTATACTGATACCACTTCTACACTCTTTGATTGCCAAAACAAATCATGTGATGCCATGCTGTTCAACAGGTTTAGTCTGATTTATCAGCCCTGTGAGTGGAATGTAAACTACAGCCTCTTTCTTCTTCTATTTTTGAGATTTCAACATTCTCTTTTTTTTTCTACACCTTCTATATGACTCTGGTTTCCATACCTTTGAAATGCTTTTGTCTTTTCAGGATTCCTGCCTGCACTAGGCTGGGCTTTTCCACAGAAAAAATAAAATTAAAATCAGTCCTATCCAAGTCTTGCCTTCATTTTCAAGGAAATAAGAGAGGCAAACAATACATTTCACACATAAGAGAGAAAGTATAATGATGTGACAGGATAAACCCTTTCCCATGGCAGGGGGTTTGGAACTCGATGATTTTAAGGTCCCTTCCAACTCTAACCTTTCTATAATTCTATGAAAAGTACTTAAAAAGCTTAATAAAGTTTAAAATGACAACAAATGAACTAAACTCAAAGAACAATATATACAAAAAAAAAAAAAAACCACAAAGAACAAAATATGAGAAATGTGGAAAGAGACTAGGTGGGAGAAAATCATTGCCTGTTACATCTGCTTTTCAAGGATATAATTTAGTGTTTAATTACATACTGATGGATTTAAATTTATAAAGATGGTGTCTTTACATTTAACTTATACAGGGAAAGCAAGAGATCTATGAGATAATAAGGTAGGCTTTTGATCAAATTTCATTCTTGTGTGCAAATCAGGAAGGGATAAAAATGAAAGTTTGTCTCATGCTTTTTGTTCCCTTGCTACTTCTAATGCTTAAATATTAAATCTGACAAATTTAAGTATCTTTTGTCACATTAGCCTTCTTGCTAAGCATAGGACAGTAAAAGTAATCAAGGAAAGACGAATAAAGAAAAGAGCAAGGCTAAGCAACCTTCTTATTGTTCCTCTTCCCAACACATGATACATAGATCCATCTAAGATAACTGTAGATGTCTGCAGCTGAACCAGGCATCAAGAGAGAAAAACACACTTTTAGAGATCATCTTATGTATTTTATACCTTATATTTTAAGAAGAGAGAACTTGATTCACCAGATTTTCACCAACTTTAAAGGGAACCTGTCTCTAGCATAAAAATCCCCTTAAGTTTCCTAAACACAGTGTCTAGTTACTTATCTGACCACCAGCTGCCTCCTCCAAAAGGGTACATGTTTCTTTTCAGTCCTGTTCATCAGCACCGTAACAGTACCTCAGATATCCCAAGACACCTTAAATAGCACTGTATTTAGGTGACAAAATCCAGTACTGCCTGTACATTTACTCAGGTGAGCTGAAGTAAAGACTGTTGGGAAGCGAATCTGCACTCTTCTCCTCACTCATGTTAGGGCACTGCCTCTTAACTTTCATAACATCAGGAGAATATTGTCAGCTAACGAGACTCAAAGAGTTTTAACCAGCAATTTGTTTTCTGAGTGCACTTAAGATGACAGACCCACAATGTGTTACATCTGCAAGAGAAACTTGAAGCTTAAATACTGACACTAATGAAACTGAAACCTTTTACTAAAGTGAGTATAAAGTACTGTATACAAAATTTTTCTAGAAAAAAAAACAAACTGATTTTCAGCATAATGTTGCAAAGGTGAAATATTTCATTTCAGTGAAATAAAAGTGTACAGTGTGAATAAAAAATTATTATTCTGGAATATTCTACTAACTCTCCTCCTCTGCAATCCAGGTGTTGCCAGTATAATTAATGGAAGATCTATGCATGCAGAATTTGGACAGTTACTTAACTTTTTGGCAGCCAGCTGAGCAACTGTTGTGCACAACAAGTAATGCCTAAAGTCAATATAATGTAAAAATAATGAAGATTTGACTGAATTAACAAAACAAACAATTATGGTTTAGGAAAAAAAAAAAAAGAAACCTAATTTTTTTTTCTCTTTTGAAGAGAAAGATGTGTAATTTAATAGGAAAATGAGGATGAATTATAGAGATGGGGGTTGGACTATACCACCTGCGAGAGGTATCCTTCCAACTTCCACCATCCCTTGATTTAGAGCCAACCTCCTATTTGAAATAAATTGAAAAGATCAATTCCTCACAGGAAAACATTTCAGGTTTATATTGTTACACAAGTCATAGCAGCATCATGTTCTTAATTTGTGCCTGATGGAGATAATTGAGGAAGAGACTAAGCAGGGATCTTCACACCCTCTGTTGACTGCAAACGGGACTGATGTTTCTGCTGGAATGCAAGTGGGATGTCTGCTTTGGGAACATATCCATGGTGGAGCTCAAAACAGAAACCTTCAAACTGTAAATTCATATAATTCACACCAGAAATTCACATTTGTTTCTGTTTCTTCTGCTACACAGCAGTAAATATCTCAGCTTGATTTTATCCCATTTCAACATTATCCTATATTTTTTTGCCAGCAACAGAGAATCTGTTTTCCCCTATGTTAATAAAGGCTTCATAAACAAGCTTTAGTGAAAGGTATTCCACATTCCCCAAGAAAAACTAGTTATTCAAAAGTATGGCAAATCCTGCCTAATATTTATTGATATCAATGTCACAATAAAAGTGCTTCTATATGGGGAAAAAAAGAAAGAAAACTTTTTTTTTCCAAATAAAAAATTTAAAAAATAAGGATGTGTCATTTCCTTCCTTTCATTAACTGCACTGAAACAATGGAATTGTTCTGGGAAATCAATCTATAATACTAAAACCAATCATGCAGATCACAATTTTCAATATAACTCTCTGCTTGAACTGCAGGATAGATCAAGGAGTTTATAGCAAGTCATGTACTGCATATTTATTTTCCATAAGTGAGGCACTTATGGAAGCACCTCATTTATGGACATCTAGTTCAAAAGATTTGAATGTGGTGATGTTAGTGGTCATTGTGTTTTTAATACAGATTTTCATCGCCTCAAGCATTGTCACTGGAAATAGTAGATATATGATACACACATGGTTTTAATGAAAGTGAGGATTTAAGAATGTGAAACTATGAAGAATTACCAGCAGGTTAGCAACGCGAACTTGCACTGACTGTGACAATTGCCTGGATACCTATTCATATCGCAGTATGCAGCAAAGCAGCCACCTTCTTCACTGAGGAGGATCAAGATACCTTGTTTTTATCATGTAGCCAAATGGTACATGCGAGGAGTCAACTGAAATAAGCAGAGAGTGGACTCACAGCCTCACTCAGCCCTTTGTTCCTGTTCAAGTACCCTACAGTATGGTACAACACAACACAACTTTCTCGTGCAGGTGACCAGACTCGATTACCTGTTTGTGCCTGCTTGTTTACCGCCTGTGGGTTAGTCTGTGCTTGTAGATGAGTGCTGCATATTTAGGTTTATGAATGAGTATACATGCTATATTTCTCCACATTTTAGAGATGCTTTACTTAAAACTATGGAACCAACATTTTCATTTCATCCTCCTGGTTCTAGGAACTTGTAAATTAGGGACAGAAAATTTTGTCAGGATGAAACTTAGTTGCATCATCGGCCTAGGAAAGATGTTTTTTAATAAATTTATTAATAGAAATTCAGCTAATTCACAATCTTTTTAACAATCTGAAAGTACAAAGTAGATATTTCATTAGGTCTAGGTTTTTATGGATTATATTCTCATATAATTCAAAAGTGTTCCTTTTTAAAAAACATTAATTTTAGGACAAATCTTTGAAATGTTTACCAATGACTTGCATTATTCCATTTCCTTATGCTAATGAAACTTCTCTCAATTGGGAAAATTTGTAGATTAAGTCCTCCTAAAACTACAAGATGAGCTGAGAGACACTAAATTTAGCCTAGATAACTGAGTTAGGGATACAAAGCTTAAGTACGATTCCTTCTTTCATCTGTTATGATGCTACAGATGAGTCAGAAAAGCCTTCAAAAGATTCTTCTGCACCTTGAGTGAAGTCTGTGAGTGGAAAACTATGTATGTTTCTGTGAATCTGCATACGAGTGCTTAAGGTCTTTTTGCACACTTCAGCCTAGGTAGGTCTCAAACACATATTGTGTCCTACCACTTAAACAGAGAGTGTATCATTCAGTGGTTCCCAATGTAATTTGGGCCAATGAAATATTACATTCTAAAATAAAAGCCAAGAGACGTAAATGTCATCGGGTGTGTACGTGTTCTGAGCTGCTGGAACACAAACCAGCTCTGGTCCAGGCACCAAACTTAGTAGTGCGTGACGTCCTCAGAGGTAAAGCACTTTAAGCTAGATAGGTGACACAAGGGCCCCAAGTCTCTGCTTCAAAGCTAACCACATTCTGCCAACGTAGAGCACAACCAAAGCAAGGCCACATAGAATATAAGTATTTTCCTAAGGCTGGCAGAGACCCTGCAACCTAATGAACTAGAAGAGCACTAGGACATGACTAGAGGAAAGACTCTTCCATAAGCACCCTTACAAGATTTCTCCTTTGTATGGTGGTTTGTTGTTTGTTCTTTTTTTTTTTTTT
>VZRU01018358.1:43980-62122 GCA_013398155.1 Pedionomus torquatus | reverse complement strand
TTTTTTTTTTTTTTTTTTTTTTTTGAAAAAGTAGGATCTGGCATTCCACTGGGGACCACAGGAAAGACAGGAGCAGTCTTTCTTTGCCGGAGATGGCGCGGTTCCTGGGGGAGGAGGCGTCTGTCCCACCCGCCTTTACGGGGGGGACAAACCTGCTGGTTGAATCAGCCGAGCCGGGCTTGTGCTCCAGCAGCTGGATCTGCTCTTTGAAATCCAAATCCTACCCCCGCCCGCTCCGCCGTGCTTTCCAACAAATTGCAGAGACACACGCAAAGCAAAATGCCAACACCGTTCCTCGTATCAAAGAAATAGACGCCTTAGGAGAAAACCCCAAACCTGGAAAAGGAAGCTCACTAGCATGTTGTGCAGTATGTTAGGGGCGAACATTTTGTTCTCCCCGGGAGTTTATTTCCCAGGAGGGGGAGCTCCCCTAAAGGAGCTGATGAAGAGGTTTAAATGTAGAAATAAAGCTGAGTTTTTTTTTTAACCCGTGACCCTTTCTTGCTTCCCCATCGTGATTGAGCACCCAGCAGTAGCGCACCTCTGCAACCGGGCATACCAAAAGAAAACTCCTCCTTTGCAAGTTACGCGGTCTTCCCTGCTGGCAGTTTGATTAATATTGGGACAATTCCGAAAATATACGGGCTGCATTACCGGAGCGACCCCGAGGCTCTGAATGCATCGAGGGGCCTGGAGAGTGTGTGCGTGGGGGGGTACCTTGTCATCTCAGATGAATTGATTTCTTCTAAGGCATGAAATATGGCTCGACATTCTGGTTTCTAAGCACGAAGCTAGAGGAAGGTGTGAGACAGAAGGGACAGGGGCTAAGAAATAGACCCCTGTTCAGGTTGGAGGCACTAACAAGCGGATGCATTGAGCTTCTTTGACAGGGACTGCTGGTTTTCAAGGCTAGCTCGTTTGAAAGAACTGTTGCTTATTTGCTTATTTCTTTTTTTTTTTTATTATTATTTTTCTNTGGACACCAACTCTCTTCTTTCTCATCCTTTTTTTTTTTTTTTTTTTTTTAATGCGATGTGTGCTAGATCCGATTTAAAAAATGTGTAATTCAGCGATGCTGAAAGCCACAGAGCAATTTTATTCCGGTCTTTCAGCACCCGGCTCTGTACAGTCTCAGCATTATTTTGTCTTTTGCGGAGAGCTGCCTGTATCTTTTGAAAAGCTAGTGTTCATTAAGGAGCATCTATCCCCGAGTCTTCAGACTCTCTGCCCTTTTTACCAGAAACCGCTAGACGAATACAAAAAAGGATTTAGTGGTTAACCGATATGCTGCTAATATTTCATCCGCAGGCCTCCTCCTCCTCCCCTTTTAAAACTCCAGTTCTTGGAAAAACAACATATTTTAAGCTTT
The DNA here is from genome assembly GCA_013398155.1 of Pedionomus torquatus. Lineage (NCBI taxonomy): Eukaryota > Metazoa > Chordata > Aves > Charadriiformes > Pedionomidae > Pedionomus > Pedionomus torquatus. Next base: position 60,753 of record VZRU01018358.1, on the reverse strand, counting down.
CCACACAAATATTGATATTGGCAAATAAAGCCAGCCCCCAGTCTATGGTCAGAGACAGTCTTCTTTTTGTTTCTAGCCCGGGCAATCAAAATTATTCCACTGTATTACAAATTGCTGCGGAGTATTTCACTTTCCCTGACAAAACCCGTACCTGGCATATGTCACAGCGGGACCTTTTCCCTAGCCCGTTTGTGCGCTGGCTGTTTCCAGAGGGTACCAGGCAGCGATGGGCGACGGGGAAAGGTACGTGACCCCAGCAGGAAAGCCACTTTTTTTTTGTGTGTGTCTGCGTTTGTGCTGGGGCCAGGGCGGGTGGTACCAAGTAATCAGGTAAAGCGAAGGCGGTGTAAGCCGGCAAGAAGTGGCCGCGAAAAGAGTGCAGGTCGCCCCCTGGACCACTTGGCACCACAGCCAGAGCATCCCTCCCGAGCAAGGACAAGCCTCTCTCGGTGCGCCCCGCTCGGGGCTCTGAGCTGGAGCCGGCGCACCCCCAAGCTGCGCGTTGCGTGAAGCCCACAACCCCCGCAGATATTACCCGCAATTAACAACGCGGGGAAACGGCCCCGACCCGAAAGGGACCGCGTAAAAGGCGGCTCTTCGCTACCGGCTTTTAACCCGGGGAAAAAAAAAAAAAAATCGCGCAGAAATCAATGGGGGCTGAACCCGCCACAAAGAATGAAGCTCTAGAGCGTTAAAATGGAAACGAAACGGCCGCAACGACTTCACACACACAGGTCCCTCTGTGCCCCTCCGACCTCAGCGCCGCCAAGCGCCCGCGCCGCCCCCGCGGTAGTTGGCACAGAAGCCGCGAATTAAGAATAAACTGCGACGGAAGAGAAAAAGCCACCAGAAATCCCCACTTCTTGAGTGCTCGATGGATTCTCCTTCTCTCCTGTCGCTCGCCGAGACGCCACTTTTCCTTTTTTTTCCTTTTTTTTTCCTTTCCCCCCCCCCGCGGCACGCCTTCTTTTCTCACATCAGGGGAATTACCGTTTAAAGGAAAATTGCTGGAGAAATGAATTAAATCGCGCGAATGGCAACGCACTAGGTAAACGAGAGTCGAGTTTAGGGCTGGCTTGTGTTCTCGTACAAAATAACCCCTCGAACCTGCGACACATGGTGATGGTGGCAAAACACACGCAATTTCCAAGGGGCAGCTCCCATCTAATGACTGGAACAGCAGAAAAAATACTCGATTAATTTTATTTTTTTTTTACGTTCTCAAAGCGTGACTCACATGCAAAGAAAATTAAGCTGACATGAAATAGAGGCATTTATCCTTTACTAGGATTTTACCTAAATAGCTACATCCTAAAAAGCTGACTTGTACCTCAGGATATCGGTCGGGCACGTTGGCTGTGGCTCAGCTAATTGGTGGGGCTTATTTGCGTTCAGGCTTGAAGTAATGCCTCGGAAAAAAAAATGCGAATCTCTGTTTTTTTTTTTTGTCTACGAGTAATTTAACAAGTGAATGTGGTAGGAATAAAGAAAACTCGACCCCCAGCTATTAACAAATTTTTTTAAAATCATGTTTTAATTTTGTGATATTGGCATTTGTTGCTACCGATATAAAATGCTCTTATTTGCTTACTGTTAAAGAGATCAATTGCATTTCATCCAGAAGTAATTTTGCCTCTACCCAGGTATATGAGTTTCTTTATTATTTGATACAAATCCCCCATTCCCTCCCCCCCAACTAGCTATAGAAATAGCAATCAATCAGATAAGAAACTAAGAAAGGGTTGCTAACTCCAAGTAAACCTATCGTTCAAGTGAAGACCAGGAGAGGAACAAATGCAACCCTGGCAACCAGGTATGTGCTAACCTGTTGTGCCAGCATCTATGTACACCAAAATAATGGAGAAAGTCCACCTGCGTTCGTGAAGAACAATCCATTTGTCCAACCGCTCTGCAAATAACAGTGTAGTTCATGATGTTATTCATTTAAACTTCCAGTCCTTGTAAGGATGGCCAGCCTGGGGCAGTTACACAACATTCCTACTAAAAATATCTTTGAAAACCCAGTCCCTGTCCATTTGCCATCATGAAACTTTACGAATCTCTCCAGTAGGGATTTTAGTCCTAACAAACCCTCAGCACAACTTGGCACCCAGGAACTGCCTTGAGGACAGATTCAAGGACATGTGGTCAGCAACTTCCTGCCTCACCCCCCCCCAACTTGAAAATCAGGGAAGGAGTTCTCCACAATACCCACCAGCTGCTTTGGACTAATCTATATTGTTACTTGTAGGCCATACCTAAGTCTCTTTCAATACTCTAGGCACAATTTTCTGCTTCTGTGTGAGAAGAAAGAGGTGTCCCATTCCTACTTAACCACAGCTACCTCCATGACCACTTGGCATCCCACTTTCATGTATATTTTTCTCACAGGGGCTCTAACAAGTGCTGCAGTCGTTCACTGTGGACCAAGATTTCCATTCCCTAAGACCTTATGCAACGATGAAATCAGCAGTGACTGTGATTCATCTGCTTTTCACAGAGTATTAGTCAAAGCTCCTATGCTTTTCACAGCTCCTATGAAAACGAAATTAATTTGTTTTTCAATTATGACTGTAAAAAGAAATAAACAATACAATAAAGATTGCTGGCATATTTTTTACCCCCAGCTAGTACAGCTAAGTACAAACAGCTTGGATCTCAGATGTGATATCAGGCTACTCAATCTTTTATAATATGGTTGAGTTCCTTTCCTGCCTTTTTGGGGCCATGTGGTAATAGCTACTTTTCGTATGTGTTTTTCTCATTAGAGAAAAAGCATATTTAGAAAGAGCAGTGTCCCAGAATATTAGCCTGGCTTCTATTAATGCTAATAGGAGTAATTTCAGTGTGTACCAAGGAAAGACTCTACCTCCATATATATATACATTGCCATTATCATGATGATATGACACTAAAATCAAAAGGATATTAATCCAGTATATTCTTTGTAGTGCATACAGCAATTGCAGTGGGAAACCAAGTGGTAGTTTTGCACCCATATGTCTGAGGCCAAATTTGGATGCCAGTTGTGGCATGTTCTTGAAAAATGTAAACATTACATACAGTGGACATTTCTTTATTGAATGCATGTTTGAATAATAGGAATATTGGTAATTAATTATAATGATTTACTAAATCAAAATGTGACACCACCTCACCCTTCTAAAAAGCAACATCTATTCTATCAAAACACTGGCTCTCTGTTATTTACAGATCTGTTAAAACAAGAAATCTATTTGAGCAATAATCTTTGTGTCAGCATGGTTACTGTTTAAGAGCATCTTAACATGCAAGTAGGAAAGTCTGCCCGTTATTCAGTGAGAAACATTTCCTCACAGTGTTTTATCATTCTCGTGTGGGATATATGAGTACCATTAACACCTCATACTCATTCAGAATATGCATTTTGGGGAGCTGTTTCTCTGTTGCAGCAGGTAAATACTACGCTCCTAATGCCACCATTCAAATGACGAAGGGTTTAAAGAACTACCGGGCAGAACTTCAGGTAAGTTGCACTGGAAAAGACACTGTAGGGATCCGTGCAGGAGAGCTCATAGAAAGCTTTTCAATTCGATTTGGTGAATGACACCCATCAGAGGATCAACCCATAAATGCACCTATTTTTTTTTCATTCTAAATGATTGCTTTTCTACATTTCTGAGACTTGAGTTTCATACATCCAAAGAAGACTTTTTTTAAAGAGCTTATTCACATGAATTCCCTCCTCTTTCATGTTAAAGGATCTACAGAAAACAGAAAAAACTGCCGAAGAGGTGACGCTAGTGAGCTGCAAAGAGGTCTGGAGCACCACAAAGACAGTAGTGCATCTAGAAATGTGCAGTTTCACAAATTTGTGATGTAGGTTTTGCTGGGCCATCACTGGGACGTGCAGTTGCTTCAACATCAGAAGAGACTGCCAGAGAAACTTCTAAGAATATGTTTTGTCCTAAACAGGATTTACAGTATCAGGAGGTAGGGATGGAAGGGAGAAAGAAAAAAAAGGAAAAAAAAAAAAAAGAAAATGAAGAAGAAAGAAGAGCGAAAAGAAAACCCCAGAAAGATAAAGAAAGCATGGATCAGCTTTCTGCTTCACGGAGTAGGGCTTGAAAAATTCATGTCATAAATATGTCCCCATTTGTACCACTCATGTTACCTCCGTCCTTATATACTGTAAGATGTGACTGAACAGCTGGCATTTGCCCAGATTTAGGGTTGCTTCACCTTATTCCTGAAAGCAAAAAAGGTCTTGCAGGTAGCTCAACAGAAGTTGCACCTTGCACATTTATCCATATTTGACTAGACACACTGTGCTTTCAACACTGCAATTCTTAAAAATGTGTGTTGGATACAACAATAAGACATCGTTCTATTGCATGTCACGGTGTTATGTAATGAAAACAGCAACATATTTTGCCGTACTTTATGACTTAATTTCTATTTGGTATACTACTTAGCTTATGCATGATAATATCAATTCATGGTATAGCAGACTAAGCATATTATAGACCTGAAAAGGCATGTCAGTGAATATTGCCACTCAAATTTATAATTTAGTAAATTGTATGTTTAAAAGCTACTATTTTCTATTTTCAAAATAAAATGTCTTTACAAATGTTGCCAAAACATTTTAATTAGGCTTGGAGGTGTTTCTCATTCAGAAACACCTGGACAGCAAAGGAAATTCAGTGTGACAACATTTACACAGCAGATCTTTTTTAGTTATAGAGGAAATCTGAAAATACAAATATCTACAGCTGTGGACATGTGCAGTGCACTCTGGACGCTCCAGAAAAACGGAGGGAAAAATCTGCAAGAAGCTTTAAACTCTGAACTGCTTGATTTTGCATTTTTATCTCCAGTTAACATCTGTAACAGTGGTGTATCTTTTACTGCCACCTGTAGAGTCAGATGTTTGGAACTAACAAAGGCTCTCCTACAAAACCTGTATCCTTCAGGATACAATTGAAACTACAGAAGCTCCAGTGTTTGAAGTCATTATATAGTAGATCTGGAAATTCAGTTTAATACTTGCTACATACATTGGGAAACTAAGTAGATAACTTAAGCACCTGAAGATATTTTCTATCCTGGTGACAACCACAGCATTTCTATAGTCAGGCCAAGCAACCTTCACTGGTCATTATTCCTCAGAAAGGTACAAGAAATCCTGTCTGACTTTTCAAAAGTAAAATGACAACAAAACCAGCACATGGATTCAAACAAGCAAAGTTATTTACTGGAGGTTTTCCATTATTTTTAATCTGAAAATGAATGCAAGTGTTGACAAAAATGGAGATAACTGCTTTCAACCCAGAGTCATATATGTATGTTAGCATAAAAAGCACCTCACAAAATAAGGTCATACGTAATTTAAGTACATTTTTTGACAAAAGCAGATGAGGAAATACGGAAAACAGACTGCTCTAGATCCAATTAGCAACTTCTACCCTCAAAGTGGAAAACTTTAAAATAATATTAGGCTTTGAAATCAAGGAACATTTTCTGTCCTGTGTGTTGATGGACAAAGCATTCACTATCAGTAATGAGTTAGATACCCACAAATAGTTGAAATAGTGTTTCTTCTCTTTTCTCTAGTTGTCTTTGGACCACAACACTTTTACATGGGGGTCTGGCTACATGAACAAATAAAGCTGGCTTAACAGTTTCATGTAGACATAACATTACATTACACCAGAAAAAAGAAGAGAATTCAGTAAATTTTTTTTTTCTTCAACCCTCTAGGAAAATGTTAAAAGTCACTATATATATAATTATAAAATTATAACAGATTGATTTGTCATATTATGACCATACTTCAGGATGAAAGCTCTAGAGGACTTCTCGTATTACTAAAAAAAGGTAAGCACATCTCCACTATTTGTAGGTTGCTGTGACTTTTTGCTGCTTCAGTAAAATATTTTAGTCTTCTCTAAGAATGGCATTGCTGGCTGCTATAGCTCACAGTATAGTTTGCAAGCACATATTTTATTTGTGAGAAAATGAGAATTCAGTGTTTTGATATGTGACATACATCACGTAAGCATGAACCATTATTACATTTGCACATCTCAACCAGTTCTTACAAGCAAGCCTAAACTTATTCACCATACAGCAATCCTTCTAGAGCTAATCAGTTCTGCATTCTACACCACATGAACACATAAGCAATTGAAAACACAGAGTATAATAACTTACTGACAGGTATAAAATACTTTGACAAAAAAAAAAAAAAAAAACCAACCCCAAACAAACAAACAAAAAAAAAAAACCAAACCAACAAACCCAAACCACTGTAACCATGAATAACAAAATAAGTCAAATGTCATTAACTGAAACTGTTTACATCGGTAATAAAAAAGAATCCAAAAATGGATATGCAGAGGCTTAAAAAGAAACAGCTTTCCATATGTTCTCCAAGTTTGTTTAAATCAACTAGTTAAATTATCTCCAATATTCAGTTAATATTTTTAAGATTTTGCCTTTTTTTGCCTGCTCCCCATCCTCCGCTGAGCTGCACTGGATGGTCTCGAAAAGATATCCGTTCTTTATGAGATGGACCCAAATATGATTTTTCTGGAGTAGGTATGTTCTTTTCTAAACAATAAACAGACATGTGAAATTAACAAACAAATAAACAAAACTCCCTAAATTTCACTGCATCATACTCTTTTTAAGACAATACATCAATATATCTCATTTGATAGCACACAACTTTAAAAATTGTGTATTGTTCACTGTTTTAAAAGTAATACAAGTATTTCCACACGGTAGTACTTTTTAGAAAACCAACTTATTATCAAAATACACAAAAATAGTATTTCCAAAAGTGCCCCTACCTGTCCATTTTGAACATATGTTAAACACATATAGACATGCACAATGCTTTCAACACAGAAAATAGTAATTTCATTCATCTTTCAACTGGACAGAGAACTAGTTCAGAAGATATATCAACAAGTTATTGTTTTACCATAGTAGGACAAATAAAAGACAGATAAGATGGATTTCCTCTTTTTTTCTTTTTTTTTTTTAGGCCCTGGAATACTTAAAGTTTGATGCTGAATGATGCCCCAGAAAGTTTAATCACTTTCATTGACATCTAAGCCAACACTTGAGTAATTTAGCCAATAATTTCTACAAATTACTAAAGACAATTATTTCAATAAAATAATCAGTAGACCTTACTATGATCTCTATTTTACACAAACCAACACTTTACAGGTGGAAATATATGTTTTAGACACCTAGAAGGAAGAGAACATCTGTGGAAGACAAACTTTCTAAGAGAATGATATGATGTTCATAGTACAGTAGGCTTTATATATATACATGTATATATAAAATTAGCATGCTATCTTTCTTTGTCAATAAAAATTTTACAAATTTTATGCTGCCTATCAAAGATGACTATATTTAGTATTTTTGATATTTTAACTTTTCAGTATTTTTAATAGCAAAAACAAATTTATCACTATAGTCCACAAAAATAATGAAAATAAAAAGCTGACTGAATATAAGTTTATCTGCTAATATACACAACATAGTTAAAATTTCGAACAGCAACAACTTATTTGTTTTCTTACGGATGTTCTTCTGTAGTCTGCTAGATCTGTCAGAAGCTTTTCCCAGCCTACAGTTTCCTATTTTATGGAGTTTTAAATTATTGCAAATGTATCTTACTAAATAATCCTCTCTTTTTGCAGTTGACAGCTTTCAAGTATTTTTAATATGATCTCAGTTTTCTTATTGCTCTACAGATGTAGTCAACGTTTTGTTTTTTTTTTTTCTTAAAATATAGAACTTACTGTAGATCAATCTGATAAAGTTTTAAAATGACAATAATGTCTTGTCTTTACAGGACTCCAAGTTTCCTTGTTTTTGGATCCTTTAACACCTCAAATGGCACAAGATATCTCTAGTCTAGAAAGGCTTTTGTTAAAGAGCAAAGAATAAAGTTATTTAATCAAGCAGTAAACTTTCCATTAATCCTTTGGACTGGGAACCATAACATATTCACCGACCGATGAAATTCTCAAATTAGTAAATTAAGTGGTTAATTAGTGAAACTTCAAAATAAATCTAACATGGTAATAATTTTAAAATAATTACATCTCTTCTTTAACTTAAGGAGATGTTTTCTGAAGTTGCAAACCATGTTAAACAACAAAGAGATTTAAGACTGGAATGTGTTCATTATTAAAAAAAGGGAAGTAGATATTTCATGTTTAGACTGGACAAAGTTTGGATCCAATTTATGCCTGAGACTGACTTTCCTGTGCACCCATCTGCAAGGCTGCATCAATGCTAAAGGTAAACTAGACATACCAGTTAGGTATATCTATATTTTGACAACACAAATATTTTTTATTATGTTATTTTTAAAACAGGATAGATACAAATGCCCGAACAAATTCATCAATAATAGATTTGGAAATGGTGTAGAAGTGATAATGTAGGAAAAGAGGAATTCAACCACACCCCAATTGCCTGATCTGGGTTATTTCTGGACTAGCAGTCTCACTTGTTTATGAACCTGTCTGTACTGCTAAATATTCTTTTCATGATGGACTTCAGAAATCTGTAAATGTAGGTTTTCTGGCTTTCCACTTCCACATAAGTGTATGTAATTCACTGGAAAGGATGTATTGCCCTTCCAGTACTATGAAATGTATATTATTCCATTAAAAATCCCCAAAGATTTGCTGTTATTTGCTACAAGAATCTTGCAAAAAGTCTTAATAAATTACTAATACATCCTTATATTTTGTCAGAATAGCAGCAGTATCTGTCATAGCACGAGTCATGCTTGTCTAAACTTCAGAACCAAAAGTTCACAAATTTATTTTTTTTTTAATTTATTTTTAAACGTAGCTGATCTATGCATCATTTAGAGGGTAGTATAGCCAAATATTTTGTGAGTAAAACATAATAACTTATTAATCTTGACTGCATATAAGCTGTCTGACAAAGCAACATTTTAGATGCCTGTGAGAATCACAGCTCAGCATTTGTGGACCATCAGTAACAGAGCAGGAAAACTTTTTCAGCCTGAAGGTAATTTCTCAAAATCTCAGATGCTCTAAAGGCGTAACCTCTCTGCTCCCTCGATGCAAGTTTAGCAACTCGGAAGATATCCTAAAGTCTGACAGTCACAGCTCTACTTAGCCTGAAGTGCTGGTTAGACTCCCTAGGGCCTGCTTTAAACTTTACAGTAGTGACCTAAACAAACTGAATCTTTCTTTCCATCCTTCACACAGTTCTCAGTGCTCTCAGCCAAATGAAATAAAACCATTGTAAGGAATAATCAACTAATTTTAATTCACAAATCATTGCAAATCTCTCCTTTTGTATTTCCCGTCTTTCCATATTTGAAATGGGCATGATTATGCCTGTTCTTCTGATAAAACACTTTTGATATATACTAAATAGTATAAAAAGGAGGCTATTATTACCAGCATTGCTGCTCTGATTATTGGTCTAACTGGAGTGATGAAAAACAGAACTGGCACAGAGATCCAATAGCCTATTCCCTGAAGAAGAATTCTCAAGCACAGTGAAGCTGGATCACTCCTATTCATATTACACCTAATTGTCAGACATTATACTTACACATTGCTTGTGGCTTAAATATGATTGAAAAATTGTGTCATAAAGCAGAGGAAGATCACTTCATTTACAATTAAGGTATTAGTCAAATATGAGAAATATTATTATATTATTATATTAATGTTTACATCAGGTTTTCTGATTCCATTTTGTTCAAACAGGCAATTTTTTTCCTTCAGAAAAACATACTGAATAAAGACAGCTCTATTAGCAAATGGTTAGAATTTTGTCTAGATCAAGCATGAGGGAAGACAAGAGAGTCTTGTAAGGGATGACAATGCCATTTTGAATCAAGAGACTGAACCTAGAAGTTTCTTTGAAAATACAGCCTTGTCTTTCTAAACAAACAAATTAAAATTAATAGGTAACTCAAACCTTATTATATTTGTTTCACTTACATTTGTTGTCTTTATACTTATTGTGCTTTACCTCTACTTGGACATAAATACATTTATACCTGCTCAGGGGAAGTTGCATAGTTTTGTTGCTTTGAGATTTTTTTATTTTAAGAAAAGAGGAGAAAATAATTAAAAGTGGGGTACTTAGTTCAAGGTACAGAAAAATAGAGCAAAGATTCATCAAAACTCAGTGACTGATAAAAATGAAAACATTTTGCATTTTTAAAATGTTCTACCAAACATGCACCTCAAGTGCTGCAAGGTCAGATATTTAGGTATTATAAAAATATTAAAAATCTCTGAGATCCTTTACCTGTTCTTCAGGGTGTACTTTATTTGAAACTCTTACTTTACACCTCAATAGGTTTTTTTAAGAGAGTTTATAGTTTTCTCTTACATCATTACTAGTGATGTGAACAGTTTCTACATCAAGCTTGGATCTGCAGTACCTCCATTTCCCCCTAAGCTGCAATGTGCCTTGCAAATGAATGGTTCGCATATCAGCACAGAGGAGAGAGTAAAATTATTACGATCCTAGAACCATTCTATGATTCTATGATTATTATCAGAACTTTTTGGTTGGTAAAATACCAGGTGACATTTAAAGTCATATTTTGCTATGAAGAGATCTGTAAAGCGTACCTTTACTAGTATGTGCATGTACACACATAGGTATGCACGTGTGTATTTGTGACTTGTGAATTTATCATAAGCATGATCTTAATACTTTCTATTCGTGATATTTCCATGAGTGTATTTGTAGTGGGCCTTACCCAAAGGCAACAACAGAAAGATTCACATTGTTTCCAGCTCATATGTAAGTATCATTACAAATAGAAATTAGAACTATTACATTGGTTTTATTCTATAAAGTACTGACGTTTTTGACAACCATAATAATAACAATAATAATTTTTACCATAACTGGTACTAGAATTAAATAGAACCTGGCAAGTGTATTAAGTATAATTTAACATGATGTACAGTTATTCTAATACCCACTCATATGGGAACAAAATCTTAGCCAAGAAAAGCAATTTGCCTTCTCCTATCCCAAACTGGCTTTGGGAGACAGGCTGTAACAGTTATTTACTGTACTTTCATTTAATTGTAATATTTGACTAGATGAAGCTCCAGTATAGTCTGAGAGATTTTCAGGTGCCTGTATATATCAAATAAGCATTTCTTTTGAGTATGTGCTGAAAGCTTGTCTTGGGTTAAGTTAACATGCTTCTATTTCTAAGCAGTCACTTTTCTTTTGTTTAATCTGTTTTCTGCTATTGATTTGTTCTGGTCTTTTTTGGTTAAAGCCTGGGTCTTTTAACAAATGTCAAGGTTTACATATCCTCTGTTTTGATAAGTAATGCAATATGTAAAATGCTTTGAATGAAATTCTTGGTGTCCAAGAAGAAAAGCTTTGTTAAACAGGTTATGATAGAAATTTTATGATGTATAGTAGACGTCATAGGGCATTTATCGATCCACCTAACATTATGTGTCTGGAGATATAATTTATTTCAAAGTCCTTACCATATTGTATTACTTAAGAGCAAATACAGCATAAGAAGGCATGGAGAAAAAACTTCAACATTTTAATGAAAGTGACCAGAACAAATCCTTAGCAGCAAAGCGTTTACATCAATTTGAGCTCTGGAAAGATGGTAGGTTCAGCAGATCTGTGAAAAATGTAAATGCTACAATCTCAGAAAAGTTACTTTTTAATATTGTTACTTATGGCAATAGTTGCATTGTTTACATCAAAACAAAAATATATTTACTGTATTGGAGTTTTACACTATTTTTCTCTATTGAACTTTTACATTTGAATAGCACTGAGAAGCATCAGGAGAATCTTATACAAAATCCCACATAATATGTAAAGATATATCCCCTTTCCATATGGAGATTTGAAGATAAAACATACTCATGATTAATTATTATTTTTTTTTAAACAAATAATTATTTTTTTCTGTAAGTCTCCTTGATTTCAAGTTGGCAGGACTAGAGACTAATCTTAGTGTTTTATAGAAACACTGAACTTAAATATCTTTATTTTTCAAACATTCATGCTGTCTAACCAGACCATGTTGACAGCCACATACTTGAATAATCTAAACTCTAAAACTGACTTAGTTAAATGAAAGGATTCAGATATATAAGCATTTACAATAGTAATTTATAAACACCTATTAATTGCCATTTTATGCACTCAAACAACATAATAAACATAACACTCCAAATAAGTTCCTGTAAAATATAACATTTTTCTAACTACAAATAGGACTTTTAGCAATATTAGTTACTAAATCTCCATATTTATTTTGTATCACAGTTCCTTATCTATTTCCTCAGCTTTGACCATTTAGGATAAAATTTTACATACTGAGTATGTAAAATTCAGCCTTTGGCTGAAGTTTTCTGAAAGGTCGGTCACTTCTAAGAAAATATGTGAAATATTTATGCTGTCCTTTGCAGAGGGGACTTGAAGTCCACCAAGCAACAGAGCCTTGCTTTTAGGATCTGTCCAAATTTGGATCAAGTGTATACAAACTGAAGTTTCTACATGATCAGAGGAGACGTTTTTGATTTTTTTTGGCTATATTCCCTAAAATATCAGTCAGCATTGAAATGTACTTTACCACGATGTTACACCGAGCTAAGCAAGACTATTCCTAAAAATAATGTTGAAGATCATGCAAGGTCAGGGAACTTAAGAGCCTGCTTGTTTCATGCTCTCTGTGGCAGATGGAGCCTGGCTACAGGGACCATGGAGAGGATAAGAACCACAGCTCCTACTTGAAGGAGACTGAGAGAAGAGGCAGAGGGTTGGAATTAAGACCAGAGAGAGAAATAAGACTGACTTGGAGTTAAGGTGAGAGAAACTAAGGCTAACTTGGCAACCAATACCCTGATATAGCCGACATAAGCAACTAGAATGACTTGACAAATAGACTGACACTGACAGCAGAGAGAAAAACATGGGGAAGATGAAGGTCTTGAATTGGCAAAGGGGAACTAAGAAGACAGATTAAGGGGCACTAGATTGGCCCTAACTATCAGAATTTACATAATTAAAAGAAATGAAACTAGAGGTGATTATAAGAAAGGATATAGAGAATAAGCAGATTTAGAATCTACACTTAAGATCTGCCTAAGTAGTACAGTAAATCAGGCCAAATTTGGAGGAGATTCAAACTAGGAGATGATGAATCTGAGGAATACTGTCAAGGAATAGCTGGAAAAGGGAATAGAGAGAGAGAGTAAAAAGGTAATCAGCCAAGGATCTGTGGAAACAAACACAAGACTCAATGTCAACTGTGGAAAGGAATCCCAAGAGCAGATGGGAAAGGAAGCTTATGCTGGAATAAGAAATTGGAGGAGCAGAAAAAATTGTTCATAGTAAAGGAAAGGATTAGAAAACACGAGTGTAGAAAAGTCAACAATGAAAAAGAGACAAATTAGAAGGAAAAAAATATGGAAAGAAAGGTCATCTTGGGGAAAAGGAAACTATATATACATCTTTGCCATCCAATGCAACAACTCTGTAGTAGCCCAACATAATTATTGGGACTATCTGTGCAGTGACTGAGAAATATTTTTGAATCTACTTGACAAATATCCCACAGCAACAGAAATCTAAAATTGTTATTATTTACTCATATCATGTGACAAAAATCCTTGTAGTAGGTCTAATGGTTCCAAGGTTCCAAGTGGGTATCTAAGTTATATGTAAGACAATGTCTCAGAATGGATTTTCCCTTTTTTTTTTTGTTTTGTTTTTAACACGATTTCTTTTTAAAAAAGAACTAACAATCCCCTCCTCCCCCAAAGACCTAAGCCCTACTAAAAGACTATCAGGCTGTAAAACTTAGCACTTAAAATTTAGGAAATGCCTCTGTGCATCTGTTATATGTAGTTCTAGAATTATTTTTCTAATTCAAAACACAGATGATTAAATTACATGAGATAATGTATCTTTTTCTCCCTAGCCTGCTAAATTTAATGAAAGCAAAGTGCCTTTAAAAATCTGCCTTTAGATCATTTTTTTTAAAAATGTAACCTTAAAGTGAATTAAACAGCACCTTGTAAATTATCATTCTGTAGTCTGTTTGAAAAGATTAGGTATGTGCCATTTGACAGTTAATTAATACATAGAAAAATATATATGCATCTCCATAATAATTTCAAATGGTTGGGAAAGCAGTGTCTTTCAGCTGTATTAAACAAATAGAAAAAACTTCGGATCCTGCAGAATAGTCAAAATTGCATGCATGAGTATTCTCACTATACAAAATTACAGACAAGTACTTTCCTGGTCCAGATTTTCTTCTTAATCACACACACACACCTAGTCAAACTTTTAAAACACTCGGGCATATGGAAATCAATGAGATGATGAGCAAGGCCCATGTGTGTTTCCTTAAAGTTTCTAAAAAATACAAGTTACTAAGACTGCATAGTGCAAAACCAGGGAAATGCTCAGATATTATGTCTGTGAACAGAAAAACAGAAACAGTAATATTTTTTTTGCACTGTGTATTAGATGCATGTATCATACTGAAATCTGGTTTCCTGGATGTGGTTAAACCATGATTTCACCTCAGAAAGTCACTTTTACCTTCATGATTTTCTGATTTTGTTGAGAGAAGCCTTGTTCTCAAGCAGATAACATTAAGATAAATAGCTCTCTGCCTACATATTGACATATCATGATGTATCACTATGTCACACATAGTGACACCTATGTTGATTTACTTCAATTGCAAACACAGGATTTACATCTATACTGGAAAGAAATTCATGGTATATATGTGATTTGCCTAGTTTTATCCNGATGCTATATATATTAATAATAAATTTAAAATTTATCAATTTTTAATAATTTTGCTTTAAGAACTACTGCATTTCTACCTTTACACAATACAACATCTCCCCAATTAAAAAAAAAAATAATAAAATAGTAGTTTTAAGGAACTTTGAAAGTAGAAGAGTTAGATCTAAGTTGTCACCAATTATCTTTATTTTGTGTACTAATCATTCCATCATTTCACACATCCCTTGATTTTGTCACCAAACTGTAAATTGTTGTTTGCATGGCTGTACCTGTGTCTATCCATCTGCAACATTACAACTTTGTTGACATGGCAGCTTCCCAATAGTTTATCCAGTTCACAAATCAGGAGGAGG
Source organism: Pedionomus torquatus (assembly GCA_013398155.1). Taxonomy (NCBI): domain Eukaryota; kingdom Metazoa; phylum Chordata; class Aves; order Charadriiformes; family Pedionomidae; genus Pedionomus; species Pedionomus torquatus. Next base: position 45,562 of record VZRU01018358.1, on the reverse strand, counting down.
CCCCTTCCCTTTCCTAAGTTAAACATAATGATGCTATCATCCTTTCATCAGCAGACACATAAACATTATACAAAGATGGTATATATCATGATTGTTATTTCTACAGATAGGAAAATGGGTGATATAGATTCAAAATAAGATTCCTAATATCAACTAACAGGATAGTGACACAAGTGGGAAAAAATAGCTAAATTCTTGAATCTGCAGAAAAATACTTTCTCCCATGTGGATAAAATCTACTGTATCAACACTATACATTTACCGTACACAGAAAAGTAGGTTTGAGTATCTAAGTCTGCACATGAACAAGTTCCATTGTGCCATATACTTTCACATATAGGACATCAAGTGTGGTTCAGTATACTGAAGAATGTTTAAAATAAACAGCATTGAACTGATTTATTAATTTTGAATTCAGTGATTTTTCTAACTGATCATTTAAAAGAAAGCATCAAAGAAAAATGTGGATATGACACCATATTAAGACTGTGAGCTTTATCTACCTGCACCATAAGTTAGCAAGATATGAGTGAGCTCTGCTTTGGAAGTAATTGAAGAACTTCAAATTCATATAGATTTCTGCCACTGCTGTATCATCCCATCTCTCTGCATGTTGTTTTTTTTTTTTTTGCCTAGGTACCATGCTAGTTTAAGATGTCTAAGGGTTCCCAGACTGAGGTGATTTTGCATTCTTTTTTCTGAGGCATATTTTGTATTCTGGTAAGACGTAGAGAGGTATCTGGGTGGGAAAAATATATTAAAAAAGTGTTCAAAACAATATTCATGTTTTTCTGCTAGGCATCAAACTCTGGTAAATTTTAATTTTTTTGTAACTCTCTCATCCATTTTATGCCTTTGTTTTCCGAGCACAAAAATATTAATAGTACGGAATCACATCACTTTCTTTTATTACACAAAATGCTTGTCCCATAACATTCACATGGTCATATAACCAGATTGTGACTTAAAGAAGAGACAGCTTTATTCCTAAAATTTTGGCAGCAGTTGTCATTTCTAAGATAAATTGGGTTCAACATTTTGCTGACAATAATACATAATTTGTACTGTAAATATTCTCTACAAATTTACATAATTTCTATACATTTCTAAGGAGAAAGCATGAATTTTACTATTATATTCCATGACGTCTACTAAGCAAGTAAATGCTGAATAATAGAAAGAACTACTTAAGAAGTACCTCTACATTTGGCCCCATGTTTCTAAGAGTTTTCTTACTCAGTTTCTGTAACATGCTATTACAAAAACTTCTAATTCAGACTGCAAAAAAAAAAAAAAAAGAAAAAAAAAAAGAAAAAAAAAGGGGGGGGGCGTGAAGAAGGAAAGAAAAAACCACCACCAGAAATCCCGAAATCCCTCAGTAAAATATGAGTAAAGCCATGAAGAGAGAGCTTAAAAATGAGATGTTTACTGTGCAAAGGGAGTTTACAAAGCCTAAATGAAAGACAGCAGCTATGGAACTAGAATGTATAGACAATAATGCCAAGGAGAAAGGAGCAGGAAAGCAGGAATTTTTTTTAAGAAGTGAAGCTGTACCATACACTGGGTTAAAAAAAAATCAAAA
>VZRU01018358.1:0-43935 GCA_013398155.1 Pedionomus torquatus | reverse complement strand
AAAAAAAAAAAAAAAAAAAAAAAAGAAGGTGGTCCTTTTGTCACAAGATAAAATAAGCACTCAAAGATGCAAAATGGAAAGTGAAAAACAAGTTACTGTGTTTTGGGTTTTTCTTTGACCTTGAAGTCTTTCCACTGTGAGAAAGGCATTATTAAACTTAATTTAATTTCACTGACAAATAGAATGGTAAAGTTGAAAAATGAAGTTGATAAATGTTTTTTAGTGGAAATTGTGGGCCATTTTTTGAACTTGGGGTGATTAAGGAATGACAAAATTCAGGTCGTTTTGTTTTGTTTTTTTTTGTTTTTCCCCCAGAAAGTAGTGTTCTACTGGTATCAGAGGCTCCCCAAAAGACCAGAACTCAGGAAAGAGAAGAATTCTGGACAGCATCTTAACAATTTGAAGCACAGCTCCCATTGAATTCCTCTTACAAATTCTGGTACTTTCAAATCTCTGCCAAAAGATTGCAGTTCATAACACAAGAAGTACAATGAAAATAAAGTTTAAGATTTGCAGAGAAAAGAAATCCACAAAATTATGATGTTAGGTAGGCAATGTAAATATGTAAAAGACTCATCTAAAGGTCCAACATTGGTTGGCCAGAATCAGATTCAGACGATAGAACGGAGTTGATGATTGGCACAGGCTAATTGAAAACTGGATATTAGTATAAAAAATGCATCTTTTCTAGCTAGTTATAAAAAAAAGTAGTTAAATTTTAATGAATAAATAGCTCTGTGCTCATCTTGCAATTTAGTGCAGACTACACTACCAGTGCTCAGGAAAGGATCAAAAAAAAAATCTATTCATGCTAATATTTATGAAGCTAATAAAAATACCAATGAGTGTAGGACTGATACTTGAATCTTGCATAACTCTGACTGTAAGCCACTAACCATCACAGCTCGTGAGTGTGTACGACAGAGAAATTATACATCAAGGAAAAATAACTTTTTCTCCTGTCCTTTTTTTACAAAAGCAAGGTAAGTTTATGTGAAACTGAAAGGCAGAAAATATAATCAGCAAAAGGACATTCTAGCACACTTATTTTTGCAACTTATAGGTACAAGGTACCATGGAGATTAAGATCTTAGCAGTGGTCAGACAAGAATGCACAAAAACTCCAAGAACAGTCCACATCAAAAAACCACCTCAAGAAATAGAAAAGAAAAATTAGTTACCAGGGAGCATAAAGAAATAACTATGATTTCTGGAAGGAATATAAACTGGTATGTTTGAGAAGATAACATACTGTCCTTCAGTAGAGGGAAGGTTCTAAATTAGATGGGTAACTAATTAGTCTAACTGAACAGCTACTACTCTTTCTTTAAGTTATATATATTTTTTATCTTTTTTTAAATACCGGTGAATTTAACCCACAGTCAAATTTCCCTTTGAACATATAACATGGAACCACATGAACTACTTTAAATAAACAAATGCTTTCCACAAACTGAGATATACAATGTCCACAGCATTTCCTTTATTCTTTAATTCATTTGGTTTTATCAAGGAACAGAATTAAGTTAGTTTAGGATTAATTTACCCCATCCAGGTTTTTCAGAAAAAAAATTAGTAACTTTGGGTGATAAAACCCTTAAAATTCTTCCACCAGGAATTCTAAGAACCTACCCTGGGAAAATAAGATCCACAAAGGGTACATCAAAGTTGGGCAGTTCCTCAAAATATTTCTGAAAATCTTGATTTAGCCTTTCTGAAACCCCTCTGAATTGAAGAATAATAACTTTGAAGCAATGTATGTTTAGTGTCTAGAAAAACATGATCATTTATGTACAGTCACGTCCCCATAGTATTTAAAATGCATTTTATTTCAGTATCGTACATATTTGTGGGTTTTTTGAATAAACATATCTAGAAAGAATTTATGCTTCATTTTTAGACCTCACTTTTCAGCCCAGAGGATCTTAACAATTTATTGATATAATTACTGAATTACAAATTATAGATAAGAAAAAGCATATATAATATCTCCAAATAATATCTCTGATATATACTAATATCTTTCAGTTTTCTGAAGACTTCCCACCAATAATTAAAAAGGATTCTGAGCAACAATCAGGATCATGGATGCTACAAAGTGAATTTAATAACATTTTATTAATTAAAACTTGTGAAATCATTGAGGTTGAATTCTGAAAGATGATGCAAGAATCTTATTTAACAATTAATTCAAATGGGAGCACCTCTAAGGTCACAGAATTTTTTTCTAAGCTCTTCTGTAATACATGTGCAGGCCAACTCAAAGTGAATATACCTCCTAAATCACTAAAATAGTCGCTGTGTTTCTTCATTAAATATTTCAGAAAGCAAAAGCAAAAGATCCGATGCAACAGGAAAGTATTTTGTAATGAACATATTATAAATAAATGCAAATTTCTAAGGTTTTCATATTAAGGATACCACAAGGCTAATAATATATTTCTGATCATTAAAAAGCAGCAGCCTTTGCCAAAGAGAACTAACATAATAAAGGTATTTACATACTGCATATAAATTGCACAAAGACAATAGTAATGTGTGGTTTTATATATAATAAACATTACAATTTAATGTATCATTGCTGTTTAGTTTATCAAACCCATGATGAAAAAAATTATATAGATTCAAGTACAGAAATATGTATAGAATGATGAAAGACCCAGGCCTTTTTTTCCTTAGCTCCTGGCCTACCAAAAGGAGAATTAATACGTAATTGTGCTGTAGTAGATGTGTATTTTATGAAAATACATATATATTACCAGACACATAAACTGTTTCTCTGTCTCTCACACTTATGATTCTGCCAGTTGACTGCTCTTCCCTACTCCTTTCCTAGCCTCTTCTTTTTGGAGGTATATACAATCACACTTTTTTTCTTTACCGTAACCAAACATCTGACATAGGCATGTTCTTCATGCCTATCTTTGTCAAAAGAGCCTAATCATATTTATTTTTCTGGATGGAGGTATAGTGTAGGTTATAAAAGCAGTTAACTCATTAATATGAGCACAGTGTATGTGATTTAACTCAATTATTCAAGATACACATACATTCTCTTCTTAATATAACAATAATTTTGCCAGTGACATCAGTAGCTTAGACTTGTCTGACCTTAATTGAGGATCTCAGCAGCTAGAAATCTCATCTAATTTAAATGGTAGGGCTTCATGACTAGCCAATGGAGAGAAACAGGAAAACTCAGCACAATTCATTCTTTTCTAAGATGGCAGGCAGAGAGAAAGAATCGTATTCTTTCTCCAAGGATGCAAGGATGCAATTAAGTTAGACTAGGATGATAAATTTCATCTAATCTAATTTTAAGAATGTAAGTCCAGTGAGTACTTGCTGTTATTTTTTGCCTGTGGTGGACTAATATAACGTAAATAAATCTTCATTCCGAAGCCTTTAAAGAGTATGTCAGAAAAATATAGATATCAAGTATTTTCACATGTTTTTCTTGAATTTTAATTTGTTTTTCATTGAAAATGCAAAGTCAGCATATATAAAAACATAACAAAAATGCAAACCCAGCAATTACACATAATATATGAAATAACCTGATTCCTATTTTGACGTAAAGCATTTCAAGCAACTTTAGTACTTAAACAGTTTTAGGAATTTCAATAATTTTGCCAAAGTCATTTAACACTGCTTATATTCTCTGTAACATACAGTTTTGGGGGTTGGATTTTTATTTATTTGGAAAAGACACCATACATAAATGACAAAATATAGTATGTCATACTATTAGAAATATGCTAACATTTTTTTCACTTGTATTACACAAAATAAAACATGAAACTTAAAATGCTATCATTTTAGGACCTTCAAGTATTATTTTTCTATTTTTCCTATAAATAGATTCTTTTGTTTATTTGTATGATATTAGAGTGGTAAAAATAAAAGGTTTTAAAAGGATCCGCTGCTACTGAGCTACAGTAAGTTCAGTCGGATGCATATACTACAGCATAATTGGTAATCTACACGACAGACATCCATAGCTTGATAAGGATATGTGTTCTGGCATTCAGTTGACAAAACATATTTTACAAACCTCTTTCGGAAAAAAAAAAATTAAAAACCCACTCTGTTTTATAATTTAGAGAAAAGAAAATCTTTTAAGAACTTGATCATCATCAGACCTAGCATATGCCACAGGGAGCTTCCCCTGTGTTAAAATTTGAAGAAGAAAGTCTATTGATATTAATGACATATTTTTTAACAGAACTGTAGAAAACCTAGGTCTTAGGTAAGAAAGAAACAGAAATATAAGTAGCATGTGTTCTTAGGGATTCCAAGCATGCTCAGTTCCCCCTAGCATTTTAAACTGATCTTTAAAACTGATATCGAAAAATATTCATAACTTACTTGAAGATCTTGCTGGGTGTCTGTGTGGCTGCTTATTTTTTTCTCTGTTCTCAGTCAAAGCACTTCCACTGGCCATGGAAACAAGGTCTAAATCCGTGTCTTCTCTGCTTACAGGGCTTGCCTGGAAGCAGTGGGAGAGAATGTACACAATCATGAAACAAAATATAACATTTTCTGAATGCAGCTCACATTACCCCAAATAAACAAACAGGGTCTGTCAAACAACCTTCTTCAAAATGATACCACAATCCTTTATTGTTTCTTAGTCTGAACAAATGCACTATGTCAAAGCATTTTTGTAAATAAGAGCCGATCTTAAAATTGTGGTTTGTGATCTGAGTCAGTGCAACAACAAAAGAAAACATTTTAGTACAGTAATTTTGAAGAAAATCAATCTTGCAGATGGCTGATGAAACCTTAAACAGCTTAAGATCATTTACTGACCAGTCTATGATTTAAGTTATAGTTGAATGTCAGAGATGTCATATTGGATTATTTTCTGCAATATTTATGTTTTATCCAGGACACATATCAGTTCAATCAGTCAAGAACCTAGTAAGTAATTTAATCTTGTAGTTTTTTGCTAATTAACCATAACCATCAGACAGCATTTTAATTATACTTTAGGTAAGAATATTATCTTAATTATAAACTTCTAACATTCAGTGGTGGTACATTTTGGCAGGAGGCATCTTACCTGCACATAAATATGATAAAATAGAAATGAAAGTAATAATTCATTTTTGCAAGGGGTCCTTGTTTTGGGAACATGTGGGCAAAGGTTAAAAATACTGACCTGGAAGATACCACACACTGTAAATGGTCAATTGTTATTTTTGCAGAAATGACTTCATATTTAGTCAACCAGAACTCCCTTCCCTTGAAATGAAAAGCTATTCAACATGAAACGCAGCCATCTAAAAATACTGCTGACTAGATGCCAGTAACAATGATGGGGAAAAATCAGACACTGGAGAAGAGCGATCTACAAAATCCCCAGTGTAGAGCCCATCAGCTGGAAGTCTTGAATTATTTTCAATAACATACTTAACATACTTAAACTTTCAAGTCTCAGGACCTTCAGAAGTGGAGTCCAGGAGGCAAATAAAGTCATTCCTCTATCTGGGCTAAAAAGTCCCAAATGCTTTCAGAAGCTAGGTGTCTAACTGAGTAGTGTCCATTTCACAAAAAAACCCAAAACCTCAAAAACCTCATAGACTATGCTAGTGGCAATGTCACCAAAATTTTTCATAATATTGTAGTAGCGAGACCAGTCAATCAGAAATCAAGAGTCTGGGTCTCAATTGCTTCCTTGAGGGGCCGAAGGCTGCAGCTCTCTTTTTCTCAGGAAGATGCCGTTACTATAAAGTTGTAGGCTATTCTGGAGGAGACGATCTCCAGACTTCCTGTTCAAACCAGCTCACTGTACCAAGAGCAGTGTTGCACCAGTGCAGACAGGCTTTGTAGTCCAGTCTAACTTAGAGAACTCAGATGAAATGGAGACCTGTTTCATTTCTTTGTCCTTACCCAGTCACTGTTTAATGTAAAATTCATGAAAAAGTTCATGCATTTTTAAACCAAAAACTCCAAAGCTGCAGAGATTTTACGCTCTTCCTTAGTGACTGTGCACCCTTTGTGTCAGCACAGAAAGTCCACCCCTTGTTTCCTGATGCTTGCCTTTTATATCTTTAATGATCATAATCTCAAAGTTTTGCTTTGCACAGGTAGCAGGCTGTATTATTAATACCTTATTTTCTCTTCCATAGCAGCATCAAGAAACTTTGAAAAGAGGAACAGTTTTATTCTGCCAACTCTTTCTACTTTTTGCCTTAATATTTACAATTGCTGTAAGCTTGTGAGAGCTCCATATGCTCAAAATCTTTAAGTGGAAAGTCTTTCCTTAGTAGAAATAATGCAATCATTGTGATGCTCAGAGAGATTCAGCCCAATGGAATTGATCATTATTTCCATCTAACCTGTTTCAACATGCAACAGAAGTTTTCAAATGTTTCAATTCCCACAGACCCAGAAGGGCCCAGTATTTTAAACAACTTACCTCTCCACAAAATTATTATCCAATTTCTATCATCATAGAACCCGAGGTTTCATTATCTTGTAGACAATATTCAGTGTTATATGATAGATTTTAATAGAGATGTCTGGCTCTCTGATGTAAAATATGTGTTATTTTCTTTCAAATAAAGATAAGTGTTTTCACCCAATTACAGTCAGAGTAATATTTAAGGTTGTATTAATCACTGGAGCAAACTTAATTTCAGGTTTGTAAAGAACCTGATTGAAAGTCCTCTGAAGTTAATTAAAACCTTCCCTTTTACATTTATAGCTTAGAGCCAAAAATTTGGAAGAAATTTAAGATACTGGTATACTTGCACACAGAGTGCAGTATTGGACTTTCATCTGTAGTGATCACCATATTTAACTCTTCAGACTTTTTTCTCTTAGTTTTATTAATACAAATATATATATATACATGTTCCTCCACCCCCCCACCCCCAGTTAATTGAAAACTAAATTCAATGAGGAGGAATCTTTGCCTTGAATACAGCTCTGCATCTGAATATTTGCCTATTCTATGTCAAATTTTCAAGATATTCTGTAACCTTCTCAGGTAAAAAGTGCTTTTAAATTCAAGTTATATCTTAATGATTTGGACATGCTGATTAACCACAGTGAAGTGGTTAACCATATAAGTAACTTAAACTACATACAAAGATGAATCAGGAAGTCTCTCCTATTTGTCATTCAGCAAAATCATATTAATTTTGATTGCCCAGTTTAAACTGTGAGTTGGCATCCCTTGCTAAGCACTTATATAGTAGTAGTAGTAAGCAAAATGATCAAGATTAACAAAAGGTCTTAGATTTACTGCAGTTTACTATGTAAGGTTTATTTCCCCATGAGAAGGGCTAAGACTTTGTTGTTAATATGTAATCATTGAATTATCACTTTGTATCCATGAGAAAGAATGTCTTAAATTCTTGGAATGTGTACAAATATCAGTTAAAAAAATATCTTAATCTAGTACTGTCAGAATGCAGTCTTATGTAACACATACATATTAGGGATCCTATTACACAGCAGGAACATTTGTGAATAAATGAATAAATGACTGGAAATTCCCAGGAATGCTTTCCTCTTCTAATTATCTGGGTTTTTTTAATGTATATTTTCCTCTTTCTTTTAGTTTACTATAGCTACTTCTATTTTTTGATAAGGATTGAAGCTAAGTGCTAACTTCTTTTTGTCATGATCTCACAGCTTTTAACTGAGTCACTGCGCAAAAGCATTGGGAGTGCGTTCACATTTCACATTTCAACCTTTAAATGTCAAGAGAAACCATATAAATTTTAAAACCATAATTCTCCAGTTGTCTATATGTACAAACCACATTGTTATTTCATTGCCTATATAGTAATACTTTCTGCATTAGAGATACATTTTATTCCTTTTTCTATCATTTGCATTTTTCTCTGCATTTCATTCATGTGGAACAGCTATGTAATTATGTGGCAGAGGCTGCGACAATCCCCTAGCATTGCCAGTTATGTGGGCACACCGCATAATACTGCTGTGGGATTGCAGCAGTATTTTGTGGAGGCAACCGCTTACTGTAAATAAGATACAATCTACCTACGTGCACATATGCTTACCAATAATTACAGAATGTGTAATTTAGATAACATTATTAGATTATGATTTGCTCAAATCAGAGAAATTACTGTTTCAGACTTTACCTAACAAATAACTATTAGCACTGCTGCAACCAAACCCCATCACAACGGTCGCCTGGTTCATGATTTCAGCCACTAAAATTGGACGCACCCCACACCAGAGAAAAATCTTTGACAAGATATGACTTAAAGAAAATACTAACATCTAAGTCTTAAAATCAATTTTTCAGCAGTGAATTTTAGAAGAGTTTATGGAAGCATTTCCAAAACGTGCATAATGCATAATTGATGAAGCGAAGGAAAAGAGATTAGAAAGGGCCAGGATTGCTCAGAGTAAAGAATGGGGCACATGACAGACCATCTAACTTGGAAATACTTTTTAATGCAACATTTTACATTATGTATATGAATATAAGACACTAATTCTTTACAGTTTGTAAGTTTTTGCCCCATCTTTTAACCCCCACATAATTATATCAACAAAGTGTGTATGTATGTGTGTACATATATATATATCTGTATAGTATAAATTGGCCTGTAGGCATCATAATACTGGTTACTATCAAAAGAACTTTTGGGTATCTTTGACACTAAGTGTTTTTATTTTGTAAATCTTCAGATTTTTAAATTGCTCACATACCCATTCCTGTCAGAGTAGAGAACTACTCATTTTGGAAAATACAATTCTGTTTTAAATACTGTAAAGAACAAATAACGAAAAGAGTAGAGGGCATTTTTTTGATGCAGAACCTCGAAAAAAGGAATTGTAGAAACGTCTGATTATATATAATATTTTTAATAATGGACTATGCTAGACCAACTTACAGTCTTTTAATAAATGACACTGTGGACATCTTAGAATGATTGAGGTATGTGATTTACAGAATTTAAGAACATTTAAACTTGTCTGATTGACAAGAATAGGTTTTCAGTCAATAATGTAATTAGTGCTGAACCATATGTAATTTTTTTAAACTTTTTTTAAAAGGTTCATTTAGAATCTTTATAAAACATAGCACTGCAGTTGATGTCTTAAAAAACAAACAAACAAACAAAAAAAACCAGTATCAAATTATGAAACTAGAGCCCTATGTACACACGTGGCTTCTTGTGCTCAAACACTTTCTTCTGATCTCCATCAATGGGTGACTTGATTGCCAAATAAAGACAACATTAAAGAATTATATTCAATCAAAAAAATCTCCTGCTTCTTTTTACAACAAGAATGCACTTGAAGACTCCATCAAGGCACAGTTAAATTCTGCAAAATGCCGCAAGGAAAACGTTCTTACCACAAGTTGTACTTGTCTACTGTCACGTATTGCAGGATCCAATGCAGGCAAAAAATGACAGCTGGAAAAAATGTAGAATAGAAATGTCAATAAATCCCACTGAACCGGATTCACTCAAATACCTGAATACCAGCATCTTTTCCTGGAAGCACTCCTGCTAAAGTAGAAATGATGCTATTTAAAATAATTCCATAGTTAAGATGTATCAGAGTAATTAATAGTAATTGATAATGTTAAAGTATCAGAGTAATACACATTGAAATATTTGTACTTAACACTAAAATCAAGACATTATTAACAACCAATACTGTTTATTCCTATGATAGAACACTAATTTAAAAGTAAAAATGCCAATAAATGCAACCATGCATGAATTTTTGCATATAGTGACATAAATTATAGCCAAATCAGTTGTTACATTACGTAGGATAAAATTGTTTTCAGTTACATAAATGCAACAGCCATTCTACACAGTCTACCAGTTATGTTCCATTGGAGATCAGTGGGACTTTTGTCACATTCAAAAATGGTATCGTAATAAAAACTGCCAGTACAAATACTCTGCATAGCACACAACTGTAGAGGTGACACAATAACATTTAAGAAAATTCTTTTATGAATATCTGTGTCTTCCTATTTTGAAACACCATTACATGTTCTGTTCCAGTGTTTTCATTCAAATTAAAAGTCATGACAGTTATCTTAAACAAACACTTGGAGTGTTTCACTAATTGGAACAACTGACATAAATATATTCTAAGGAATATGTGCTTCATATACTTCCTACAGTCATTGACACAATTTAGAAACGTGGAATATTTTTCCATACAAAACATAACAATATGTACTCCATTGCATTACGAATTAAATACATTTTTAATAAAAATAAAGCTAAAATGCTTACACTAAATCCATTGCTTGCCTACTGACACCTTGTTTGGTTTTCTTAGAGGTGCCTGGCGTTGTGTCTACCAATGACTTCACTAAGATATCAATGGTTTATATTGAATTTATGACCAAAATATACACTCTGTCTTCATGTTAGTTTAGGGAATGAGATCAACCTTGTCTTTAACTATATTGATATTTTACCCATTTAATAACCAAAATTAAATATAGAAGGAACATGTTTACAATATTTTACTGAAGTATACTATGAAGATGTAAAAAGTTGGGTTTATGTTTTGAAGACATAACATAAATGCATACTACCTAGTTAAAAGTGTTTCTTTTTCTACTTCCTTAATTAAATCTAACATTATAGGTAATGTTACAGTTAATCTAATTACATAAAACCATAATATGTACCAATAAAGTTATAAAGTATATGACGAGTAAGCACTTTGTAAAATTCTGTTTACAATATAACAACCACTGCACTGTTAGCATAAAGTTATATAGACATTTATCATAAGATTCCACTCTGTATATCATGTCATTATCATTGTGGAAGTAGGATCTGTACAATAACTACTTAACCATTCTAAAGGGTACGATGTTCAGGACTCGGAAATACGGTGCACTGTCTGCTAGCTACAAAATCATGTTTGTTTTAGAACTATTAACCTAGGTTTCACTTTACAAGAAAAATTTAAAATAAAAAAAAAATCTAATTTAAAGGCAATGACCTCACCACTTTATATTTTTGGAACTGGCTGCTTCATAATCCAAAAGCTGTGTATGAAGCCATTGGTATGTAAAGTCTTTTCTCCTTTGGAATTTCTCATCTAAAGTAGTATCCAGCTGAGAAAATTCTTCTTTTTTACCTGGGGAGGAAAAAAGATACTCCTGTCTTTCATTATTATTTTAAAATACAATTTTTTTTTTAAGCTAAAATAACTTTGAGCATATTGCCTTTTACAAAAGAAAAAAAAGCAATTAATTTCTTTTCTTGCTAAGAGTCCTTGAATTTCTTCAGATTTATTTCAGAAATACTTTTAAATTCATTTTGAATGTTATGATTTATTTTGTCTGTTGGGATTAAATAACTGGCCTTCTGAATAAATTTATTTTTATCAGGAAATAAGATTCTCCTTTATTCTAAAATATATATGGAAATACATATTATACATAAATTGCTTGTCATAGCACCTGTGAATATTGCTTACTGTGCTATCTCCATGCTTAAAAATACACATTCACACATATTTATAATTCTGTTTTAATTATATTTACCAATCAATGAGGTAAAAAAAAATAAAAAAACCCCACTCATCTGCAGGAGCAGACACATGACAATCTTATTACTCTGATATGATTTATTAATACACTTTAATGGTACTTTTTGATATTGGATTTGAAAGCAATTTTATACATAAATGAAACTATTTTTCACAAATTGCTACATACTTTTGAATCACAAAAGACACCCAAAGACAGAGAATAAACCAGCAACATTATTAAAAAAAGTTGTACAATTCCGGAGAACCTTCAGGGTTTTTGGACCATTGTGGTGAATACCAGCTATATCTTGAAGCATAAGAAAGAGAATGGCAGAATTGGAAGAGCCTGCAGAGGAAGTATAATTGTTGCATGGGGGCATTAATCGATTAGAATAACTTTTCATTTTCTATCCTTATACATCAACTTTATAGGTGTTTGGGTTTGGGTTTTTTTTGCCACCTTTGACTGAGGGCTTTTATTAGACATCAGAATTATATATTTTTTTTTTTGACAAATGTTTTTTATTTTGTTTTTGTTTTTATTTTTCTTTAATGTCATTTCAGGTGACATTGAGTTATCATCCCTCTTCCCGATTGTTTCTTTTTTCCTTTCAAGGATTCTTCTTTCTCTTGTTGATATATGAATACAACAGCTACTAGAAGTTTCTTAGTAAATTGTAAGAGGATACCTGTCCTATTGCACTTGAACCAGCAACAAACATAGGTCATCTCACTTTGTATCAAGTCCATTTGCCCACTACGGCAATATTTAATTGTCAATAATTGCAGAGGAGGGGGGATGTCAGAACTGCCATTGAGGTGAATGGTTTCTTCATACTCCTTATTTTATGCCTTAGTTTCCAGCCACATTTTGAAAACATACACTGAAGTTGCAGGCTATTCAGCAACTCACCTTTTCAGAGGTTTGCTACATTACTTGCAGTATTTTTTAAACTTATCCTTCTGTAAAAATGATAATTTACTTTGCATAGGCTGCAAAATGTAGTTCCTCCCACGCATGTTATCTGGCTTGGCAGTCACCTCATTGATTTCACCTTTTAGCTTTCAGAGAATGTTGTTAAAGTATCATAGCTTCTTATTTCATAGTTGGAAATGCAAATGTCTTTTGGTTGTGCTCTCCATTTATCTTGGTATAGAGAACTTCTGTTCAAACCACACCCATTCCTTAGGCTGAACGTGTTAAATTGCCAAATCCATAATTAGCCCATTAAAATTAGGCACAGTCCTGGCCAAGAACATGAGGTCATATGTGTCTTGCTAGTGACTCTCAGACTGCCACTTAGGCAGAAGAATTTATCCTCAGTTCATGTAAAACTCTCTCATTTACCTCCTTAGGAAGGCAGAAAACGAAAAGCTTGGATGGACAGTCATTGTATTTATCTAAATGAGGTTGTGAGGATTGACTAAAGAGGTCAAACAATGAACTGCTTGATCAGTGATAAATAACATAGACTCATTAGAGTTCATCACTCTCCTTGATTAAAGTGAGAGTTATTTCTTCTTTTCTACATTTATGATATTTCCTTCCCCTGCCCCTGCTTCAGCAGTACAGCTCTCTGACCCTTATATTCTGAGAATGTATAGTTTCCTAGTCTGCAACTACACCGCTATCTTCTTCACATGAAGAAGATGTTAATTTGTAACAAGAGGAAGAAACATTCTGCATGACTTTGTAAGAACCTTCTGCATATACTCTCCAGTGAGAAATAATTCCCCCAAAATTTTCCTTTAGTTTTTTTTCTTGTCTGTATTTACAGAATTAACTATTACCAGTCCAGGATCAGTATTATTTATGCACTTACTAAAATGTTTCTTTCTTTTTCTTCCAATGAAAGGGAAATCAATGTAGGGATTTAAAACCAGTAGTAGAAGTTCATGTCTGAGTCTGTGTCTCAGTGATAGTCAAAGAAAGATGCACATACAATAAGCTATGATAAAACTTACAAAAAATGAATACTTTTAAATTATTTTTCCAAACTGATTGTTAATAATTTGCCTTAGTTGCAGTTTGAATTTTTGGTTGAATTCTGTTAGAAAAACAACCAGATTAATTTAATAAAATTTTATTTATTTTATGTGTTAATTATTGAAACAAGAAAGTGAAGAGATAAAATTGCACACAATAGGTTTTTTTTTTTTCTTAAAATGATAGATGCTATTAAACAGAGTATTCTTGTTCCATATTAGTGTTGATAGCAGGTTTGTTTTTTTTTTTTTTCTCAGAGGGGCAGACACTGTTTAATAAATTCTGTAATAATGCTGCAGAAAACTGTATTTTATTTCCTCACTTGGAACATATCCATAGTCTTACTTTTTAATAGTAACATCTCTCTTTTTAATCCTTATGAAAAAATACTATGCTATGAATTAAGTCACAGCATTATCACTTTTCATTTCCACTTATGAGCATCATGTGTTTGGGGATCTGGTGTATAAGTATCATTAACATGCATTTGCTTGATAGCTTTCTTAAATTAGGGCTCTGGGTTCTTTAAAAACCTGGACCTGATTTTCTAGAAGTACTAACACTCACAAATTCCACAGAAGTACCAAAGAGCTGTAAGCATTCTGCATCTTTGAAATGGATCAGACCTATAATCTTTAATTGTTAAACCCAGACAACTCTTCAAATATCAAAGAAAAAAGGATCACATCAAAGAAGGCACAATTCCGTCAAAAACCAAATTAATCTCAGAGGTATTTAAAGTATCATACCCCTCATTAGATTATCACTTCTAAGCTTTCAATCTTTTTTTTTTTTTTTTTTTTTTTTTTTTTTTTTTACGACACACACGTTAATAATTTCAGATCGGAATAGTCTTACATTTGGCATCAATACAGTAATGATTTTTAGGTGTTGCCAATTAATCATCCACACACATATTGTGCACTTAGGCTAGATGCAATGCAATACTGCTACTTTCCTACAGAATCTGGGCAACTAAGTAGGGAGAACTTGTTCAGAAGAGCCTGAAATGTCCATGGAACTGAAGATTACAGGAAAATAATAAATTCTTCTCTAGGTCCCCAAACCAACATGCAAACCCATAAGAATCCGAACTTTGTGATCCAGAAAAACATCATGCTCCATCTGTCAGACTTGTTTGCTGGGCATGCTCTGACACAGCACAACTCAAGTTCAGGGTAAAATATAAATGCTATTTATGTATTTTAAATTAGACTCTCTCTAGATAATCCATTAAGTGAGTTAAAGGAGAAGAGCTAAGGCTCTGTGAACTACTTCTGGTGAAGTATCCTAAGTTCTAGATGGTCAAGTTTTCCTCTCATAGGTTTTCCTTCAAGACTGATGCATCTTAGGCAGCTTTAAAAAGAGGAATGAAACCTACACAAAGGGAACAGTTTTGTACGGGGAAGCCTGAGATTCAAATCTCACCAGCCTAAGGAGTACCTGAGACTTATGTTTCCCACTGGCTAAGGAGTACCTCATACCCAGGTTCTCCAGACAGAGGGCATGTTTTCTTAACAGCAAGAGAGCATACAAAAATAAGGAAGATGGTTATACAATGTGCACATTCAGGGTGACCTTTCCCATTCTGTGTCTTAGTTTTCAGATTCTACGCCCAGGAAACACTGATCCTGTTTGTTGTAAATCCTAGGTGGCTACTCAGTTCTCTCTCTATTTATATGCAAGATGATGCTGACGTACCCGATTCAACAGATAGGCTAGTCTGCACTTCTCCAGACTAAAAAGATCCAAGTCCCTCAGCCTTTCCTTGTAAGAGAGATGCTCCAGGCCCTTAATCATCTTTGTGGTCCTCTGCTGTACCCTCTCCAGCAGTTCCCTGTCCTTCTTGAACTGGGAGCCCAGGACTGGTCACAGCACTTCAGATGGGGTCTCACCAGGGCAGAGTAGAGGGGCAGGGTAACCTCCTTCGATCTTCTGGTCACACTCTTCTTGATGCACCCCAGGATGCCATTGGCCTTCTTGACTACAAGGGTATATTGCTGGCTCATGCTCATCCTGTTGTCCACTAGGAGTCCCAGGTCTTTTTCCTTGGACCTGCTCAATCCAATTCTCATCAAAACTTGCTTCATACAGAGTACAACTCAAATAAACGAAGAGACTAAGAAAACTAAGACCTACAACAGGAAAGAAGGACTTGGAATTTCTTCAGCATTCTTCAGCAAGTTTTCCTTCCTTAATATAAAAAATCTGTGACCAGAGTTAATTTTCTCAATATGTATTCTGGAAATGGTGCTCTTAATATAGGAATTAAGTAGCTGAGCTTGGGTATAAAATCAATGTCTATGCTACTAATACATTGTCAATTTTCTTATCTGTCAGTATTCCGGTATACATTGCTTAACAGTAATATTTATTATGAAGGCATGTGCATGTGAATCTGTGTAGGCATGTACAAACTCTATAAAAATATCATTCTGAATGAAAATTAAAATTATATATGCCCTGCAAGGATTTTTATTTCTCCTGTCTTCTATAAAGTTATGTTATAATACAAATTAATAAATAGACTTGAAATCCTAAACCTAAAATACAACCTTTTATCTAATTTTCTCTATATGTTAAAACCAACAAACAAACAAAATGACATTATTTTTGTCACAATCTATATATTACATTCAGAACAGAAAGCAAGAACAATGTTAGCGATAACATTGCTACCAAGGCAAGAAAATGAAGAATTTGGAAATGAACAGGAAAATAACAATAATATAACCCCCACAACAATCCCCCTCACCTCCAGCCCCAAAACCATCCAGAGTTTTAAAGCAGAATGTAAGAGAAATTAATTTGTTCTCTTCCACAAAAAGCTTGACACATTTGTCAGAAGTCTACTTTGTCACAAGTCAGTAAATACACCTAAGCACCACACAGCAATCACTACACGCCCAAAATACTGTTTTTCAAAAAAGAAGGGTATTTATCATGCTCACAGGTTTCCAGTGAACACATTTATATCAGCAATATATATGACTTCCAGACAGTTGGTAGTATCACATGGCAGTAACTGATACAGAGTTCTGTTCACTTAAAATTACGGTATCTCCATATAATGTTTATCTACAGCTCAGGTCTGAAATTTTCAGATTGTGAAATACATACATTTCCACCTTAAAAACACAGGAACTTGTTTGTGAAATAGCTATACTGTACAGATTAGTTAATATTAGATGTTATTTTTTCATCTGAGTGAAAAATACCTTTGATTAAATCAACTTCCTTCTCTAAGACTTGAATGAATGAAATAAAACTATTGATAGCAGTGTCTGAGTGAATTCACAGCTGACTTAAAGATGAAATAGAAGTTTTTCAGAAGAATAGCACATCAGGTTATGCCATGTAAAATTTCTTGATGTTTAAAAATGCATTATCAATTATATCACAAGGAGCCTTGAACATCGACCAACAAAGGCACATTTTCAAAAAATTATAAAAGTAATTAGTGAAAGGACAAAAAAAGTTTTAGGTTTTTTTTTTCCTAAAACTTGTGCTCTTTTTCTCTCTTTACTGGGTAATTAATATTTTGTTGAGACTATAAAAAAGGTCTACTGTATTACTATTCCATCTGCAAAACTTCTCTAATCTCTTCGTCTGCTATTGTAATCATCTCATTTTTACCACATGATTGTTCTTGACTTCACCCTCACACTCATTCTTCCTGCACCGAGCCCAGGTATTCACCACACCCTCTGTTAAAACCATAGTCTTTATTTTGGCTGTCCTTTTTCTCCCTGTTTTCCATTCTATTTCTTTGCTGTCTTTTACACTATACTCTGTTTCTGGGTGATTAACACCAGTAATAAAGCTTCGCCGACTTAGTTCATCCTGCTTCAGTGGTTACCACATTTCAGCCTGTGCTTTATGTGTTCTCTCTTTGATGTCTCATTATTAGATTATGTAAAAGCTGAACCCTTTCATTGAGATTTCTAAACCACTGAAACTGTACAAATTTCAGCTTCTGAATTCAAAGAAAACAGGATTTCATACTTGGGCCTTCCCACACATTCTTTTCTGTTTTGCTACTTGTTCCTGCTGCTGCAGAATAGACCACCACTACTATTTATAAGCAGTAATTAGTATTTATCCCTAACTTATTGGTTATGCTCAATATGTTCCTTTCCCCACACTGATGCAAATCTAAGTCTTGTTTGATCTTCAATGGTGCACTTTTAAGATGCTCATATGTTTATCTCTATTCATATACAATAATTTAATGAAATTCTCCCAGTATTTCCCAATTATCAAATCTCTTTCACTGCAATCCTCTTATCACTCAAATATATTTCAAACTACTACTCCATATTAAATTGCTTATGTTTTTTATTCTTGTCAACATGGTACATTTTCCTTTGAATTGCTTCCTAAGCTTAACTTTACTGGCACTGGTTTTAAGGCAGCATTAAACACTGTTCCTTCCCATTTATCCAACCTTCACAACTTCCATGGGCTGTCACCACTTTCTGTACTCCTCCATCTATATTAAGCACATTTTCTCATTTATCTTGTATAATTTTAGGTCTAACAATACAAGTTTCATATCATGATATTTCCCAAGACACACAACACCTTTCTCGGTTGATCTATAAACCTAAAACACTTTTACTTGACATGTGTACAGGAAGCTGCCACACATGCAGCCACTGATTTGATTTTTTGCTAATTTATGACTGTTCTGATCTGATTCAGGCAGTGCGTCCTGGGATAAGAACTTGAAGATCTATCAGAGGAAAGACATAGGGATTGAATAGTGGAGGGCGAATAATGATATAATGTAAGAGCAGGTTGCTAGTGTCAATTAAAAATAAGTCAGGGATAGGATGAAAAAATAAAGGAACAGGAGTACACCAGTTTAATACAGCTCCACACTCTCTAATAAATTGTATGAGATTCTCTTGCCTACCAAATGAAGAATTATTTCTTTAAAAAAGACATAAAACAAAACAATACTTTGCCATTTAAACCATTACAATTAGGGTGATGTAGACTACTCCTCAAACAGCTTTATATCAAGTAAATATTCAACAATATTGACTTATTTCTTCAGAATGTAACAACAGTCATTTAACATTGTAATTAAACATATAGTTATTATCATTTATTTTAACCACAATGAATGACAAATGCTGTGTGAATTTTTCACCCTAGAAAAGCAGAAGTAAATGTGGGAGAGTAAATTGCACAAACATTTGAATTGTTGAGATTCTAATTTCTTTGAAACCTTCCAAGTTTGGAAATGAAAATATCAAGCTATAGTGAATGAATCTACAATTTTGCATTTATTAAATGCTAGATAGTGACTGACTCCTCTCAGTTGAAATGTATGAGGTGTTCCAGATATTTCTGTTTGTACTAAGGCATCAAAACATCAAACTCTTCAGCCCCAGTATATTGGACTCTAATACCACTCTAATACCACGGTGATAGCAAAACAAACAGCATGAGACAGATATGTTCACACTGGACTGTATTTTACTCAGGAATAAATGTAAAACGAGTGTCAACAGACAGCATGAAGAGCATATACAAAGAAAATTTTAGTATCTCAGCATCTAGCTACACACACACACACAAGATTCATACACACACAGAGCTTCCTCAGGTTCCTAAAAGGTAAATATACAGCAGTTGCACTACAACTAGAAAGAACAAACTAACATTTATCAGCCCAGCCAGCCAAGGGCAGACTTGGTTTATGTGTATGTTGGGAAACAAGATGAAACAGTTTAATGCATGAAAAACTAAGTTGATTCTTTATTAAAACAACAACAAAAATCCAAGACCAAATTCCAAGTCTACATAAATGGAGAAACTACAGGGATGATATTCTACCCACATGCACAAAAAGAGCTGAGTTCCTGATGTAAACTACTCCTTCCTGCTACTGGTGCTCTTCAAGACCTACTTAGGCTTTTACAAGTTCAGAAAGTACATTAAAAACCCCCTTATAGCACTATGCTGTATTTTCACATTATTCTTTTGTGAGTCTATGAACAGGGTGTTCTGTTCTCTAAATACTACCTGCTTCAGCCACCCAGCATGGGAAATTTCATCAACAGCACTGCTGAGAAATAAATCTTGAGTATAGCCAACAGCTATGCAGAGATCTTTGGACAGTCAAGGCCCTTGAAGAACCAAAGAAAACAAGGACAAGTAAAAAAAAAAGTGAAATGGTATGTTCAACGTTTCCATCCTTATTTATCCATTAGTAAAATGTAAGGAATAAATAATATGGAAGTAGATTGAGCCTACTTTTTTTATTCTTACTGCCTACACTCACATAATTTCTCTCTCATCCCCTAAATCTGCTTAGTACACACCCTGTCTCTAGCTTTTCTTATCATCTTTGGGAATTAATAAACCTCCTAATGATGGACATTCTCTACTGAAAAGAAGAATGGATTTTATATTGCTCAGGAGAAAATAAAGAGATTCATAACCCAGAATCTTTTGATAGATTTTATTTCTGTGCATTCCAATTCTTAACATTAACTGACAGAAACAATCAAGAACTTGAACAGAACTGTTTAATTGTTCAGTAATGAAATGGCATTTCCAAGCAAGAAAAGATTATCACTTCATATGGAGTCAAAGCCAGAGGAATACCTTTCTCTAAATTCAATAAACCAAGCAAAATTATTTAAGACATCAGATCTTCCAAAGGAATTCTCAAAAAAACAAATACAAAGGAACGTTTTGTAAGAGGGCAGGAGGTCTAACTACTATGTTGTCCCCTATCAAGAGGGCAAAAAATGAGAAATACAATAAATTTTATTGAGTGTGACAATGGTTAAGGTAGGTTTTGTTTATACTGAAATACTTAAAAGTACAAGAAAAAGGCAAAAAATCCATACCCAACAAAATGCTTGTTCAAAATAACAATTTGAAGCCACTGTGTGACAAGACAACACATATGCCAAGTATTAAAAAAACCCATTACTCAGAAGCAGCATTAAGTCAGTAAAGCTGACATAGTACATTAGTAATTGTCCCATAGTTTTTCTGAGCAAGTAATTAAAAATGTAATTTTGTATTACAGCTTGGGAATGTACATTAAAAAAGTCTTTATTATGTTTACTCTTGAGAATAAATATTGTTTCTAGATAGTTACCTCAATAATACATGAACTTGTTTTTAAAGAACTTATGTTCATCAGCACACATGATGTACACAAGTACCATATGTGATCGGTACTTAGCAATGCAGAGTAACGCTGAAAGTGAAATAATGAAATTATTCTATTAATGTCATTACCTAGTTCAGTGATAAATACCTGTAAATAGGTTGTCTACTATGTATACACACCTTTTTCAATTTAGAAGTCTCTTATTTTGTGTGGGTGGAATTTTGGTGGCATACTTTCTGATGATAACCTGCAATACCTGTTGGTATTTGATGAAGGTGCTGTGACAGCAATTCACAGCTTTGTCAGCGTGGTAATGCATAACAGCAGAACTACTCTACGTTGTCAAATGTACCCAAAAAGTCTACACAGACTAAGTGCAAGGCTGCTTTTTAAATTACTTTAGTGTAAACCCCAGAGTTACCACTGAAGATCAGGCCTGTCATTATGCCAAACATTGTATAAACAAGGCTTAATTTAATGCTCATTGAATTAAATGGAGAAAAAGTCTCAGATAGACGTGCTTCTTTTCCTTAAGACTACATCTAAAAAGTGAGTCGATCCCCAAGTGTGTACAATTCCTATATATTTATATTCAGCTTAAAAATAACCATAAATACTAAACTTACAAGTGACTATAAATAAATATAGACATAAAATACTAATTCTTCTTATTAAGTTATTCTTAATTGGTTGATATATCGTGGAAGAAAATAAACAACATGAAATTCCAGTGTTTTATTAAAAAAAAAAAAAAAAAGGAATTCCATTTGGGAAGAAGGACAGGTAAAAAAAGAAACCCAAAACCACAATTTCCCTTTATATTGCCCCAGGTTAATTCTTAATTCATATGGCTCAAAGAGCTTTGTATTTTTTTTTATTTTCTTCACTTATTCAACTGAAAATTTCAGCTTGTAAACACATGAAAAACGCAATAATTGGAACAGAATATATAATTTTAGAGAAACCAACACATATCCAAGAGTGTTCAGCCCGAGGGGAATTGAACTGAGTTAATTATATTGATTTTGGATCTGTAATAGTTACAAAAGCACAGGGTTTTTTCTATCCATGGGGAGAGGGTTTGAATGATTTACCTCACTGAATAAAGAAATCAGAGCAGAAAACAGAATAAATTACCCTGACTCCTCCTTTTCTTTTACAAAATTTTTTTTAGACTTTATTTAAATACTTTTTTTTTTTTAACAATAAAATTAACAGAAAAAAAAACCCAGATTCTATTACTGAACAAAATTTAATATTCTTTAAGCTTGGTTGAGAATATTTTATTCTTACAGAAGGTGTGTTTAAACAGTTGGCTTATTTTTTACTGAAGCAAAATTCACTACTAAACCCTCCAACTCACTGACTTACATATATATTTCTATGTATCTATCTATCCATATTTATATAAAAAAATTATTTTAAAAGGAGGGAATAAGCTAAATATCATGATGATTATGAGCTGAGGAATTTGCCCTATGCATTCTATTTATATTTGCAATAGCTTCAAAGACAGCCATCACCAATTAACTTAAAAGTACAATTCATTTTACCTGTTGCCTAACAACAAGTAAAACAGTTATTCATTCTTGATTTTGCTTGTTTGCAGCCAATTATCTAAGTTCCTGTAAAGAGCACAGCAACTTACAGAGCATTAAGGTCTGATCCAAAAAGGAGTGAAATCCCATAAATTCTAATTAGGTAAGGAACTAACCTAACTCCCACTTGAGCTTAAGGAACATCAATAGCTAATCTTACACTATTTACTTCAGAAGAAGGCAACAGATGATTATATTATCAGTTTTACTACCTTATAGTCTAAATTAGGCTATTAAAAATGCTACTAACTTACATAGGAATCTGTATATGATTAAATATGTATAAGATCAAATACGATTTTTTTGAGAGATATGAATTAAATATGATTTAACTGGCCAAACCAAGATTTTCCTTCCATTGTAACAGTCACTGTCCTGTCATGAAGAAGAACGAACACCATTTCATTGCCAAGTTTGAATGTAACAAGAAAATACCTACTATTTGCCTCGTACAAATAAAACTTGTTTCGTAAGAAAGATCTAGTTCCTTTTACATACAAGATACAGTGATTTTAACACAAAGTAATCTGAGTGGAAAGGCAAACAGAATTCTTTAAATAGTTGAAGCAAGAGAGTAATAAATAATAAATAATAAGTAATAAAAGAGAGTAAAAGCAATTGGTAATATTTGCAGATTTTTTTTTTAATTTAACTACAAAAGTGAGCACAAAGCATTATTTTGTTCAGCAAGACTTTTCTGAAAAGCTAAATACATTGATTAGAAGCACTACATTAGAGGTACTGATACAGAGGCTAGAAAAAGGTGTCTGCAATTAGAATACAAATAATGTATCTAAGTAAACACAGAAAGTTGTCTGTAACTTGTACAACATTCTTGAAACTCTCTTTCAAATCTTTGAATTTCTTCATATGCTGGTTCAGTGAATGCATCAAGGGACGCTAAAAATGGAGAAATGTCTGAATAGCATCATCATCCTCAAGACAGCCAGGTCGCTGAACAGACTCTCCTTCAGGATTCTGGCTAGAAGAGGTGGAAAACAGGAGAAAAGAATGCAGTGATGTCGCAAAACAGTCACCAAACCCAAGATAACTGTTTTTGAATGATATTCCAAAAGTCTTAATTCTACTCACCTTTTCCTGGATTCCAGATTCTTCAGCTTTCACCTGACTAGTCTTGAATAAACAGATCTCACAGTGCTCTGGGTGCTCATCAGTATTGTCTCCTTGTGCAACTGTATTAATTATAGAATGAAAAAAGGGGACTTGCCCCCACTATTTCTATAATGAACAAATATTGTTGATGGGAGTCATAGAAATATATAACACGCTCATAGGGGAAATAAAACAAATTTCAAAGTAAGGAATTAGTATGATGCATGGATAACTCGCATGCCTGCAGTGAAATAACAGTAACTATTTGTACAAAGGTATAAAACAGCAAAATCCTAAGCAGCCATTGAAGAAGCAACTCTTAAAATTTATTGGGGCTGGCTTTTATAAATATTTCCATTTGCAATAAATGAGATAACGTTTGAAAGAGCATTTTGAATACAGTGCACACAGCTCACATGGTACGATGACAGCCTATGCAGTGTTTTAGCATATGTAGACCAGAGTACAAGTAGAGGCTGACAAAACCCAAGAAGGCAGACCTGGCTAAGAGTCAGGAGTCACGCTTATTAAATTGAACTCTCAGGGGTATCATGCAATCAGAGGTCACAATCGAGGCAACAGAAGCAATGTCACGATATCAGAGAAAGGGCCAATTCAGACCTGCTCCCTGACAGGCAGTGAGGTCACGGCTTGCGGCAAATAACTGTATTAAAAGGGAATATTCTCTGCACACTTTTAGAACTGTCATCTGAACAAACAAAGCCAGGTCATTGGTAGGTTAAATCAGAACTTTCTGCCTTAGTAGCACATAGCTTCCTTTCTTTTTACATTCCCTACTAATTTCTCAATTACAAAATATACATCAGTTGCTGAAGCAAATGCTCAGTAAATTTAACTTTGAAATACACAGTAGTGTTTAAATTCCCCCTTTTTAAAAGTTAAATTCTATCTTTGAAAAGAGATACCCCTGGTCTCTTCATAAACTGAAAATTAACAGGTTTGCTTCATATTAGAATACAATAAGCATGATGGAGCTTTAGGGAAATTACTTTCCACAGTCAGCTTCTTAGTAAGCCTGATACTGAATCTGTATTTAGAAACCATTAAAAAAAAAAAGTTATTAATAATCTGCTTGTTTAATGATGATTGTGAAAGTGAAATTAAATTCTTCTTCTGTCTGACTACCTGGATTTCTCTATCTCATGACCTGGACTGGGTTATTTACAAGATTCTACAAATGTACCAATTTATGAAATTATAACCATGTTGGAATAGTTAACCTGACAATAAACCTGCAAGGGAAGAACTATTTTAGAATGTCATGTAAATAAAATTTTTCTGGAAAATAATATCTCTGTATGCAAACTTTCTTGGGAATATGAGACAAAATACATTTAAAAAAAATATATATATAAAACTGGAAATATCAGTATTTCCACCTTTTTTATATACATAAACCAGATAAAATATTTGTAGTGTATATATCGAAACAGCATAAACCCACAAATTTCAAACAACTGCTAAAATATTTCTATATTATATATGGTAAGAATCGAACTTTAAACTTATGAAGTTGGAAAGCTCTACATTAGAGAAATAACACAGCATAGGAGTTACATAGCTATCACTGCATGACTGCACGTTTTTATTAAAATATTTAAGCTACTTGCAATTCCTTGTGAATTCCTAAATTCACCATACAGACTACTTCATAGATTACATGAAACTTTTAAAATGTATAGGACTTTTTTACAGGAGTTAGTACTGAGCAGCATATTTTTTTAATATCTAGATTGCAATTTTAGACTCTTGTTTTAATGTTTGGCTTGAAAAATGTTGCATTTTACCAAAACTATTTTGTATCTCAACAACAGTATTACTCATAAAAAAGAAAGAGACTTAAATATGTGTTCAATATTAAACACATGAAAATGGCCTTTTTGGAATGCTGTAGATCTCTGACTTCATTAATAGTATTAATTCTCCATAACACCATAGTTCCCTTATAAAATAGGAAAAAAAGAATTCTTGTTACAGAAATTACAAACAACTGTAAACAACTACATTTTCAAATCAATTAAAAGCTCTGGAGTTAAGGCATTAACTCACCTCTGAAAGTACTTAAAATATGCATAGGTATTGCTATTAAAATGTATAGCTACAGGAAACATTTATTTAATTGTCATTTAAAATGCTTCATGGTGTCCAAATGAAACAAAATTTGCACTTATAAAATATTTCCAAGACTACATTATATTTGCTGTTCGTAGCTCCATACCAAACGGAAATTATTTGGCAAGATGAACACTTGTGCATGCAACATTCATGATACCTTTACAGACACAGACTATAGAGTTCCCCTGACTGATGTTAAAATATCATTTGCATACCAGTATGACTGCAATACTCACATTTGAAAATGCTTGGAATATATCTGAAAATGCAATTTTAATGACCTTATTCAGCAATTGATTTTTTGAAGTGTAAAAAAGAATATTGGGTAGTGCTCAGTAAAAGCGAAACAAATAAATAAACCACCCAATATTGACTACAGTCCCCAGGCATCCAAACAGATGGCAACAAATTCAACAATTACTTTTAACTAGATGTACTAAATCCAAGTGCTGTAACATTTTATTTTAGAGGAATTTAGCCAAACCTACTCTCCCTTACCCCCTCCAACCAAATCCATTTGGATTTAACTTGTTGCTAAAATTATCTGTCTTTTGCACTCTAAGACCTGGGTCACAACCTTACTTAGGGACAGGAAATAGTTATCAGGTCACTGAATGGTCAAATGAAAAAGAATTTGAAATGCTTCGGTACTCAGGGGTCTATTCATCCAAAATGATTGCCTTATGTAGTATTAAAAGCTGTGAGCGTGGAGTCACCTTATTTAGGTATACACTGGCTGAGATGCAGATATCTATACTACCTACCTTTGGGACATAAAATGTCAAGGAAGGGAGAAAAAAGAGAGGTAGAATCTCAGAAGACACAAATAAAACTATCTGAACTATTGTGTTACCGTATTCAACAATGAGAAAAGCTGTTTTTGAACCTCTGATGACATTTCAGGTGAAATCTCATTCCTGATGAAGTCATCATTGATTAATTATTAGCACAAAGCTGTAAGACTTTTATCTTTCTTATGTGCAGTTCCTTCTAGGTTAAAGATTGGTAAACTACTATGCTATGAGAGCACAGGTGATAGTGCCAACACTGTATAAAATCTAAGTTGTAGAAGTTTGTTGGAACAAGCAAACGCTCTCTGTAGCTCAGAGACCACAATCAAGTTTGATGCACTAATAAACCATCACAAATTGCAAATCCCTGCAAAACAATGGCGACATCAACAAAGAGATAATAGGCAGGTGAAATAGGTGGTCAGAAAGCTTTACCATGTGAATACAAGAACCCTGAAGATTGGAACCACGGTGAGAATTCATAATATTAAGTAGGTATGTACCTATGGCAAATACCTCCTGCTCGGNCGGAAACTTCAGAAAAATAGAAATTTTTTTTTTTTTTTGGGGGGGGAGGGTAATTGAATGTGAAAAGCAAGAGTATTACTAAAAATGTTGTACATCTAGAACATTTATAAATATTCAGACATTGAAGTGCACTGCATAAATGTGCATAAATGCATGTAAATTATGTTTTACATATTTATTTTTAAGCATATACCAGAATTTGAGGATCGCTTCATTCCACAAATACTGACAAAATCCTACAGTATCATTGATGGACAGGAGGCTAGAAAATTAGGCACAGACTTTATTTTTTAGCTTTATTTTATAATAAGAAACTGGGCCACTAGAACAATGTAACTGAAGCTTGAGTGCGTGCACTGTAAGGCCCCTGCAGTCTTTTACAACTTTTCAGCGTACCGCTGTTGTGAACTGGGTTTGCACTCTGCCAGCAGAGCAGCTCTGACCCATGGAGAGCACTCCTTCAGATCAACACTGCCTCAGGCTTTACTGCTTTCTCCAAGAAGTCTTACATTTCAGGCATCAAGTTGAATTTCTTCTGGAGATGATTAACCCAAACCCATGACAGATTTTTTCCAAGATATCCAACTCCTTATGTTTATTTTATCCTGGCTCTTTTTGGATGTACTGGACACAAGTAACCTACTCATTTTACATGTTAAAGGGCTGGTGGAGAGCCATTAATTCCTTAAAATGAGAAAATATTTCTATGCGAGAGTTCTGTTGTGTGAGCTCAAACTAAATAATAAGAAACAAAGCCATAGAATTCTGATTTTAATAGATACATGCCCTTCCACACCGGAGGTTTCTGTAATGCATTTTCATCACATTTCAGGACAGATCTCTCATTCTCTGAAACTGCATTATTCTGTCATTTTTGTCAGTTCTGTATTGTTTAGAAACTGCTTCCCTAGTGTGGCATACAAATTTAAAGCCTGGAAGATATGTAATAATTGCATTTCACTATAAACATGCCAATTGAGCTAGTAGAATTGCCACTAGACCACTTTTAGAATATGGTTATTAATTCTTTTCAGATCACAGCTCAATAAAAGATGACTTAATTTAGAAATGGATGTTTACCAACAATGCACTTCCTGGGGGTAGATGCCATTTCTATTTTTCCATTGAAAATAGCTCATTTTTAAAAGACAAAAACAGCTAACACAAATTATTTGCTATAGTTTGATGTCTTTTTAAATACTCTTAAACAACAAACAACAAAATATTTAAAGCACAGAAAAAGATGAATATTAGCATATGACTTTACCTTCTCTTAACTCTAATGCAGATATTTAAAGGCATCAGTGATGTGAACCATCATGAATTAATTAACATATATTCTTTTATTTCAATATATTCATATTTCATAACACAGAAAATCTACAAAATTATGCTGATCATTATTTAAAAGTATTTTAATGAGCTGACATAATTAACTCCAAGGTAACCTTAGATTACCACATTCCAAAGTCTCAATTTCGCATTTTTAATTAGCAGTAGTAATAATAATCTATAAGAATGTTTTGCAAAATTTTTTACTTGAGTCTACAAGGAGTTTCATAATTGTGAACTATCAGAAAGCTGGAAAACAGATGACTTTAAATGGATCCTTAATATTTATCTTCCAATCACATGACATAATCACAAGATCATTTTACCTCTTATTCTCATTCCAATATGAAAAATAAATGTTATTTCTACTGCCAATTTAAAGAGAAATGAATAAATATTTCCATAATTAAAAGCCACCTGAGAAAGCATAATCTGTTCATTATCAAATTTGTATTGGTGAAATATGTCTTAACATTATACCCATTACATTTTCTTTAGTCACCAATGAGCATAAAATGACAGGAAATACAGTACTGCCAACTAGAACTAGAGGTTCCCAAACTACAGTAAACAGATCCTGACAATGTAGTACAATGCATTTTTAATGTAGTTAACACTTCCTGGCACTGGTCATTGTGCACATTCCTGGGTGAAGTCCAGTTACACTGTTTCCACTCCTCTGAAGTGCGTGGTATAGCTGTGTCACTGATGGTTATGGATATGACTGAAAATAAATATTACATGTGCCAATAAATCACCTAATCTACATAATTTAGTAGAACATAGTCCATGAAAGTCTGAGAAACTAACCAAATCATATAAAAATAATACTTGGATGGTTTGATTGGACTCTCAGCTGACCTATTGTATTCTTCTAACTTGCTCTACAGATTGGAATCCAGATTCCCATTCCACTGAACAGAAATTAGTTGGATAACCTACTAAAGTTGTTGAGGGAGATGGATTAAGGAGGACCCCGAAAGATATATGCTGTTCCCAATGCTTGTAGCAAAACATCGTGCTAGGTTCCTTCTTTGCTTTGGGGTTCCTTCTTTAGTTTTGTGCTGCTGTACTGGGGCAAAGCACCCACAGTATTGGCTGGAATTGTAGTTATCCTTCCTCTGGGTAGAAATGAAATTGCAGTCCCTGTAGTTACAGACCCACAGCTGACAGAGATTCACATTCAGACAGGACTAATTGGCAAGGCCCAAGAAAAGAGAAAGAGTCAAGGATAGATTCTTCCTTCAGTTCCTTATCTACTTTATGCAAAATAGTCAAGACTATTTTATGTTAAATCAATCACTGAAATAGCCCCCAGGCAATTTCATAAAGCAGTCATGAAGCTTTCTGAAAATATGCTTTGCTGCAAAATAGGAAATGATGAAAATTACCTGCGCTCCTTGTAACATTTCTGAAATTTTGAGATCTTTGAATTGTCACCATTTACAAAATGCAAACCCCCCTCCAAGAATGTTCAATACAACATTAAGCAGGCATATTTTGTTTATTAGTTAACTGCCACTAACTGAAACTCAACAACCATGCTGGAAGCATAACCCTATCACAGAAAAAAAAAAACCAGCATAATATACATAATCCCAGGAAATGTCCAGTAAATCATCAGAAGTGAAAGTACATCAAATCAGGCTTTTATCTGTCTTCAGGTTTTTGATCAGGCTGTACTATCTTAAGAGAAGCAGTAAACACATATTTACATTTGCATATTCTGTGGTTTACTTTGTAAACTACTGAAGTTAATGTCAGAACATAAATAATTACAACTCAAAACTATTATTTTCCTAAATAATAGTTTTAATTAACCTGTATTATACAATGACCATGTTAAATTAGTTTTAAAGAAACTGAAACAGCATCTAGAGAGAAAGCATTGGGATTACAAAATGCGTGCTGATACTACATTTTACACCAGAGAATAATTGTTCATAATTTATTTTCCTTTCAAAATAAACGATTAAAAAAGCATAAGTGCTATGCTTATTGAATTCATATACCTACTTGTACTCGTGGTATATGCATATATATTTGTGTGTGTATATGTATTGACATATACACATATATAGACACACAAACATACACTAACATTTAATTACATTCCCATGGCTTGTGCCTTCACATGTTGCTTGTATTTTTAAATGGTAAATTCTTGTTTGACAGAACAACGTTTCCTCATGCTGTTGATGAAGCGTGTAATACAAAGGGGTTTGCCTCTGACTTGAGTCTGTGTGCTAGTGTGATACAAACGTGAAATGATGGTGCCCTGTGGCGATTTTTACATCAGTGAGTAAAGCATGATGACTCTTCTAAAACTTAATAAAAAATCATGATGTCACTCAAGTCTTGAAAGTCTATTTTCCTACAATACGTATGTCAAATTAGAGACATAGGATTAAAAGTTAAGCATGACTTTGTTGCATGGTATAAAACTGACAAAATGATGCAGTAACTTAGATGAGCAGGCAAACTATGACAGAACACAGCCTTTATCTCAGAAATGCACAAGCATCAGATATCAAGCTCATTCCTCTTCACCCTTTAGTTTTTACCTCTAACTTTTTTGTCCTTGTATCCTTTTTGTCTTTGTATCTCTAAACTGAAACTAAAGACACAATGAAGACGAAAGACATTCATCGTACAGTTTAACTAGATTACCTTTTAAATATTCATTACCATGATGTGTTCCAGTCTGAAAATCTAAAACTGTTCTAATTGTTTCACTTCCGAGGGCATCCCCTTTCAAAAGTAGTGATTCTGTTATTTAACAGATAACACATGTGTACTTGCTGTTGACGCTCTGGCTTCTCCCCCCATTTCCCCATTTAAAGAAATAAAGCAGGAATATTTAGAATGCACTTTTTGGTTTGGTTTAAGATTTATTTAGTGGTTTATGAAGGAGATTGATTGGAGCTACGTTTTCTACCAGAGCACTCTGTGAAAGTAAAAGGGTTTGAATGGAGGAAGTTTTCCACCATGCAATGGACTGTGTTCTCTCTTGACTTAAAGTACGGTGTCCACAAGATTTATGGATACAGAATGAAAACATTCCACCTTCTTGTTACAGAAAGAACTCCCATCGCAGAACAGACCCAAAGAAATCTATTCCAGGCAAAAGAGGAAGAAATGGTCAAAAGGTGAGAGAGGGAAAATGGGAAACAAGCTTTTCTGTGAGTGAGGGAAGAAATGACTGATAACAGATCTCTGTGAAATTATCATGCAGGTGCTTCGCTTTGTAGTAGATAACATGCAAAGTGTTATCAAATTCTAAATTTAGAAAGTCCTGTTTCTGTCTGATGGTATCTCACATACACATAAATAAATGCTCTGTGCTGCATTCTGGGTTCTAATTCACAACCGAGTGTTTTCTCGCCATATCATGTGTAGCAGCAAAGCCTTAGGTAGAAGAAAAAAATTTATATTTTGGTCAATCAGAAGAGTACCGCTTGTCTTCTTGAAAGCTCAGCAGATTGCATACAATAAGATTGATGAAAAAAACCTGTTCAGTAGCTGGTCGAAGGAGTACAATCGTCCTTGAAATGAAAGGTAAACAAGAGCACCACGACAGCGCCTGTCTTTTGATAGCTAATCACCTATCAAAGAAGATATTCATGTATTCATGTATCCATGAATACAGATAGATATCCAGAAGATATCTATGAAGATATCCATGTATTCAGAAAGTAATTTCGGTAATACTTAGAATGCATACATTTGCTTTCCAAAATGAAAAGAAGCGTCTCCAGGCAGGAATAGATCAAATGGTGGCAGAAAAGCTAACTAAACCTACATTGTTAGGATACTGAGCCTGGGATCAAGCTTATCTCTTTGACATGGCTTTGAACATTCACAATATTGCTGGCACGCTTTGGGCATCCAGTGTTTTGTGGGCACTTTGCACATCATATCTCTTCAGCGTACAATGCATCCTGGCATATAAGCATATGCCACAGGAACAGATATAAGACATTGGGAACGCTAAGTCAGGTACACCACATACAAGCTCTCTATATTCTAGGCAAATTCATGCATGGATCCAAGGCAAACACTTTACCTCCTCAGAATTCACTAAAAATTGTTTCCAACCAAATCTGAGCACGGGCTCATGAATGTGAGGCAAATTTGGACTTCTAATTTAAGCAAAGTTAATTGATTGAATTGCAGTTTAAGTATACTCAGATTGATTGCACACCTGTCTCAGAAGGGCTCTAATTTCTATCCTCAGTCAGTGAATTTTAATACAGTATTACTATTTTTAATTTTACTTTGTGGGATCGGGACCAAATCAGATAGCATAAAAAGCCAGAGATGACAACTTTCTGAGCACACTATTTAGTTAGAAAAGGAATCAAAACAGTCTAAAAACATGCCTCTGGAGATGCTCAGCTTCTTCCAATAGGGGTATTTTAAATAGACTTTAGCTTATTCTAATTATATTGAAACTAAGGAGAGTTTTAACATGAATTTCAACAGTAAGAGCTACATTGGTGTTTAAAAGCTTTTGGAAGCCAGTTATATGCTGAAGATTCTTTTCTTGTCTTTTGTTAAATGATCATTTTTTAGAGAATATTTATGAAATTAACTTCCTAATCACATATGAACAAACATCAGGAATTAATGGTTACCTTGAGAAAAGATGACAACTGAAGAATTTGAGTGATATTTACTTTATAAAATTTTATTCTAGTGCTCTGTGGTTTATACCCATGAAGTGCTTTTATGATTTTATGACGAAGATCTATTAATAATATTAGCAAATAAATAAATATCGCACCATTTCATTATGAATTAATTGCTTGGAGCTCCCCTGTCTCCCTCAATGAATTGAAACCAAAATGTTTCACTGCTGTAATCTGAGATACCCAGAAACAGGTAAGAACCTTAAACTCCTGCCGCCTTCTATTTGTGCATATTGCTTTACATTTCAAGGCTTTCTTAAAAGACATTAGAAGATATATATGCTTATATGCATAGAGATAAAGTGAAATACTCGTTCATACCTTCAAAGTAACCAGCATTTATAGGCTGTGTCTTCCTTGGTGGTTTCAAATGGAGATGTTTATTTTCATTGTTTTTGAACAACGCCAGGCGCACAGCTGGGTCTAGACGAAAAGAACAAGTTAAAATCAAAGGTCAGACCTGCCTCATTCATTCCTTCAAGCAGTTCTTCACCTTTTAGCCACTTAATAAATGAAAATACTTTTAAAAGCAGGTTTTATATTCACAAAGGATTACACTTTCTAAAATAAAGTAACATAAATACATGTGCAACTAAGAACCAAGGTCACTGTTTTGCAGGATTTTAACACTGTTGATCCCTTAGCTAGCTCATCTCCAAATTAAAAATCAATTCTAAAGCTTATACTTGAAGAAATTATTAAAAAAACTGTTTTTAAAGCAGAGACATTAAAGCATTATTTCTAAATTATTTAGTTCAGAATTATTTAGCTATCTAAATCCAGTCATTTACCACTAGAAGTTTCAACAGAAGGCGATATATTTTTTGAGGCTAAACTTGCAGATAATTAACTAAACTTTTTCCATGTCCCATCCCTATTGAAATAAAAAATACCCCAAATATCTATAGACTCATTTATATGCCACAGTATGAAATCTTGATTAGTTTCATAATTATTTCAAAAACTTTGCAAAGAAGCAAAGACAAACACAGAATTGTCTATAAATTGAGATAATATATGTTCCTAGGTGGGAAAGGAAGTTTAATTAACTAATGAATTAAAATTAATTAAATATATTAAAATTAATGAACTAAAATTAGCTGAACTAATGGAAAATCACACAAGTCAGGAAAGTTGGGTTTCATGCATTATTTCTTACATGGAGGAAGAATTCTTTGCTTGACTTAAAAGGAAAGTAGGAATTTAAAGGAAACTGTGGGTTAGGAAGAATGTGCACAGTCCTGAATAAACCAGTCCCTTAAAAAAAAAAAAAAAAACAAAAAACATGACTGAGAAGAATGTAGAAATAAAAGCAATGGTATAATTATGAGCAAAAGTATATAGGGTTTTGCAGGTATGACACTGAGCATAATAACATTAGTAACAGAAAGACCAAGGAAAAAGTCAAAAAAATACATTTCACACGGTTAAAAGAAGAAAATAGCACAAGCAGACAATCTCTCAGGAGAATCTGAGAAACAATGAGGCAGAAAAGGTGACTACAAACTGTCTGAAGAGTAGAAATTAATAAAAATAAAGGAGGGAAATAAAAATAAGGAGGGAAAGTAAAAATAGAACATAGCAAGAAAGAAGATAAGAGAAGGAAAAGATCTAAAATTTCACAAAGAATGCAAGTGCAGCAAAAATGAACATGTGAGACACTGTCAGAACAGACAGTGCAGGAAAACAGAGGCGATGGAAAGAATATAGACATTTGAATTAGAATTAGAGTATAGGCAATAGAATACAGACAGAATAAATTTACATTACTAGATATGTGTGATGCTTTATTTTGAGCTTGGTGATGTTTATCAAGAGTATTTATAAGAGGTTAAAGAACATCTATAATATGGCAACAAAGTAAGAAGCTTTTTTATTTGGTTTCCTTATTTTTGGAAAAAGAGGATCAGAATACCCAGTTAAGTCAGTGGGCAATTTCTTATGAAATTTAACAGCAATTTATGAAGTTGGTTTTGACTAGACCTCTATATTTGCAGTAGACTAACTGATGGAACATAAAGGGATCCTAAGAGCTCCGCTTCTCAGAGAATGCTC
The DNA here is from genome assembly GCA_013398155.1 of Pedionomus torquatus. Taxonomy (NCBI): domain Eukaryota; kingdom Metazoa; phylum Chordata; class Aves; order Charadriiformes; family Pedionomidae; genus Pedionomus; species Pedionomus torquatus. Next base: position 9,049 of record VZRU01018358.1, on the reverse strand, counting down.
TCTTGACACAAGCGAGACGACACGAACATACTGTATCTTTGCCTTACAAAGAGATCTCTAATGGGCTGTGGATACTTTCAGAGATAATACATTGACAAAACAGGTCAAAACATTATGGTATGCCAGGTCAGCTCACACTGCATCAGCGTTTGGTTGACAGAATGTTCTTAATGGTGTAAACCTCTCACAAAACAGCAAACTTGAGTAACGAAGGGATTGTGGAAAATATGGAAGGAAGTAATTTAGGCCATGCCTTCTCAAGGCAGAACCAGCATTACGTTATCAATTGTTATCTATCTCAAATTGTCTAGAAGAACCTCTCATCTTGTATAATGACTATACCTTCCAGATTAACCCAGAGAATGTCAGATTTAAAGTAATTTTAACTTACTTTTACTAACTAAAGTATAAATTCAATAAAACAACTCAAAAGGTGCCATTAATAATGATTAGCTGCATTTGTTTTAAAGGTACCTTATTAGAATGATCCTAACAATGGGATCTTTTTTCACAAACTGAATTAACACACTATGGTAATGGGCTTCACTGTGCATAGATGGACAAAGTAGGCCTGCTTTGGCATGCTTCCCAACTCAAAAGTAAATTTGTAGCAACTGAGTGTTCTTCAGTGTAGCAAAAGTTTGGGGCAATGTAAGACTTGTGATAAAAACATTTTGGAAGACAAATACATTATATTTTAAAAGTTCTCTCTGGAATTAAAAAACCCAGAAGTTATAAAAAATATTTTAAGTAAAATAAGAACATGAAAGTAAATCATAAAGGTGTATTTTCTACACTTGTAAGATACATAGCCATGAGTACTATACATAGATAAAAATATACAGAATAAAATTTTACGTAATTACAATTTTTCTAACATCCAGCATACAGTGTTGATGTGATACAGGGTTGATGAAAAGTCTTCTTTTACTAGTTTTATGCTAGTTACAAAAAGAGTCTTTCTTCCATAGAAAACCAAGAACAAAGTGACAAAGTTGATTAAAATACTCTTAGACAAAATGCAATTGAGGATTTCAAAACTTTTTTTAAACTAAATTAAAATAATTCCTCAAATAACACTTTTTTTTTCTTATGTGAATATATTGAAATTGTTCCAAAATGTTTTTCAAATGTTGTCTTTCCTTAATGCAGCCTCCCATGCAATTCTATGACAACTCCAAGCAGTTCAAAGTTAAACCATACCAAGGACTTTCGGGTGAAGTCACATGAAGTTGTAAGTGCCACCCTAGATTTTTCAAACATTTATTTGTGCACAAGGATATCAGCGGTAAAGGAGGTCCATGAACTGCGAAGTGAGGGAAATGATGGGAATTGTTCTTCTAAGAGATTTCTATCAGAAGATTTATCTTTGAGTCTTTGCAAAATAATTTAAATAATCTACAGGGATTTAACACAGTGCCAGACTACTTGAATTTTTACCTACCTGGATCACCTCAACCATTGCCTACAGCAATTTTGTTATTAAAAACGAGTTCTTTTCTTTATCTAGTCCCAAATGTAGGCAATATTACATAGATTACTTTATAATACTAGTGCTTTTCAGTCTCTAAGTGAGCAAGGGAAATGAACTGCATGTATGCTTTGATGACAAGCAATCAAATGTTTTAGATTTCACACAGAGAACTGTGAAAGAGTCCAATAGTTCACAATCATACAAATATCTTCCTGGATTCAGCCATAGTCATTTAAATGTGTCTTATTAGATGATGATCTGTGCTGGCAATCTAGGAACCAGCGAGGTAATTTAATGCACATTGCTTGGCTGATTCCAAATATAGAAGATAAGTTGGAGAAACACAAGAAATGTTATAGAAACAATATGGAAGGAATAGTTACTGCCTGATCTGGCACCACATTTGCTAAACAACTTTTTGATAATATGTGAAACTGAAAAAAATTAAACGTTTGTCATTCATTTTTGTTGTGCAATATCTGTAGTTAGAAAAACATAAAAATATCTGTACCAACTTTAAAGAGTTGATAAATCAAAGTAACACAGAGACAGATGCTTATCTATAAGATAATTCAATTTGTAAATTAATTTGGAAGAAAGACCACGTTTTGTTCTGTAATTGAACAGCAATTAGAACTCCAATTCAACCATGGTTGGACTTCCCAGATTATATTGCCACATGGAATATGCAACAACAACAAAAGTAGCTTTCTTTCTGCTACTAAGAAAATACAGATTAGTGGTCATTTATGTAATGTGTAACAAAGAATAATAATATCCCCCAGATTTTTATTCTGACTGTTGTTAATTCAACAAATCAATGTTGTATAGTCAGATCATCTGGTTTAGGGTTGTGGGTTTTGAGGTGGGTGAACCGGGTATTTTTTTCATTTTGTGTTGTTGGTTTTAGGTTTTTGTTTCTTTATTAGTTTTGCATTGCTGTCTTAATTTCTAATCTAGAAAATATTTGCGTACCTCTCTAAAATATATTTATTATTTTGTTCTGGTTCTACTAGTCAAGGCCTGCTCTAGCTGCTTTTCACCTTTTTTTTTTTCTACCTATGTGGAAGCAATAATTACCAGCTCACGCTGGCAGTCACTGTCAAGAGAGCTTTCCTTTAGAGGGGAAATTGTTAAACAAGAAGTAATATAGCAGCGTAGGAGAGACAAGCTGAAAGCAAGATGAGGCTTCCAGCCATCTTAAAAGAAAAAGTAGTTAGCTTTTAGAGGCTAATATATATTCCACAGAAGCAAGAAAATTCAAAGTTAAGCAAGAAATTCTGTACTACTGTGCCAACACATCTTTAGGAAGCTAGGATTGTTAGGAGTCATAATTTTTAAGCACAGTGAGGTGCATTAATGTCTGCTGTATTTATATTTTTAATTAGAATTTGTATAGAATTTTATGCACCCATGACAAACAGGAATATTTCTGACATTATGCCAGTTCTACTCAGCTGCCCAATTTCTGGTTTCTTGCCCACAGTTTTTCTATTATCTTACTGTCGAGTAAAAATAGTTGAAGCAGACACAGTCTACATTTGGTATTGTTAAAACACAGGCCACAACTTTATTCAGCTACATAAACAAGCATACATAACTCTAGTGGATTAGGGCAAAACAGGCCTTAAGCCCATTAGTTGGTGGGACCGGTCTATGGCAATATAAGCATTGCCTGAATCACTCCCTGTTATAAAATTATGCTACTTTAAGCTCTTCTTTGTAACATAAACCACAGGATTCAGGATACTTGCTAGTATTTTCCATATTTTTCTAACTACTGAGAAGGTAAGTGGCCAGACACATGAGGTAAGATAGTTCTCAGTTACTTCTACATATCTACACTTTAGCTATACTTCATCCAGTCACTCCAGCTTTTGTGCCTGAGCAATGGAGAACTATAAGTGCTTTTACAGTGAGATTCAAGTAGCCTATTTTTGAATTATGTTTTAGGAGGAAATTAATAGCATTTATGGTGGCTATTTCTTTCCATAAAGGAATGCAGATGACTAGCTTAGATGTGGACTTCTACAATTAACCAAATGAATCCCATCACTGTTGCAAAAGGAGAAGACAAATGTTTTAGATGGAAACTGAAAAAGAATAAATTCCCACACCTAAGGATGTTAAGAATCAAAGCTGTTCATGACTGTCCAGTCCAAGTTCCAATCCAGCAGACATCTTGACTATATTAAAGAGCAATTCCAAAATTGCCTGAATGGATGCTGATTTTAGTTGTGAACCTCAGGCCTAAGGCAAAGGAGTTTGATAGCCTACAGAAGCAGAGAGCACACTCAGGCCATTTGTTCCTACAAAATCCTCCAGTACCCTTAGCATTACTGGCAACTGATAAGAACATTACCATGGAGGAGTTCAATAGCACATAAAAGGTGTTTGGGATGATGCTGAAACCTTAACATAAAATCAGCTTATTTGTTAACATCTTATAATTTATTTATATCTAGAACCTTTGGATATTGTTGTTGCTTTGCTTTTTGTCAGAACATTTGTTTTGAATTCAGATGGATATAACATGGAAAACTACTTTTTTTACACCTTATAATTATCACATTTAAGTGGATGCTGGCTACTTATTTTCTAAGGTATAGCAATCTGTACTACTGAAAAAATATTTTATTGTAGTTAGCACACCTTCAACTATTTTAAATCAGGAAGCTGAAAAGGAAACAGTTGTAATTCTAACACCAAGGACCCAGAAAGTCAAAAGAAAGATCAGAAATAATAATATTAAAAATAAATCCTACAAGATTTCATACATAGCTTCATTACGTACAAAACAGATAAAGCTCATTTCAGAGGAGATGAAGGTGATATGATGCTAATTTCTATGGAACCATTAAAAGATAATGTTGATATCTTCTTATTCAGATGAATTTCAATCTGTTTTAAATATTAGAAGGAAAAAAGTTTTTATGGAATTCCTGGTTAGTTAGGGTTAAACTTAAAGTAACAGTCTAAATTTGTGAACTCTCTCTCTCTAGTTACACTGGAATTGTAAGTATTCTAGCATGAGCTGTACCACATAGAGATCCAAGAAAGATACCGGCAGCCTAATGGATCTGGTTACAGTTTCCTGATCTGGAGCTGGCTGGCCTCAGGATAAGGTATATCTATTCTAATTGAAATGCTGTAAAGACACTCTGTTCAATCAGACTCTCAACAAGACCCTGACTTGCTCTGACCACTTCAGAAGTAACTGACGTAAATCACTATTATATATATATGGAGATTCTTCTCACATGGGGAGTATTCCATCAGGATTATTTTTTAGTGCAACTGCTGAGTTTTAGTATATTTGGTCCTTACTGACCAAGAAAGAACTGACTTTGTCAGTATGTTGTATAAGAAAGAATACTTGGGTTGATAATCCTTATACCGAAAAAAGATTGTGTGTGCAATAATTTCAGTCCTATTTCTTGGTTCTGGAAATTATGCTTTCTGCTTATCTGAAAAAAAAAGACTATGAATTTAATGATTGCCAGAGAACTCCATACCGGAAAATTATATAAACAAGTTATTTTTTTGCTTGATGTATTAGAAAGACAAAAAATTCCTATATGAATTAGTGTGAAGAAGAGAAAATCTGAACCTATAAAAACATTGTGCAAATGTTTTGTTAATTTTTTCAACAAGAGTCATACACTTGGAGGATTTTCCAAGTGATACATTGAAAAGCTCAACACACATATACCATACTGAATAATCTGAACAAAGAGAATAGAAACATATTAAAAGAAAAAGTATTAGAACTACAACAAAAATAGGACAGCAAACCTGATATGCTCAATGACATTTAAGACTGGATCAATTACTACTAACATAAACCAGAAAGCATATGGAGAAAAGCTGAAATAAACTAGTAAGTGTTAGTCATTAAAAAAATGATACACAGGCCACCAAATGGAACATATGTAAAATACTCAGCTGCACACCAGGTATTTCCTAAAGTGGTTTTTTGTTGTTGTTGGTGGTGGTGTTTTTCTTTTTGTTGTTGTTCTATTTTTTTTAGGTGACATAGTAGGGCATCATGGGAAGCTATCAAGACCTAAACAGAATCACTTTAACCTCCTATCCATTATTTTTTACTTTCTATATCAATAAAGCACAGTTTCTTGATTACATGTTGCTCTCACCTTCTTTTTTTTGTTTTCTACCATATACCATACCTTTTTTGTCATGTTTAGTTTTAGGTATGATATTTAAAGTAAAGAAATTATACAGAAAAGCATTTTTCATGACTTTATCTGTAGGCTAATTTTTTTCCTTCCCAAGAGCAAAATTTCTTTCAATATTTTCAACACTTACTTAATAGAAGAAAATTGCAAAGTTATACAAATTAACTGTAGCTTGTGAAACAATTAAAAAAAATGAAAAAAGTACACTTTCTAAAGACCATTTAAAGTTAGGCTCTATTGTCAATCAAGCTCTTACACATTTGAAAGTTTCTTATACTAGCAGTATTAATCTTTCAATATTTTTATTGATGTATTGGCATGGTTTAGGTATTCCCCTCAAACTGGGACACGTATCCATTAATATTTATATTAGCGTACTGTACTAACATTTGACAAGCCTAAGAAAGGTTTGTTGACATAAGAAGTATCTCAGAAGAACCTGAAGACAACTGCAGAGAATCTGGAGAGGTGTTACCTATTTCTACAGCGAACATTTGATATAAAAAATATGATTTCATTTCATATTTATCAAACTGCCATTTTCACAAATAGTTCTTGTATAAGTCAGTAATTTTAACCTGAGATTCCCCTGAGAAAAAAATACAATCACAAAATGCAGAAATACAAATTCCACATCAAGAAGAAGATATACATGAACAAAAAAGAAATTTGTTTACTATAGCTGTCAAATATTCAACTTAAATGTCCACTTGAATGCTTTTTAGAATCTGAACATTTTATCACTGGAACAAATTGATTTCTTTAAAGAGATTTAAACTGAGTTGTTTTTCCTGAGTCACACAACAACTTTATTTAAATCAATGGTTAATGTGTGCAAGCAAACTTTTTTAAAGAGAAACACTGTTTCGAGATTTAAGAATAGAAACATTCAATTAATAGAATCATTCTTTAACTGTTGACTTACCTAAATTTTTATTACTGTATTTTTTGGGCTTCATCTTATGGGCCCTCTTCAGCATTAGCTGTGCAGTAGAAATATCCTTAAAACCCCTAGGAGAAGAGAATAACTTACTAAAAAATTCACATGTACTATGTTACATCAGCTGCATATTATTGTATAATGCACTTTTCAAGAGGAATACAAGTCTATAGAACTTCTTAGGCTTCATGTGAAACTTTCTGAATTGCACAGATAGCTGCAATTCTTAACATTTCATTATTGCAACTTATTAAGATGGTTGTGCAGACGCTTGTAAAAGTAATTACAATCATTTTTACTTTGGTAGAAAACAGAGATTCTTGAAAGGTGGAAGTTAAAAAAAAAGCAAGCAACAGCCAACCTGTACCTATTCCTGGAAGTTCCTACGTAAGCAAAACAGCTTAACATACCATTCTTCAGAAATTTTCTCTTCTTTTTCAGACATGAAGGAAAAAGGCTTTTTTTCTTTCCAGTCAGACAGCTGTGACGTTCCTTTTCTTGATCTGAAAACAAAATATAAATGTGATACTGTAAGGTGGGTAAATAAGGAAGGCTCTCAGTGACTAATTTGCAGCCTTTGTTATTCTGCAAGTTGTTTGTGCCTTTTAAAGACACTTTTGAAACTTGGAAACAATACAAAAAATCTATTTTAATGCTCCAGGAAGGCTTTATCTTGGAGACTAATAAAAGTCTGCCATCAATTTGAAATGTTTACGTTTCAATTACTTGAAGCATATTTCAGTCCTTTCTCTCCAAAAGAATGCAGCTGTGTTAAGAAATCCCTTTTAATCTTTATCTAGTCTTACAAATCTCTATTTCAACATCTATGCTACGATATATATTAACAATTACAAGTTTTATGATTTACTGACAAGCCTAGATAAATAACAATATGCATATATATATTTTATATTCTTAATTCTGGTAGTCAATGAAAAATAGCCACTGAATTTAATTTAGTTTTAACAAGTAAATAAATTTCAATTCCAGTAATATTATATTAACCAAAAGTAGCAAAAGCTCCAGAAAAGAGTCTCAAGTTCTCCTCCTGATTTCTGTCAAGTCCAAATGCGCTAAATACACTGGAGAAAATATATTATTTAACTTACCTGCTATAAGAGCGGTTATTTTCTGCTGAATATAAATGTGGTCTGTGAACACACTGCCAAACATCTTGTGGTGACAATGGTAAACTATTTGAATGGTCACTGGAATTTGAAGGCCTAGAATACTTCTAAGTAACAGAAAAAAAGAATTCAGTTGATGATTCCTGCAAGTTCGACTTTAAAATGCAAAGCTGCACCAGGGTTTGCAGAGTGTATTAATATAACAGAAAGTGTTCTTAACGGTGATATGCCCATTACAGACCTTACCTTCAACTAACTAGAGCAAAAAGGTGGCTGTAATAATACTTAATATCACCAAATATAATAAATTAAACATTTATAAGACTCCCTTCTTTTAATTGTAGGAAACAAAACATTAATAATACCACACTTATAACAAGAAGAGAAAACTCTACCAAAACAAAAAGCTAAAACTTCAAAGTTTATCAAATAACTAGCAGACATTACAGTTCAATGACCTTTAGCTGTTCTGAAAACATTCAGCTGTTGTCATATAATGCAGATCTTAGTATTTTTAAAATAGTGTGTCAACTAGCAATTTTTAATCCATTGCCAAATGTGCAGATGCAGCACATCATCTTTTTTTTTTTTTTCTGCTACTGTGAAGTAAAGTGTTGAAATAAATCCAAAATAAAGAAAAAATTAAGCAAATGAAAGAAAATCTAAAAGAAAAATTGCATCTGGAGATGAGGAGGAAGTCTGAGACTTCTAAAAGTAATTGTGTTTTTCAAGTCAATAGATTGTCGTATTAATCACCCCAGAGTAGCATATCCTTAAGGAATGAATAAAGACTGAAGAGTAAGAAGTTTCTGTGACATGTTACCTTTGGCCAGTGCAGCTGGTTTGAGAGCAGGAGTGTTTTTGAAGGGAAACGGGTGGAATCTAGAGCTACCCATTCCTTCTCTAATGCAGCCTGCATGAATGAGTAAAGTCAAATTGTGCACTGATATAATCAGTTTAGTTTTGATAACTTTTGCAAAGTCTCTTTTAAATTGTCTTACATACTGTTTCAAGTGTTTTCAAGTCGTATATCAGAACTGCCACCTGCAGAGCAATTGCACTTAAAACACCTTTGGAGATGCTGTATCGTACTGTTTTATTTTAAATAGACTAGATTAATAGTATTTGTGCATTGTGGGTTTTTTCCTGCATTTTTTTGGGGGGTTGTTATGTTTTGTTTTTTAAGATAAGATGCATCCCTTCCTTCTCAGTTTCTTGCAATTTTATATCAACATTGTTAGTAAAACATTGTTAAAAAAGACCACCAAACTCTGAAAAAATACAGACCTAAGGTACTTAAAGGCCTGAAGAA